>CM029021.1:90267960-90647960 GCA_016801055.1 Panax notoginseng | reverse complement strand
CCAACAGTATTAACGGTAACAACTACGCCGTTATTTATAAACAACTTATACTTGTCATTTTTTTCATCCAATCGCTTTCCGTTATGGGGCCCACAAAAGACTGCGCGTCGTACGAATATTCCCCGACAGCAAGAATATTCCACGATCAAACGAATATTCTCCGACAACAATGAATATTTTATAACTACCTGGTTATTTAAAAATATTTGCACATTTTACCCATAACTAACCACATTAATCAATTCAACTCTTACTATTTCAAAATAATAAATAGAGGAAATTAAATTTTATTTATAAAATGTTGGGGTCTTACACATGTAATATAAACATAGTCTAACAATTTTAATATATGCTACCCAAATTGTTTATTTAGGGTTTCCATTTCCAATCTTATGAAATTTAATTACTTATACATGTGACTTTAGCTCATAACCTAATTAGGTTTACTAGAAATAGGTTTAAAATTATTAGTCACTTGAAATAACGAGATTATCCACATAAGTTAGTATACATATTAAATACTAACATTTCCTTTTTACCATAACCCTTAGGTTATTTAATTGTCTCACCTAATGTATAATTAGGTTACAAAGCTTTCATTTATGGTTTAAAATAAAATAAAATTAGTTCCTAAAATTTGTAATTAGGGTTTCACACAGTAAGACAAGAGTTTGTCACATACACCATAATTGACCAACCATTATCGGTCCACATATACAGTACATATTTATAGCACTGAAAAATTAAAATATAATTATTATAATAATTCTAAAAATCATTTCATATATTATATAAATAATATATGATTATATTTTTATGGAAAATAATTAATAAAAATATTTCTACTATAAAATTAAATATTATAATAATATAGTTTATAACAATCAATAATTCATAAATAAAATTATTTAAAATCATTCATGTAATAAATATATCACATAAATACAAACACACATTATCTTGGCACATATTCCCCATAGTTATTTTAATAAATACAAAAAAAAATTTATACGCAAAATTTCTAATTTATTTGTATAGAAAATATCGGGTTGTTACACGTCCAACCTTATTCGACAGAGTAAAGGAATCACAAGAGAAGGATGAAAAGTGTGAGAAAATCAGGAAGAGGATCACGGAAAATGAGGAAGAGAGATTTAAAATGGATAAAGATGGTATTTTGATATTCGAAGGGAGAGTATGGGTGCCAGCGGTAACCGAGTTGAGGGAAGAGATTTTGCATGAGGCACACAATACGACGTATTCCGTTCATCCAAGAGGAACAAAGATGTACCTAGATTTGAGGCAACACTTTTGGTGGCCCAATCTGAAACGAGAAATCGCGGAGTGTATTAGTAAATGTCTTACTTGTCAACCGGTCAAAGCAGAGCACCAGAGGTCAACTGGTCTACTCAAACCGTTGGAAATACCGAAGTGGAAATGGGACCACATTACAATGGACTTCGTGGTGGGACTTCCAGTCACGCAGAAAGGTTTTGATGCCATTTGGGTTATCGTAGATAGACTAACAAAGATGGCTCATTTTCTACCGATCAAGATCCGATATAGTTTGAATCAGCTAGCAAACATATACGTAAAAGAAATTGTTTCGCGACATGGAGTGCCGGTATCGATTGTCTCTGATCGAGATTCGTGCTTCACGTCAAAATTATGGAAAAGGTTACAAGAGAGGATGGGAACACAGCTAAGGTTGAGTACTGCTTATCATCCGCAGATAGACGGATAAAGTGAGCGAACGATACAAACACTAGAGGACATGCTTAGAACTTGCGTGATGGACTTCAAGGGAAGTTGGGACGATCACCTACCCCTAGTGGAATTTGCTTATAACAATAGTTGTCATGCGAGTATCGGCATGCCACCATACGAAGCTCTTTATGGGAGAAAATGTCGAAAGCCATTATGTTGGGATGAAGTTGGAGAATGATGAATGTTGGGACCAGAGTTAGTGCAACAAACCATAGATGTGGTGACAGTGAAAAGAGCTAGACTAGTAGCTGCACAAGATTGCCAGAAGAAATATGTAGATTTACATCGTCAAGACCGTGACTTTGAAGTCGAAAGTTACGTCTTCTTGAAAGTATCTCCCTGGAAGGGAAAATTGAGTCCGAGGTTTATAGGACCATTTGAGATATTGAAGCGAGTGGGCGAAGTGGCGTACAAGGTTGCATTACCACTTGAGTTAGAGCACATCCATAACGTGTTTCACTTCTCCGTGTTGCTTCCGTACAAGCCTGACTACAAACACGTGATTTCCTATGAGCCCATTCAAGTGGAGAAGAATTTGGCATATAAAGAAATTCATGTCCGGATATTAGATAGGAAAGAGTAGACATTAAGAAATAAAATTATATCTTCAGTAAAAGTACTTTGGCGAAACCACGACGCCGAGGAGGCCACGTGGGAATTAGAAGATAAGATGCGAAGGGGTTATCCCCATTTATTTATGTAACCTTGTACCAAATTTGTATACTCTCTTATTTTAAGTTACTTATAAATATGAGACTGGGGGGCATTGTTGGAGTGTGATTATTTGGGTTTAGTCAAGGTGTAACCTAATTTATTTAATGGACTAGATTTGTTGTTGACCCATCATATATATATATATTTGACAGTGGGAGAGTCCTTATTAAAGTAAGATTGTATTTCCTTATTTGGTGGTATAAGGAGATCTAATTTGAGAAGGAATCGATTAGTCATTAATTACAGTTATAAGGTAATTCTAAAAAGGAGTCCTACTCCTAATTGAATTCTGGTGGACATGACAGGTATAAATACAACAATAAGCAACGGTTTAGGAGATACATAACAAAATAAAAAATTTGTACTCTCCATATTATTTTACTCTCCATATTATTTTAGTAGATTTCTATTCTCTCTCTGTGATTTTTTCCAATTGGGTTTTATTGGTCTTTTTACCGATCAATATATGCGTGCAAGTATACACGGTTAACAAGTAATAAAGAGTAAGTAAAGTATCGTTCCCACGGAGAATTAACTAATAAAGTTCACCAAGCACTAGCCCATAACCATTTCAGTCTTATCTAAACGAATGATATTATATTTTATATTTAAACTATTAAATTAAATAAACCTAACTATTCCTAGAGTGAGACTAAATAATGAAGACCTGATATTACAATTTCATCTATCGACTCATTCAAATCCATACACTTCATGTTAAGCCAAACTAATTGTACCGATTTCTTAGTCGAGAACACAATAGCAAAGTACAGTCATCTCTCAATGTACCATACCCATATCACATATAATCCACAATTGATAGAATACACATGAACACCCACATTACCTAAACCACTATATGTCTATGTGATTTATAAATAATTAGGGTTTATGCCCAAATTCTCAATTGACTACGAGCGATGCCACGGTATATGTCTATCCTAAGCACGAATCACACATTCCATCACCATGTAGAACATACAAACACAAGCTATCAAGATCAAATCTAAACCCACACTCCGTCTTTCAAGTTCATATGGGTTATCACAGTAATTGATAGCCAATCAACTAAGCAAGTAAGCATGAATCTTAATAGACAACCCCAAAGAAATCAATAAGGCTAACAATGAAGCATATCAAAAATAACTAATCCATAGAATCCATTGCATTCTCAGAATAGAAGTTAAATCATAATTGATTCAATTCTACCTTCCACATATTGAATAAACATCATAAGATACAATTAGGAATCAAAGAGAGAGTAAGAATAGAGAATGGTAGTGCAAATCTGTTCTCTTGCTCCAATTGATCCTCATTCCATGCATCCAACAGCCTCATGCCATTTATATCACCAAATCATGCCATATCCTGCACTCTTACACCAAAGGAGTTTTAAGTAAATGCAATGCAACATAACATGAAATGCAACTAAAAACACACTAAAATATACTTGAGATGGGCCTAGTTCGCGTGAATTAATATCCAATAAGTGGGTGTAAAACCCACTTATCAGGTTTCTACGTAAATTCTTGTGTCCATATTTTATATCTCTTACAATAATGTGTGTATCTTTATCTGTGTGTATTTTGTGAGTTTGATTCAGAATAATACAATCAACTACACCATCAACTGTTAGCGCATTTTTAGCCTGATGTTTTGGTGATTTCGTAAGGCGTACAAAATTTGGCATTAACAACAATAAAAATTATAAATGTTGAGTAATTAAAAACATACACTAGATGTGTGAAATGAACTTGGAGTCAAACTTAGCATGGTAGTTATTTACTTATTTTTCTTTTGTATAATAAGTAAATCATCCTAATAGAAGGGAATCTATATATTAATCTATGCATGGTTTAATGGCATCTTAAAAATAACAACAATGCTACTATCACATAAAAAAGTGTAACATAATGTTCATATATATACATATACATACTGCGGGACCCGCCTGACATGTGGAGCCCACAGTATGCATGTGTATATATGTGAGTATTATGTGAATTTTTTTATGTGATAGTAATATTATTTTAAAAATAATTAACATAAAACGGAAAGTTCTATATTTCAAATGACATATAAAGTGTGAATCATCGAGTACTCTCTCTCATACGCGCATACCTACACTACACAAACACTGTTTATTTTGTTAACTCATATGTAAGTAAGTAAATAAAGAAAAGAAAACTCAGGCACAATCCTATTATTTCAATTTGAAGTTGGTGAGATTTGTAAGAACCGTGAATTTCATGAATAAATATTAGTAATGATATTAATAAGAAAATAAATATTTATTTGAATATAAATATTGATGTGTTGCGAGATGAGTAATTCAATTAATTTAAATTGAATTTATAAAAATTGAGAAAAATGTGGAGTTTATGATGAAATTTGTGATATGCCTTGTGTGGCATGAGAATGGAAATTGGAATGGTTTAATTTAATTAAGGAATAAATAAATTAAGAAGTGAATGATTAATTAATATTATATTATTAATTAATTGTTATTGTGAATAATAAAATACGAATAAGCAAAGTAATTTTCATAATTAGAATTATATTATTCGTTTAATTGGTGTGTGCAAGATATGTGGTAATATATAGTACCTACATTTAAAAAAAGTGTAGTGTGACACTTTAAGGTAACTATATAATATACAAAATTATATGGTAAATGGAAGAAATTATAAGTGACCTAAATAATGCTTTAAAGGAAAATTTCAAGAAAAAGACCACTAGCTATGTGTAAATGAACTATGTATACACTGAGTTTTGAACTTGAAAATATGCTATCATGATCTGATTTCATATATACGTAAGCATGAAAGCATGATATAGAATATATGGACTTACCATACATGCTTGAATAAGTTTGATGATCTACTAATGGAAACTTAAAGTTTCAAATACGAACTTGATAAACTATATGCATTTTGAGTTAGGAACTTGTGAGCATGCTTATGTTGTCTAGTATGTATATATAAGAGTATAAAGTGGCTTTGCATGCTTGGTGGCTTAACATGAGATTTCAAAGGACGAATTGAAAACTAGTTTTGCCAATTGATACGTTACAAGTATTCTGAATTTGACATCGTGATTAGGTTTGTTATGCCTATAGACATGATTAACATGAATGCCTAACTAGTCATATGCATTGTAAAAATAGTTGAGCATAGATTAGGACAAGTCTAAATGGTGTAGAACTTCATAACTTGAAATACATGACTAATCTAATGTAAGCATGTTTAATTGAGACTTATTGATCTTGTTGTATGAGTATAACAACTAAGCATGAAAGACCTTGTTAAATCAACACTTAAAGTCTTAATTTTGTGGGATTTGATAATGAATCATGTAAAGAAAAAGGTATAGAAAGGACCAAACCTAGTTATGAACATCATAACATGTATGATTCTGTAAGTGTCGTCATAAGTGTATATGAGTGTGCAAGACTGGCCAAGCTTCTATTTAACAATTCTGGTATGAACAAGGAGCAGCGCGATCGCGTCACTCCTTAGTACAAATCCAGCGCGGCCGTGCCACCCTGCAGTGAAGTCTGTTTTTTGTTGGTAATTTGAGGGTTGATGCATGCCTATATTGTTACCTAAATCTGTAATACATGTCCAGTGCAGTATTCATGAGTCAATAAGCATGTTAATGAAAGAATCCTATGTTGAATAAGTGTTTATAACCTTAAGTCAAAATGTGATGGCAAACTATGTTCTTTAATGTCATAGTGTATGAGAAACTGATTTTCGTGTTATGTGATGACATATGTATGAGGTCATATGACTAAGAGAAGACTACCAATATATGTTTAGTATCGATGAATTACACTTGTGTATCATAGCAAATTAAGATAGTAGGTGTACATATTGAACTTGTATAACTAATGTGTTTATGCATGAATAGGATATTATAGTTCATTGGAGTGGTATTAAGCTATACCTTGGTAAACTACGCGTAAGGCAAGTTTTTTAACTTACACAACTTTGAATATTGTGCATGTATCTAAACCTTATCTTGTTGACGTAAGTTCCTAACCATATTTTATGGAGTATTATTCAAGCTTGTGTTATTATTGATCTTACAAGTAAATACTGTTAGTTATTGCATAATTGATGTTTTTGAATGATAACAAAATTTCGTGACTGCATGGAGTGTGGGTGGACATTAGTATATAATATTATATGCATGGATTGTGGGTGGACATTATGGTAACATATAACAGTCCATATAAATCTATATTGCATGATTGCTGTAATCTCATCTCAATTGATTGACAGGGAATGAAATTTGGTCAACTGATTAGTTGATTCAAATTTGTTCTAGAAGCTTCAAAAGGTATATGCTCTAAATATAGTATATTGTTAACAAACCATATCTTTTGTATCCCTTCGTATCAGATGATTGATATAATATCTCTTTGGTTGAGCTTATCAAGGAAACAATATATCTATTGATTTGGTGTTGATTTTTTGTGACTGAGGATTTCATGGAATCAGCCCTATCATATATAGCCGTTGGAAGCTCTACAATATATATCTCTCTTGCCCGGCTATTGGAATACAGAACTTGGAAAAGCTTCAATTAGTCGCATACGTTCTATTCAAAAGCGATTCTGAGTTTCTTTCCAGCAACCCTTTTGTATTGTTCTTAAATTGTATTATGCTGGAAACTTGATAGTCTGTAATCAATATCCTTATTCTTAGTTTAAGTCGTGTATCGGCTTGGTCTATCTAGAGTTGATAGGATCTGTTTGTAGACAAGCTTTTAAGGCTGCAGTAGTGCAGAGGTTGTTGGGTAAAATCAATACGCACAAAACACGCAAGTGTACGTGGTCAACAAGTAATAAAGTAGTGAATAGAGTATCGTTCCCACGATGACAAAATATCAAGAATCTTTACTTCACAATTAATAATTTTGTATTAACCCTAATTTTATTAAACTAATCAATTCAATGGTTTTTTTTAGTAACTAATTAAAAGAAACTAAATTAATGAATAATTAAATTATCACAAAAGAAACAATCACCAATAACGAAATTCAGAATTTTCAAACAATTAATGGAGAATTAGACTTATGATTTCACCATAAGCTTCACTCTGATTTTCAAACCTTTATTCCAACTCAACTCAATATTCCAGTTTATTAATCAAGAACACGAACGTAGTAACCTCTCGATGCACTAATACCATATTAACATCAATCCACAATTAAGATAGAAATCCGTTAAACACCTAAATTAACCAACTCACTATATCTCTATGTGAATTGCAATCAAAAAGGTTGAAGTTTAAGCTCTCTTATACGATTACATGCGATGTCAAGCATATCTCTACCTTAACAATAATCACAAATATGTTATCGACATAATTTATGACACATGCTATATTAACTAGGTCTAAATTCGAATCTCCTCTCTCGATTCCTTTCAAATTCACTAAGAACTGTTGATCAGGCAATTCATAAATTCATGCACAAATTAACATAGATAAACTGGAAATATCTTATTGAATTAGAAATCAAAGTTATAAAATCATCGTTACGCCCAAAGATCCATCACAAGTCTAATAAATAAATTAGTTCATAACGAATGAATTAAAAACTGAATAATTTGTTGAAAACATCATCCCAATTACAAATAGATGAAATAGAAGAAGAATTATGAAAACCCCTTCACGTAGCCTCAATTTGCAACTGTCGTGACAATCTCTGAAAATTACTCCTCCAATGCTCGCTCTTCAATTCCTTGACTTCGCGCTGAAAATCTTGCTTTTGTGTTATAGGATTGTTGTTTTTTTTCTCAATGGTAACAAGCTCTCCTTACTTCTGGACGAATTTTCCTTTTATTAGAGTCCAAAACGCACCAACAAAACCCACAAATCCGAGCCCCAACAGAAGTTGACAGCAAAAAGGACAGCAGCAGAATCGGGACCCCCGCCCCGGCGGGGGGTCCTAGTACAAATAGGCCCGCCCCGGCGGGCTAGGCTACTATTTTCAAAATCTCTTAACTTCCAATTATTCCACTTTTGCTCCAAAAAGACCACCTTTTCATACCAATTGCATCCATGACCACCCTACACATAAAATAACATGAAACAAGTAAAAATGAACACAAAACATGAAGATAACTACGAATTTAAACTTGAAATGAATACCGATTCGTGTATATAAAATCTACTTATCAAACTCCCCCAAACTTAAATCGTGCTAGTCCCCGAGCACAAATAAACTGCATGTAATGCAATAAAATGCAATAAGAATCTAAACGCCTAAAAATAATCCAACAACATCGCATAAACGAACTTATTCCATCGGCCTCAGAGAAAACAAGCAACTTTACAATACAAATCATCAAAATCAATCTACACTTACATGTTAATTCTCAATTCTTGAACAATTATCACTGGCATAGCGTGCGTGTGTGATCAACATCAAAGATAACTGATACGGACCCAAATTCAATACATAAATAACTTCTTAGAAGGAATTATACAACACAAACTTAAAAATCTCAAAGATAAGCACGATTCAACTAAAATTAAACTTAACCAAATTCGAGGGTACACGCAGGATACTTATACTTTTTTACTACGGAAGCTTTTTGCACTTTTCCCATTTTATTCTTATCTCTCTTTTTTTTTAGATGGTTGGTGAATGCGTTTTACGCTCCATCTCACGCTTGTGTTTATGGGGAGAATGCTTCACCTCAACCCACCACAAGACTCAACATATTGCATTTTTTTTTATTTTTTTTTTCAAAGCTTATATATTCCACATATATTCCCCCAAACTTAGGTTCTTGCCTAATTTAAGCCTTCACTGCCTATCCTTGTTATTTTTTCTTTTACGCTAGCACTATCCTTTAGAAACATTTTATGTATCAATTTGAATTAACTGGTCAACAAAGATGTTATTAGTGCTACCCTTTTTATAACAGTTTCAAACAAATCCAAGAATCGATTCATAACAGTAATTATATCACAGTTCGAATAATCCATACTATATTGGTTAACTTGTTCACAATCTCATCATTGGCCACAATAACCTGTAGAATGCGACACCATTGGATATATGTAATCTAAAAAAAAAATTTTGTTTTTTTGTTTTTTTTTAACTCCTAACTAATATGCAAATATTTAAAAATTAAAAATTACATGCATGCAACTAAACATATATAACTACTCCCCCAAACTTAAATAAGACAATGCCCTCATTGGATAAAAATATAAAGCAAGAGGACTTCCCTGGAATTGTCTAAGTCTGGGGCGGTGGTTGGTGCTCTTCCTCATCAGAATCACTAGGAGGAAAACGAGGTAGTGGACCGGGTTGTTGATACGGAAAGGGAGCCGCCGGGTTGAAACTCTGAAGTGTTGTATTGAGTGCGGTGAAAGACGCGTTCATAGCATCAAACATATGATCTTGGCGCATCGCCAATCTCCGCATCTCCCGGCGTGTCGCCCTATTGTGCGCAGTCATTTGATTCTGGAAAACAAGGAACTGAGTGCTAGAAAATGTCCCAGTCTGCGAAATCTGCTCGGTTCCTTGATCTCCCATTGCTTCATCCTCATCCCCCGAAGTATCTTCGGCATCATCTTCGGGTTCCGACGCCGATGGAAAAATAAAGCCCAAACCCCGTGGATGGGACTCTCCTCCAGGCCACACCGAATAACGCGCAATCAATCTCGAATCAAGCAAAGCAAGCGGTTGTTGAGTGGGCTCATCATCAGAATAACGCACCCCGGCGTCGCGGCACAACGCACAAATCAGTGAAGGGTGTGGCAAGCCGCCCGAAAAATTTCCCCGTAAGCATCGTCGGATAGAGAAACTAATGATGGCCCCGACGTCGATATGAAAATCTTGCACAATTGCGTATAACAATAACGCCTTCTCCTTAGTGACGTCCGAAGTGTGTTGGGACGGAAGCAATTTTGCACATAAGAATGCGTACCAAATCTTGCCATACAGGCTCAAGTCCTTGCTATTGAACACCGTTCCACCCTTCCTGCCTTTGGTCCAAGAGGTGCCCGGCTTTGTCAAATTTTGGATCACTTCTTCATAATCCGGGTCAAAATCCCTCATTTGGGCATACTGACAATGGTGTGGAACCCGCAATTGATAATAAGCGTTGATTGCATCGTCACTGAACGGAACCATCCGACCCCGCACAAACACTCTGAAAGGAGCTTTGTCTTCGGCGTTTACATAGAATTCTTTGACTAGGTTGACCACGGGGGGAGTCGGATGTTTAGTGAATTTGATCCACCCCTTTTGGTGAATTTGGGACATCATCTCCCCATCATTGCCCTCGGGTGCCAAGCCACGCTCTGGTGTGAGTGCCTTGGTTTGCATGTATTCGTAACGGTCGGCGGCGGCGACACTCACGAATTTTCGGCGGTCATAGGTGGTTGGCAGCGGTGCGGGGCGTGAACTCTCCCCCCGTTGGCGTTTGGGTGTTGGTTGAGATGCCATTGAGTTTCGACAGTGAACTCTTGCTAGTAACCACTTCCTATCCCGAAAACTTGGTTCAAGCACTTTATCAAACACTTAGTGTGCAGTTGGGGTAGGTTACACAGTTTGTGAAATTTGAACTTGGAAATTGGTGTATATGGTAGAGATGAGATGAAGCCCAAACTAAGCACTAGAATCTGCTCTCAAAAATAACCTCTCCAAATGCCGAATTCAAAAATTTGAATGTGGGAAGAAATAGAGATAAGATGGAGGTATATTTATAGAAGTGGTGTGGTTGGGAGAATAAGTGAAGGGATGTTCGGGGAGTGGAGATCGTGAGGATTAGTAGTGGGGAGGAGGTTTATGATGTGGGTAATCGGTTGAGTAGTAGTGGTTTGGTAGGAGATGGCAAAGTGAGAGCAAAAGATGTGTATGGGTGTGGGGAAGGGTCGTGCCTTAAAACAGGCGTGTCTACCCTAGTTTCAGGACCCCCGCCCCGGCGGGGGGTGCACAGTCAAAAGGGCCCGCCCCGGTGGGCTAGTCCCCTGCTAATTTTTTTAGTCCAAAATTGTGGACATGAAAATTTTTCCAATATTCCTCCATTGCGTAGTCCTTGTTGCTCTAAGTCGTGTTTGACCTCTCCTGAAACCAAAAACAAGCAATTCGTTAACTTAATGACGACTTGGAGTTTTGATGAGATTTTTAGTAATTTTCAGAGATTTTTAGCAAAACTTAGTGATCGACACTTTCTAACTAATACTGCAGAAGCTATATCCTAACAATTTAAACGTGAAATATGAAATATAAAGAAATATTGGGTTGCCTCCCAATTAGCGCTTGATTTTAAGTCGTTCAGCCTGACTACTCCCTGTTTTACTGAGTATCGGCGAGGATGATGTTGTCAGCATCCCAATTCGACTCGCCACCCCAGTAGTGTTTTATCCGTTGACCATTTACTTTGAACGTTTCTAGCGGATTGCGACTGTAGAGTTCAACGGCGCCATGAGGAAATACCCGTTTTATAGTAAACGGTCCCGACCATCTTGACTTAAGCTTTTCGAGGAACAAACGCAGCCGTGAATTGAACAAGAGGACTGCTTGACCCGGCTCGAATGTTCGTTGCACAATTTTCTGGTCGTGCCATTTTTTAACTTTTTCTTTGTAAAGCTTGGCATTCTCGTAAGCTTGGAGGCGAAATTCGTCGAGCTCATTAAGTTGGAGTAGCCTCTTTTCTCCCACTGCGGCTTGATCGAAATTCAATTTTTGTATTGCCCAATAAGCCTTGTGTTGTAGTTCCACCGGTAAGTGACATGCCTTACTGTACAAGAGTTGATACGGCGACATCCCAATTGGCATTTTGTAAGCAGTTCGGTACGCCCATAATGCGTCGTCTAAGCGAAGTGACCAATCTTTCTAGCTTGGGTTGACAACTTTCTCCAATATCCGCTTAACTTCTCTGTTCGATACCTCGGCTTGCCCATTAGTTTGAGGGTGATATGATGTCGCCACTTTGTGATTGACCCCATACTTAGCCAAAAGAGTTGTAAACGATTTATTGCAGAAGTGGCTGCCTTCATCACTAATTATCGCTCGTGGCGTGCCAAACCTTGTGAAAATGTGTTTCTATAAAAACTTGAGGACCACCTTGGCATCATTGGATGGTAATGCAGCAGCTTCAACCCATTTTGACACGTAATCCACCGCGAGCAGAATATACTGATTGCTCAAAGACGACGGGAATGGTCCCATGAAATCGATGCCCCATACATCAAAGATTTCCACTTCCAGAATTGTTTGTAGGGGCATCTCATTCCGTTTCGATATGTTTCCCATCCGTTGGCATCTATCACATGTTTTCACAAATTGGTGGGCGTCCTTGAACAACGTCGGCCAATAAAACCCGGACTGAAGAACTTTCGCCGCAGTGCGCTCACTTCCGTAATGTCCACCGTACGCCGATGAATGGTATTCTTGTAATATAGTGTGGACTTCATTATATGGAATACATCGTCGTATCATCTTATCGGCGCATTGTTTAAACAGATACGGCTCATCCCACATGTACCACTTGACGTCGTGAAGAAACTTCTTTTTCTGTTGTCTTGTGAGATCCGGGGGAAGAATCTTGCTTACCACGTAATTCGCGAAGTCTGCATACCATGGAAATTCTGCATTCAACCCAAATAACTACTCATCCGGGAACGTCTCATTAATCACGCATCTATCTTCACCCGTTTTCTCCGGATTTTCCAGTCTTGATAAATGATCGGCGACTTGATTCTCCGTCCCCTTTCTATCTTTAATTTCTAAATCAAACTCTTGAAGTAGGAGAATCCATCGAATAAGGCGTGGCTTAGCATTTTTTGCTATTAAGTACTGAATCGCCGAGTGGTCCGTATAGACTATTACCTTAGTCCCGATCAAATATGCCCGGAATTTGTCGAACGCATATACTACTACAAGCAATTCCTTTTCCGTAGTAGTGTAGTTCATTTGAGTCTCCGTTAGTGTTTTGCTTGCATAGTATATAGCGTGAAACACCTTGTCTCGTCTTTGGCCCAAAACAGCCCCAACCGCATAGTCGCTCGCATCACACATAAGCTCGAATGGCATTTTCCAGTCCAGTGCGACTATCACGGGGGCTGTACTTAATTTCTTCTTTAACAATTCAAACGCGAATTTGCATTCCGCAGTAAAGCTAAAAGTCGCATCCTTCTCTAAAAGACTGCATAGAGGTTTTGCAATCTTAGAGAAGTCTTTTATGAACCTCCGGTAGAACCCAGCATGCCCCAGAAAACTGCGAATACCCTTTACTGAACTAGGTGGAGGTAGTTTCTCAATTGTGTCCAACTTTGCCTTATCCACCTCCAATCCCTGAGCTGACACCTTATGGCCCAATATTATGCCCTCTTCAACCATGAAGTGACATTTTTCCCAATTTAGTATGAGGTTGGTGTCCTTACATCGCTGCAATACCATGACCAGATTCTCTAAGCAAGTGTCAAAAGTGTTTCCATAGACCGAGAAATCACCCATGAATACTTTAACGTTCTTCTCCACCATATCCGAAAAAATAGCCATCATACACCGCTGGAAAGTTGCCGGTGCATTGCACAGTCCGAATGACATCCTCCTGAATGCAAAGATGCCGTAAGGGCAAGTGAATGTTGCCTTTTCTTGATCCTCAGGAGCGATAGCAATCTGATTATATCCCGAATATCCATCCAATAAGCAGTAAAACTCGTGTCCCGCTAACCTATTTAACATTTGATCGATAAAAGGTAGCGGGAAATGGTCCTTCCGGGTTGCCTTATTCAATCTCCTATAATCAATGCACACCCTCCAACCTGTTACTGTCCTTGTTGGAAATAACTCATTGTCCTCATTCTGAATTACCGTCATTCCCCCCTTCTTCGGCACACAATGAATCGGACTTACCCATTTACTGTCGAAAATTGGATATATGACTCCGGCATCCAATAATTTCATAATTTCCTTCTTGACTACTTCCTTCATGATTGGGTTAAGTCGACGTTGATGCTCCACCGATAGACTTGCATCATCCTCCATCAGAATCTTATGCATGCAAAATGATGGGCTAATGCCTTTGATATCTGCAATCTCCATCCAATTGCTGATTTATGATCCCTAAGCACCCTCAGCAACTTTTCTTCCTGCAAGTCGTTAAGTGCAGCAGAAATAATTACAGGTAAAGAATTTAAATCGCCTAAATACGCATACCTGAGATGTTTAGGGAGTGGCTTAAGTTCCAATGCCAGTGGCTCCTCCAATGATGGTTTCAATTTTTCTGCAACTATATCCTCGGTGTGCAGAGGTTCAACCGGTGCTCTGAATCGGCTAACTCGTGGCAACGAGTCTAGCATCTGTAATAAGTCCACAAATTCTGGGTCGTCTCTTTCCTCATCCCCCAGTAAAGTTGTTTCTAACGGATCGTTGCTTAAACTCTTGCTCATATCTTCGCTGGTAATCTGCTCGATTAAGTCCATCCGATTACACTCTTCCTCGTCCGTAGGATATTTCATGGCCTTGAACACATTAAATTTTACTTCTTGGTCTTGGACCCTCATTGTAAGTTTTCCTTTCTGCACGTCTATGAGTGTCCGTTCCGTGGCCAAGAAAGGTCTCCCTAGGATGATCGGAATGTTCTTATCTTCATCGAAATCCAGTATGATAAAGTCTGCAGGGAATATAAACTTATCCACTTTTACCAAAATGTCCTCTACAATGCCTCTCGGATATGTGACTGACCTATCCGCCAACTACAATGAAATATTTGTAGGCTTCGGAGCGGGCAAACCCAATTCTGAATATAAAAGGCATAAGATTTATGCTTGCTCCCAAATCACATAGGCACTTGTTGAACGACATCTTCCTGATCGTGCATGGGATAGTAAAGCTTCCCGGGTCTTTAAGTTTTGGTGGAAGCTTTTTCTGTAACACTACACTGCACTCCTCTGTTAGTGCCACTGTTTCGAAGTCTTCCCATTTCTTCTTCCTTGACAGAATTCCCTTCATAAACTTCGCGTAACTTGGCATTTGCTCCAGGGCCTCTGCAAATGGAATGTTAATCTGGAGTTTCTTGAACACATCTAAAAATTTCGCGAACTGCTTATCGGACTTCTGTTTTTGGACTCTCTGCTGAAACGGCGGTGGAGGATGAACAATCGGCTCACTGTTTAGCTTTGGTTTCTCTTATTTGTTCCCCTCTACTGCATTACTGTCGTCAGCTTTTTCCTCCGGTGTTGCTGAATTTTCTGCACTAATCCCACCGAGGTGTTTTCCGCTTCTCAACATAACAGCCTGACATTGCTCATGATTACCTTTCGGATTTCTTTCGGTGTCGCTAGGTAATGTTCCTTGTGGTCTACTATTCAATGCCAACGCAATTTGCCCTATCTGATTCTCTATATTCTTGATAGCAATAGCTTGATTCTTCAAAGCCAAATCGGTGCTAGTTCTGTACCTTGCCCAGGACTCCTCATCATCGGATTTCCTTTTCTGCTGTTGAATCTGTTGTGGATGACTATGAAATCCAGGGGGATATGATGGTCGTGGAGCTTGAGATTGCTGATTATTGCTCCACGAGAGGTTTGGGTGGTTCCTATTCCCCTGGTTGTAGGTGTTTTGGTAGGTATTTTGCAAAATTCTGTTGTAGTTGCTTATGAACTGAACTGATGCTGGATTTATTGCACACTGCTCTATCGGATGATCACCCGTACACAATTCATATACTGACAGAACCTGCTGAACTCGTTGAGCTTGAGCCTCTGCTAACGTCTTCACCGTCTCATTCATCTTATCAAACTTCATGGATAGTGCAGAAATAGTTGCGTGTATAGATGTTACTCCATCTAGTTCCAAGATCCCAGCTGCCTTTGCCTATGTCATTCTTGATGTGGGCCACTGGTAGTTATTTGCCGACATTGTTTCTATCAAATTGTAAGCATCCTCGTAACTCTTAGCCAAGAATGCACCCCCCGATGCCGCATCAATACTTGCTCTGATATTTCCATGTAGCCCATTATAGAAGGTGTTCATTTGTAGCCACTTAGGCAAACCATGATGTGGGTACTTCCTGAGTAATTCTTTATATCTTTCCCATGACTCATATAGTGACTCTCCACTCTGCTGCTCAAACAATGTGATGTCACTCCTCATTTTCGCAGTCTTTGCCGGTGGGAAAAATTTGGCAAGAAATTTTTGAGCCAAATCCTCCCACGTAGTGATCGAACCCGGCGGGCAAGAGTGTAACCAACTCTTCGCCTTGTCCCGTAAGGTAAATGGGAACAAGCGAAGTCTTACTGCCTCATCCGATACCCCGTTGTACTTGAACATGTCGCACATTTCCAGAAAACTAAGCAAGTGCTCATTTGGATCGTCGTGTGCCATTCCCCCAAACTGACATGAATTCTGCATCATCTGAATAGTCCCAGGCTTGATTTCAAAAGTGTTCGTAGCAATAGCAGGCCTAGTAATGCTTGACTGCAGATCAGTCACCTTAGGTGTGGAAAAATCCCTCAACGCTTTTTGGTCTTCGGCAGCCATCGTTCCTTCCTTATCAGTATTTTCAAATTCGGTCCTCGTTTCCTCAATCCACTTACTCAACTTATGAAATCGTCTGTCAATGTCGTCCTCAAAAGGTAGCAAGTCTGGATGTTTAGACCGTGTTTGCATAAACCAATGTCGAAAACCTGAAATAGAGAAAACAAAAAAAATGTTTAAGTAAAACAGGACTAATTAAACTGATATTGTAAAAACAAATATTAAAATCTCGGCTAAATTATCCCCGGCAACGGCGCCAAAAACTTGGGTAAAATCAATACGCACAAAATACGCAAGTGTACGTGGTCAACAAGTAATAAAGTAGTGAATAGAGTATCGTTCCCACGAGGACAAAATATCAAGAATCTTAACTTCACAATTAACAATTTTGTATTAACCCTAATTTTATTAAACTAATCAATTCAATGGTTTTTTTTTAGTAACTAATTAAAAGAAACTAAATTAATGAATAATTAAATTATCACAAAAGAAACAATCACCAATAACGAAATTCGGAATTTTTAAATAATTAATGGAGAATTAGACTTATGATTTCACCCTAAGCTTCACTCTGATTTTCAAACCTTTATTCCAACTCAACTCAATATTCCAGTTTATTAATCAAGAACACGAACGTAGTAACCTCTCGATGCACTAATACCATATTAACATCAATCCACAATTAAGATAGAAATCCGTTAAACACCTAAATTAACCAACTCACTATATCTCTATGTGAATTCCAATAAAAAAAGGTTGAAGTTTAAGCTCTCTTATATGATTACATGCGATGTCAAGCGTATCTCTACCTTAACAATAATCACAAATATGCTATCGACAAAATTTATGACACATGCTATATTAACTAGGTCTAAATTCGAATCTCCTCTCTCGATTCCTTTCAAATTCACTAAGAACTGTTGATCAGGCAATTCATAAATTCATGCACAAATTAACATAGATAAACTGAAAATATCTTATTGAATTAGAAATCAAAGTTATAAAATCATTGTTACGCCCAAAGATCCTTCACAGGTCTAATAAATAAATTAGTTCATAGCGAATGAATTAAAAACTGAATAATTTGTTGAAAACATCATCCCAATTACAAATAGATGAAATAGAAGAAGAATTATGAAAACCCCTTCACGTAGCCTCAATTTGCAACTGTCGTGACAATCTCTAAAAATTACTCCTCCAATGCTCGCTCTTCAATTCCTTGACTTCGCGCTGAAAATCTTGCTTTTGTGTTATAGGATTGTTGTTTTTTTTTCTCAATGGTAACAAGCTCTCCTTACTTCTGGACGAATTTTCCTTTTATTAGAGTCCAAAACGCACCAACAAAACCCAAAAATCCGAGCCCCAACAGAAGTTGACAGCAAAAAGGACATCAGCAGAATTGGGACCCCCGCCCCGGCGGGGGGTCCTAGTACAAATAGGCCCGCCCCGGCGGGCTAGGCTACTGTTTTCAAAATCTCTTAACTTCCAATTATTCCACTTTTGCTCCAAAAAGACCACCTTTTCATACCAATTGCATCCATGACCACCCTACACATAAAATAACATGAAACAAGTAAAAACGAACACAAAACATGAAGATAACTACGAATTTAAACTTGAAATGAATACCGATTCGTGTATATAAAATCCACTTATCAAAGGTCTCAGTGGTGAGAAGGATTGCAGAGGTGCAAGAAGGGGCAGTCATGTCCAACGGAAAGCTTTCTCAAACAGGGAGTTTTATTGTATTTAATTGAATATTAAGTTTAATAAAAAGAGTCTCCAATCCTAGTTGGGATTGGACGTGGATTACGCCACTAGGTAGAGGATAGAGGCTAAACCACGTAAAAATCTTGGTGTGATTTGTACTTCTGTTTATCTTTTTAACTGTCATTCACGTTTTGTACTTTTTGTTATTCACGCCACTAATCCAGACACTAAAGCAAACAGGTCTAGCTGTCTGATAATCATAAACGAAGAACAGACACTAAAGTAGACATGTGTAGCTGTCTAAATTAAATCTGTAACACAAAATTTCAAAAAGTTTTCAGCGTTTATCACTTTTAGCTTAAACACCTATTCACCCTCCCCCCCCCCCCTCTAAGTGTGCACATACACAGAATTACAAATACTTGAAAGTATGATTCATATCTCATGACTTAATACTTCGTAGTTTAGTAATGAAATTGCTTACAGTTTTTGAAGCTCGATTTCGAATGATAATTGCTTATATATATACTTTAAAAGAAAGCTGTCTAGGCTATTGATTCGGTTAGACTATTTCGAAAGCTATCCAAATCAAATTAACTTGGTGCGGACTCTTATAAATAACTGAGATGAATAACCCTCTTGGAAGGGGAAATATATATTTGTCGGGAGACCGAAGTGCGCACATGAGTATGATTAAATGTTATGCATGGCATAGGGTACTTTAGGCTGATCACCTGTTGTACTCGTTTTGTTGGATTATCAGTTTATTACTGTTAATTCTAGTAGAAGTTCATAGTCCTTAGTGACTGCTCAGTATTCATCGCTTTGAAATCTTGAATTAAATAAACCTTGAATCTTAACGATACCTTTCAGTCCATAGCGACCTTTATTGAGAATCGTTGATAATTCCTGAATTATTATTCACTGTCATACCCTTGAAGATTGAACTCTATATAAGATTTTTCCTTAGTGCGATATTACTTATTGGGCAAAATTGTTGCTCATCCTTGTTTTCCTTAAAACTTTCAGTTAAGGCAAAACATGGTGAACCCTCTAGCAAGGACAAGGGTAAAAAGAAGGCATTGGAGTAGTTTGTTTCATAGTACTAGGAATGTACTATTATTATGTTGTAAAAGGACTTATTTACTATGATATATTAAGTTATGTTTAATTTTAGTTGTCATGTATTAGTAACGGTTGCGAGACTTTGGGACGAGAATAATTGTGTTATAACAATGTAAATTATTCTATTATTCAATTGTGATGATTTTTGTATGATATTAGAGTTAGCACGTGACGAACCAAATTCGAGATATGAGTGTTTGAATTTGGGGGCGTCACACGATTCAAGTCATATACTCTTTCTGTTGAAAGGATGATTAAATGTATAAAAAAATTTATTTTCAAAAGAATGAGATAAAATACATAAAATAAATGGTAACTAAGTTATTTAATGAGATCATTAATATAAAAAAATAAAAGTACTCATCAATTTATATAATATTACTTTATATAATATTACGGGACAACTAAGAATAAATTTAAATTTTTTTTAACTCTATTTCTTTTACTTTTACTTTTTTTAATATATATACAAATTATATTTTACTTATCCTTTTGAGAAGGGAGAAAGTAATATTTTTGTGTGGACGGGAGCAGATTGGTTAATTTTTTTAAAAAAAATTAAATTTAAACTCACATACACAACATTTGGTGCTGCCAAGACTTGAAACCCCACCCTCTTAAAACTCAAGAGATGGGGAAACTATTGGGCCAAGACCCTTTGGTTTTTTGGTCTAACTTTACTAGGAGTTTAATTTTGTTGTCATATTATCTTCTCATCTTGTGTCTTATTTTTATGTATTGTTGTTAGGGGTGTAAACGAGTCGAATATCAGCGAATACCTTAATGTTCAGATTCGGCTCGACTCGAAAAAATTGAGCTCGAATTCGACTTAGATTCGATAAAGGATTTCTATTTGTGCCAGATTCGACTCGAATCATTACTCAGACCTACTCGGCTCGTAAGTACTTGATTCGTTTACAAAGCGAGTTACTCATGAGCTTTCAAATCGAGTTTCGAATATGAACCATTTAACTTAAAACTGAACCACTACATACTAAATTGGTTACTTAATTAATATTTATATATAAAACTTTTTCACTTTTATTTATGTATATAAATTATAAAGAATAAAATATAAATTGACATTCAATTAATTGATTTATTCAAGTATAAGTTTACACAATTTCATACTACACTTTATAAATTATAAAGATTGATACAAATATCACATATTTAGCTTACTAGCATGGATCACCAATATTTGAATATGATTCATCGAGCAAGTATCGAGTATGGTTCGAAAAAAATAAAATACTCGAACCCTAATCTGAGCAAACACTGGTATGCTCGAATTCGACTCTTGTATCATTAAACAGAAATGAGTATGGATCAAATTCGACTTCGAATTCGAGATTTAGATCATATTTTTGAGTCGATCTCGAGTTTAATACCGAACTACTTGGCTCGACTTACACCCCTAATTGTTGTTGTCATCTAATTTTTATCTATTTATTTATAATTCATTTGTAACTGAATAAAGATCACGTAAAAAGCACGAGATAGAAAAACAGATTAAATATAAAATGTTACAACAGATTTGAATTCACTTTGGTACATAGTCGGCCCTCAGCCGCAAATACACAACAAGGTCTCTTATTCCAAAAACTTTAACTCATATTATATAAAACTAAAAATAAATAAAAAATAAGTATTGTATTTTGTACTTGGTAAGACTCAGAATGCTCAGAATTCTTGTCAAGTGCGCACACATAGAAACAGACAGAAAAATACATGCACACAAAAGACTAAAAAAGCTATAGAAACAGAAGGTAATTGGCATAATGATATGACCCAACTCATGTTTATTATGAAGTTGAGGTTGAATCCTTTGTGTGTGTGGTGGTGTGTGTCAAATTAAAAAAAAAAAAAAAAAAAAAACCTTTAGGCAGGTGAAGCAAAATGGGGACTTCTTGAACTTTTTGTCTCAGATCCTTGTAACCATACTTCCACTATGCTTTAAAACCAATAATGGAAGGCATCAGATTCGTTGTAAAGCCAAAACAGCAGCACTAGTGGGTAAATTATATTCAACAAATGAGTGTCTGTTTTTTCTTTTGTTTTTTCTATTTATTTTTTCCTTTTTTTTAAAATTTAATTTATAATTTTGTTAAAGAATAATTCTAGTTTGTTAACATTTCATGTCGATAATTAATTTTGACTTATATACATGAGATAAGAAGATATAAAGAAAAAACCTTTATATAGTAGATTTCATTGGTTTCAAAATATAAGAAACTAGTAATTATCCGTGCCTAAAGACACGAAATAACGAAAAATTAGATTAAAATTCAAAAAATAATACATTACCTAAAAACTTTTTGGAACCTAAAATAACTTACAATCACACATAACAATTATCATAATTCACCACACTACCACAATAAAATTATTATTATTATTATTATTATTATTGTTGTTGTTGTTGTTGTTGTTGTTGTTGTTGTCGTCGTCGTCGTCGTCGTCGTTGTTGTTGTTGTTATTACAATAATTGTTGTTATTATTATTGTTATTATTATTATATTGTTATTATTATTTTTGTTATTATTATTATTGTTGTTGTTATTATTATTACTATTATTATTATTATTATATAATTATAAATATTGTTGTTGTTGTTATTATTATTATTATTATTATTATTATTATTATTGTTGTTGTTGTTGTTGTTGTTGTTGTTGTTGTTATTGTTATTACTATTATTATTATTACTATTATCATAATTATTATTATAATTATACTGTTATTATTATAACTGTTATTATTATTATATTAATAATTATTATTATTATTATTATTACTATTACTATTACTATTACTATTATTATTATTATACTATTACTATTATTATAATTATTATTATTATTATTAGTACTATTATAATAATAATTATTATTATTATTAGTTCTATTATTATAATTATTATTATTATTATTATTATTATTAATATTAGTACTATTATAATAATAATTATTATTATTATTAGTATTATTATTATTAGTATTATTATTGTTATTATTACTATTATAATTATAATTATTATTGTTGTTGTTATTATTTTAATTTTTATTATTACTATCATTATAATTATTATTATTATTATTATTATGTTAATTATCACATAATGCCAACAATTAACCAATTTTCTAATATGTTTAACCTTTGTTCTATTTGATAAAGAAAAAGAAAAAAAAGAATCTATTTATAAGTAATTTTTTTATAAGTAAATTATGATCTTGTTTTTAATTTTGTTTTCTTACCATTGATATTTTTTATGTATTATACATTTTAAATGTATGCATACTCCAAAAATTTATTATAATTTAAAATAAAATATTAAAATACCAATTTGATTAAATAAATGGAGGAAGAGGGGAAGAGATTGACCCAGGAGCGAGAGAGAGAGAGGAGAGAGAAAGAAAAGGAGGGGAATATGAGAGAGAAAGAGAGAAGGCGAAGGGAATGAGAGAGGAGAGAGGAAGAGGAGAGAGGAGAGAGGAGGAAGAAATTTGGGCGGAATTTTGTGTGTGAGATGAAATGTGAGTCTTTAGATTAAATTAGAATGAATCTGAGTCGTTGTTGTGCTTTCTCAAATTATAAAGGGTTAAGTTCAGATCACCACCTGGGGTTTGGGGTCTTTCCCATTTAACCACCTGTATTTAGTAAAGCTACATTTAAACTCTTGACTTTTTGAGTTGAAGTGAAAACGTCACTTTTTCCATCCAACTTAACTGTGCGTGTATGTCAGACGCCAAAAACGCGTGAGAAGAGACTGTAATAGTCAAAAAGGACTGATAAATATCTAAAATACCCCTTCTTCTTCCTTTTAACATTCTTCTCCTCTCCGATCAAACTTCAGTCTTTCTCTTTAATACCAAATAGAATTCTTCGATCCTCCCAAGTCCCACCAGCCTGATTATTATCTCTAATTAGGGCAAGCTCTTCTCTCCTATCGACTCCCTCCCCCTCGATGGCCACCGAAGCTACTCATTCTCCTCCGTCACGCCTCAACTCCGATCACCACCCCATCCCTCCATCACCGACAACAGGAACTCAAGACTTGACTAATAATGAACCACCGCCTAATCTCGTAGCCTCAATTTTCGAGCTCCGTAACCTTTCCACCGCCCTCTCCACCTTCCAACGCCGCTACAACGAGTTGCAACAACACCTCGATTTCATCCAAACCACAATTAACTCCAAATTATCCAATCCATTACCCATACCTCCCTCGACCCACACCCATTCATCCACAACTTCTCCATCAAAATCAAAATCTCCTATCCCCACTTTTCCTAATTCCCAACAAAAACCCACTTTTCCCTCGACCCACTTTCCAGCCTTTTCCAAGGCCCTAAGCCACCTTCCACCCGCCACAGTAGCAATTTTTGAAGTGAAGGGTTCTGGAAGATTGAGGATATCCAAGAGCAGAGAGGCGGCAACAGTAGCATCAACAACAGAAATAAAAGTAGACGAAGATAGTAGAAGCTTGGCGGAGGAATCGATACGAAGGAGGGACTTCAAATACGGCTGTGATTGAGAGAGAAGATCCTTTTCCACCCAATGTAATCACTCTTCCATTCTCCTCATCTTCAATCTCGATTAGAAATCCTTCTTGTTCCTGTAATTGTTCTTCTAGATTCAATTATGTATCTGCTTATCCTTTCACTGGGTGTATCTGAATTAATCGATTTTCCAAACAATTGTCACTGGAAGGTTTGACTTGGGATTTTGGGTTGTGAATTAGGGGGGTAGTAGATGATTTTTTAGGTCTTTATGTCTGAAAATCGGTGATATTTTTATAGTTCTGATTTGGGTTTGCATTAATGAATGGGATGAGCTGAATGGGAAGAAGAAATGGAGAAAGCCCTTGGTTTCAATCGAGAAACCCTATCTCAACTGTCATTTTCAATATATATATATATGGAGGGTAATTAAGTCTTTAGCCAATTCAAGTAACAGAGTTAAGACGGAAAGCATTTATTCACTTCAACTCAAAAAGTCGGGAGTTTAAATATAGCTTTACTGACTACAGGTGGTTAAGTGGGAAAGACCCCAAACTCCAGGTGGTGATCTGAACTTAACCCAATGATAAAATTCAAATTAAGTTCTGTTTTATTATATAGATTTATAAACTTTTTAAAATTGACTTAAAAATAATTTTAAACTTAAAATTGTCATGAATTCCTTTAATTTAAGTTGAAATATTGATTGAAATTTATGAACTATCTAAAAATTATTGTTCCTTGCAAATTTAATTTTTTATAAATTTTAAATAAATTATCTTAATTGAAAAAATATGACAGGTTAACTTTTAAAAACTAATAATGATAAATTTAACAAAAAATAATAATAATTTTATAATTTAGAACGAAGTTAATATTTTATTTTGTAGCTAATTTTACGTTAATCGTAATCCACATTCAATACAAAACTAATCGGTTTATAAATCATTTTCCTTTGAGTAATACTTCCTAAGTATCATAATAAACATCTTAATTTGACTTTAGTGGTCAAATTGATCATTTTTAAAATAAATAATTAAAATTTACTATTTAAAAATTTTAAATTACGAAACTTGTCATTAGTAGT
This sequence comes from Panax notoginseng, assembly GCA_016801055.1. Taxonomy (NCBI): domain Eukaryota; kingdom Viridiplantae; phylum Streptophyta; class Magnoliopsida; order Apiales; family Araliaceae; genus Panax; species Panax notoginseng. Next base: position 90,622,538 of record CM029021.1, on the reverse strand, counting down.
ACATTCTTTGTAGTTCACTATAACCATAATATCTAGGGTTATGTTTGTTTGCAATGATTATATTTGGGATAAAACTATTAATCTCAAGTGTCTTATTTGTTTTTAAATTTGGAGTTGAGACTATTAATACATGAATTATAAAATGGCTAAATATGAGAAATTATTTATATCATGTTCAACAAGGTATTATAATTATGGGATTATATATAATCACATAGATTATAATCCTTGCAAATAAACATGTCCTAAGCGTATATTTTGAATTTTTTTAAAAAAAAATTATTAATTATAACAACGGTCAATTTAGCCATAAAAATTAAATTATGACGTTTATTATGGAACAAAAGGGAGTAAGTGAGAACAAGAAAACCTTGAAAATCTCAAACGCCTTTACATTTGAAGGCGACTGCTGTTAAAGATCTGCAATTTGATGCTCGGAGTTTCTAGCTGCTTATGAGGAGAATATTTTACCATATTAGGGAAGATATTCTCTTGAAGAATGAAGATTTCATATGAGTGGGATTTATCATTTATAGAGTATTGACTAACTATTGCAAACGATTAAAGATTCAATTGTATTATATCCATGATTCCTATATTATGGATCAATAATGGCGCAAGAAAGCTATACGTATATATAGATAGGTAAGTAGACTAAAGTAGTTCAATAATCCATATAGGTTACACCATGTGCTGCAAAAAGTTGAGTTGGTTCGACTCTTAAGGTTAAATTGACTATTTTTATAATAAAAATTTATATTATTTTCTTGTTAATATAAGTGAAGAAATTATAATCATAATAAATTAGGTTGAATTTACTACCAACTTCAATTTTCTTAAGTTTAAAAATATAAATAAATATATTTAATTGTTAATTTTAAAATTGAATAATTTGACTAAAAAAATTAAATTAAGTCGATTTTTGAATGACAGAAGAAGTATTTGTTAGAAAATAATAATGCAACGATAATTATATAAAAGAGAAAACAATCATACAAACACACAAAATATATTCACGAGGTCTTCAATAGATCAACTACAGTGTATGTTTTTCCATTAAAAAAACTAAAAAAAAAACTATGTGCATGTTTTTTACTATACAAGTTTAGAAGCGTTAGTGCGTTGGAGCATTTGCAAGTCGAAACTCTTTAAAAATATTGTTAATATATAATTAAAAAACATTATTTTAAACAATTTATTTACATTTATTAAACATCAAAAAATAAAAATTCATGAAATTTATGATGCTTTTGTCCTTTAATTTTAATAAATGCGAAATAAATAATTTAAAATAATTTTTTTTAATTACACATAAATATTGATTGGCACAACATTCTATATCATCAATTTATGACCTAACATGTTCAATTGATTGTAAGTGAAAAAAAAAAATTAAAACTTGATCATCTGATTGAAAAATCAAAAGGTCGATCACTGAAGTGAAAAAATATCAATAATTCAGAGCCTAATTTATGCTTAAGCCTTTTTAATTTTTTTTAATGAACAATTATGATTTCTTAACATTTGAATTAGATTGTTGCTATGTATGCCAACAAATTCTTGATATTAAATACCAACACTTTTATTTTAATGTTGCAATTTTCATTCTACACAAAATTAGCTGACATAAAATCATTCACCTTTTAATAATAAGTAAGAATAAGAAAACCTTAAAAATCTCGGATTAAGACTTTATTCATTAGATCTATTCTTTAATTTTCCCCTATACACATTTAGAGATATAAATATTATATTTAACAACATAAATATTACACTTTGTGTCGCTAGAAGTACAAGTAAAAATAATAATTATATTGAATAAATATAATTGAAGGTATCCTAATCTGAAAATCTCAAACAACGCCTTTACATTTGAACGCGACTGCTTTTAAAGATGTGCAACTTGGATGCTTTGGAGTTTCTGGTTACTAATTAGTCATTTAGCAGAATATATTTTTTACTACCATATTAGGGAAGATATTCTCTTCAAGATATTATATGAGTGTGATTTATAGACTAATTATTGCAAACCGATTCAAGATTCAATTGTATTATACATTTATGATTTCTATAATTATAGATCAATAATTGCGGAACAAACCCATACATAGTAGATAAGTAGTGCAATAATTCATTTATGGATCTGTTAGAAAATAATAATGTATCCAAAAAAAATAACACAAAAGTAAAAAATTTAGATGATTCACCTTAATGTTGTGTTATATTTACGGCCCACGACAAATCAAGTTCAATAAATTATGAAAAAACATACATCATACAATACAAGAACCCCTTGTTACATAAAACTCTCCCAGTCTCAAATTAAAATTTTCGTTTTGACTTTTTAAATTTAATTGATCATTTTTAAAATTAATTTTTGTACTATCGTTGATAAAGTTTAACTTAAGAGATTATAATCACAAAAAACTAGATATAATTTGCTACCAACTCCATTATTTATAATTTCAAAATCGTATTTATATATGCTTAATGAGATATTTAATTTGAGACAGAGGGAGTAAAATACAAAAAATGTTAATATACCTCGAAAGTGCAACTCACAAAAAAATAGGCTTTATTATTTTTTGGATAATTTTACAATCATATCATAAATAAAATCGAATCAGACTTCAACAATAAGAGTACTTTCATTGTACAATTATTTTAATCATTTAAATAAGTCACTAATTGAAGTAGTTACTAGTAATAAGACTATTGGTTATTGTCATTATTGTATTTCTATCCTATGCTAGTCATAATCTTAATTAAAATCTGATATATGGCATCAAGTACTATTATCAAAGATGGGATCATGGATATGGGACACATTATATGTCCTAACTAAATAATTAATTAACAAAGCCATAGTTAAAGAACCCATTTTTTTTACCTTAAGCAACATGATTAAAAGCCATTAACTAATATAAAAAAAGAGCCTAATTAACACCCTTAAAGAAGAACAAGATCTAGATCTCACTAGTTTAAGATTTAATGGACCCTAAATGGGTGGAAGCAAAGCCATTCCTCCTAAACATAAGAAGAAGAGCTATACAGTTGGGCACTTAGATTTGTGAGAACCCACCTGACCAAAAAGATGAAAGGAATCTCAAAATTGTTTTTTTAATGGATTCTAAAACTTTTAATAGTAGTACTTTATTCTAGGTTACAAAGACACTTTATTATGTCTTTAAAGTACCCGTGTCTACTACTAAACACTCGATATTTGGATAGAAATATGGGTACTGAACACTTTATTTTCGTGTAAAAAATGACAAAATTAAATAATAATTGTGTCAGATTTTTCAAAATACTCTGTTACACTATTTAAATCCGTGTAACATAGACTTTAATATTGGGTATGTGTTTTTTTCCCTTTCTTTCTCATAAGGTTAGGTGTTGAAAGGGAAATCCACTTCCTAGCTATAAATTTTGAGGAACTAAGAGTTGGACTCCACTTAAAAGGTTTGTGTGCTTGTGCACTTGGTGTCAAGAAGACATATATCGATACTTAATTATGGGACACCTCTATGCTTCCTAGCCATCAAAAAAACAACTTGTCTTTTTAGACGTGTAAAGAAGAGTTCCACTATATTCAAACCCATCATTGGTGCTTTCAACTGAAATAAACTAACTCATTTGGAGCTCCAATTATTGGTGAAGCAACTTACATCTTCCCCTCAAATCATTCATGAATAGGATATATAATAATTGATAAAGAAACTTTGCACCTAGAACTATATACTATGACAATTATGTGAAATAGTTAGACCAATAGCATGAAAAGAAGTGCAAGTTAACATCCTCAGTCTGAAAATGAGACTATATTTTGACTTATTTGACTTTTTCCTAAGGGTCTATTTGTTTAGTACTGAATACTGAATAGATCTGAATGGATGAATGAATGAATGGATGAATCGGTCCGTCATTAAGTACATTTGTATTGGAAAAAAATCATCTGAATGGCTGAATCGGTCAGATGATTGAGCTGAATGACTAAGTCAGATTTTTTTTGCTGAATAACTGAATGAGCAGGTGAATAAAGTAAAAAAAAATTATAAAATTATAAAAAAATATTAACTATTATATTAAGTGATATTAAATAAATTTACAACAACTTTGAATTTTTTCAGAGGGGTAAAATAATAAAATTATGTCATTCAGATGTTTTAGACATGTTAATTATCAAACAACTTTTTTCATTCAGATTCAGATTCTGCTCATTCAGATTCAAATTCTTTTAGTTTTTATCAAACATCCCTAAGTATGTTAAGGTTTTTATATATACTTTAACTTGCATAAATTTTCTTTTAATACAGGTCATTTTGGAAATGAGAGTCATTCTTTTTACAAATTTAACTTTTTTTATATGTATATTAAGGTTAGCTATTCCATTATGCCTTTATCTAATTTTCCCAATACTTATTTAGAGACATAAATATTACTCTTACCGACCATTCTAACAACATAGTTATTTGCGAATATTTTATTGTGTCATTTAGTACAATCCTAGATACAAACCCACGCGTTGCGGCGAAATTATTCAAATTTTTAATAATAAATGTGTACGTACAATTAATAAATTAAAATATAATAAGAAGATAGTATGTTATTGTGCGATGATCAAATTTTATACAGTAAAACAAATGAATATACATTATAGGAGTAGTGGTGAGAGTTTACCGGTTTGTGCATTACACTCTAAGTATGTGACTATTGCTTTTAAGATAGTGACAAAGTAAGTGACCTCAACTTGCGGACAAATCATTTTTTCTGCTCTTCCTTTTTTATATTTTTTTTCAGTTTTTCTTGATCAAAGTGTAGCCAACTGATTTATTTTGTCTATTTTGTTTACTGCAAAGAAAGGGTTGCCTCAACTTAACTTTTTACAATCCATAACAAATAAAGAAGAAAAGGGTAGGATTAGTATAAATACATCATTGTACTCACTATAAAGAATCCATTAATTGATAACATCATAAGCCCTTTTTGATCTTCTCTCTTCTCTTTACAATTTATAAATAAACATCAATATTGCTAAGTTCAACTCCTTCGCTCATAAACCATAAAAAACGGCTCCAACTCCAGGTAAAGTATGTATCTCACCATATTATTACCCATCTACTGATCAAATAAATCACACATCATTGATTTTCATTTTAAGGACATGATTATTAAAAAACAATTAGTACACATCACCACCCAGTAGTCAGTTTATGTCAATAAGCAAGCCCCATTATGTGCATAGGATTATGATTAGTTTATGTCAATAAGCAAGGCCCACTATATATGTGCATATGATTATGATCAGTTGGCCTCTTCAAGTCATTTAAGTTTGACAAATTCAAAAGCTCATATTCATTTCCACACTATTCCACGCGGACATAAAATAAGACAAAACAAATCCACAATAACACCAATATTCCAAACCTGATAATCTAATTACTTTTGTAGGAGTTCTATATATATATTTCTTTATTTCCTTTTTCAACAAAACACAACCTAAACCGAAAGAACTCAAAAGACCCTACACAGGATCACAAGAGGATAAACAAAACAAATTCAAAAGGCCACCATTAAAGAAACATTCATATAGCATGGTAACATGCATTTAGAAAAGAATGTAAAATAACAACAAAGCTGACAAGTTTTAACAGAAAGAATACAAAAAGTCTATTATAGCAAAGAAGATAAGGTGACTATATAAAAGAGGATACTTGAAACCGAATATACATTTGTTATCTCTCTGCAAATGCAAACAACTGTCTACTTTTTACATTTTATTTTTGTTGAACTAAGAAGAAATGAACAAAAGTAAATACAAAAATAGAAACAGACGACCTCAAACGACAAACGAATAATCTGAATGAAATCCGTTTGGTGTGCAGATGCCAAGACATATCTCAAGCACAGCAGTAAGACCAATGCTCATCCTCATCTGTAGATGAATATGTAACAGCGCCATAATTATCAACATCGCAATAATAATAACCATTGTTAATATTTGCAGCAGTCAAGCAGCAAGAGGAATTAGCAAGATAAGGCATGTTGTGGAAAGAATGAGTAAGCCCGTTTGCAATAGCATCATGGTCCAAACCATGGCTACTCTCATCAAGCACACACTCCTCAGCACGGTGCTTGAGTGTCTCAAATATTATTTCAGGCTCATGCTGCATCACACGGAGGACATCCCTACAGGAAGGGCTAGGAACAGCACGCATCACTGCAAAATTATGAGGCCCATCGCTCTGTGAGACACACACCACACTTGTCCCACCAAAGAGGTTATGAACTCCCCCAAGCGCCTCCTCATAAGCCCCACCAAGAAACATTCCCAAATAGTAACTCCCACCGCCATTGCATTCCAATTCATGCAGCAGCAAACTACCTTCACCCCCAAAGAACTTATCAATCTTCCCATCACTGTGTCAAGTTAAGTCTGACAAAATTCCCTTCACTCCCGGCTTTTGACAAGGCGATGAATCAGAACAATTAGAAACAGCTGACCAATACCCCAGAAATCAAGTATAGAAGTAAAAACTAACAAGTTAACATGATAACTCTGAACAGGATCAGAAGCCCCAATTGCCTTATAAACAAAGTCACATAACCCATCCACAGAGGCAAGTTGTTCAATATCTAAAGACCCTTCCTTGAACTGTTCGATACATTTCTATTTTTAACTGATCAGAATAAAGTAAACATGTTTCATACTCACCGCGAATGGCAGTCGCAGATAAATTTCGGTATTCCACATGAGCATCCTCGGGGAGATGCTGTATAAAATACTGAAGGTCAGCTGAGGACATTTGTGGCATATGATCTGCGAGCATAGAGCCAAAAATATGTAATAAATATATTAAAAACAAAGGATGACCCTATGTTATTCCCACCAAATTAAACTTCAGATCAATACTAATAGTAAGCTAAAATAGCAATAACCTGCAATCTCACCTTATTCAATTGATCGCCATAGTCTATTTCATTAACTGGCCCTTGCATTCGTCAACTACCACTCAAAACCGGGGTGATCTAGAAAGCAAACCAAACAACATCAATTACAGTGTCCAAAAGCATTAGCCAAATGTTTACATTCGTTTACAAAACCATGTATGCATTACATAGTGATGCCACCTAAAGCACCTAGCATCCTAAGCATAATAACTGATAAGAAAAAAATATGTTTGTTTATACATAGCCACTGGAGTTATAAATTACCAACAAAAACACATCAAAATTAAAATTATTTTAAAAATCCCAATAATAATAATTGTGCAAATAACAAAATTAATTACAGAAAAATAAAGTGCTCAATTACGGAAACATTAGGGGAAACATAAATTACATGCCGAAATCTACTGACAATGGATCAAACATTAACTTGTTTTAGATTTCAACCTCTCTCCCACGATTTCAACCCACACTACTAAATTTATTTAAAAAATCCCCAAATTCATGCTGACAAAGAAAATAAAAGAGAAATACATGCCTTGTGAATCATGTTGGGAAAATTTTGAAACCTTTGTTAATTCCTCTCAAATTTTGAAAATACTAAAGATATATATATACATTGACACAAAGCCGATAAAGAAAAAGACATAACCTTTATGAATCAAATAATGTATTTTTTCCAAACTTTTGTTGATTGCTCTCACAATTTTAAAAGGCAAAACAAAAAAAAAAGCTAGCGGTGATCCAACCTAATAGCACACATATCAATAATTATTGAGATAAAGTTCACGTAAAGATGTAATAATTTCAACCTATAAATCAGAAACTCCTCAACGCATTATAATGGCTTTAAATCTGATACAAAGCGACAATAATAGCTTTCATTTATGTGGAACTTGGACTTCCACGATATTGGAAGCAACATTCTTTTGTTGATTAAACAGCGGCAGTATAAATAAAGAATTAAATGCAAACAATCTAATTATGAAAAAGAAATAAAATTGACGACAATTAAAAAGGGACAGTATAAATAAAGTATGAAATACAAAAAAAACGATCCAATGGATTATCTATACTAAAATCTATGGTAGAGATTATGAATATAGAAGCCTTCTTTGTTGTGCTTTTCAACTTCTTATTTGGGTCCGATACATGATGTTTATCCTTTGGGCTGAGTCTTTTTCGCTATTTGAAATAATTTGAACAAATACGGAATGAATTTAGTTGTCACATTATCCCAGATTTTAGGGGAATTAGGGGATTGAATTTAGGTTTTTTATCGTTTCAGATGTTAAGTTAGATGGATATTTGTGTAAATGGTAATTAAGAGATGAACTGGTGTTGATTTTTTAAAATAAAAAATATCAAATTATTGTGCTATGTACTGTGATTTAGTATATATAATAAATTTCTAATCAATAATCAATAGCCTCATAAAGATAATTAAGATTCAATAAAGGAAAAGAAGTTCTCAATTTTTGTTCTAAATAAAAATTTAATTAAAGTTCATAAGAAATACCCTGTCCAATCAAAGTTGGGATGCTTTGGTGTTCGAGACTGTCCTTTTATCACACAGTATATCCAATCATCATTTGGTGTGGCTGAATTTTGTTCACCTGTGGTAGTGGATCCAAGCGAGGACAGCTTTGTGACGCCCCCAAAATAGGTATACAACACCCATTATGAGTCGCCAAATACATGGTACAGAAAGCAAACTACAACTTCCATAATACAATTGTCGTGTAAAATACGACAACACATACTGTGAGTTTAAATACAAATATTATCTTCTAGACAATATCCACACTCAAATAAGTCCTCGTTACAATTATTCAAACACTATTTTACAGAAATAGTGAGGACTGCTAAAACATCTTTCTAGAACCATCACTCCGTACCCCAACTAGTTCCTGTTATGTTCTCACCTCCTGAGAAAAATAGAACAAAAAGGAAAAGGGTGTGCTCAACTAGCCCAGTAAAGAATATTATGACTAAGATAATATACAACAAATTATCGTTAGTCTTCAACAGGGAAATATCTGATAAAATATAATAGCCAACAAGTTTTAGATCAACAACTGCAGCGAAAATAGCAATCCATTAGAAGAGTTAAGTAGAGAATGAGTTCTACTATCTTCTAAGATTTAAAAGTCCATCATCAATATTTTATCCCTATAACAACAATCAATATACATCTTTAATCAAATATTCATCTTTGCACTACAGGCCAAAGATATTCATTTGTATCACCAGTTGGTTATGTTCATCTCAACACCTGTTCATCTTTGCACTACGACCAAAGATATTCATCAGTTAATCATTTATCTTTGCACTACCGGCCAAAGATATTTAGTAATATCATCATTTAGGACTGAGGATGATGAAAAATATTTTAGAAAAAACGAATCCAGTGATACAGAAGGACAAATAGTAGAGATTCGTATAACAGTTTATCCAAGGTCAATAATACTCCATAATAACCAATTTTGAAGCAAAATTCAAGAATAAAGATCAAAACATGGATACAATCAAAGATAGTAACCATAATAGACATCTTGGACAAAAAGAAGAAAATTTCATTTTTCGGTGAATAGTGCCGTATACGTGAATAGTGCCGTATACGTGACTAGTGCCGTATACGTGAATAGTAACCCCGACACAACAAGTTCCAAATTTGATAAAAATTCAGATCAATACTTCGGCATAATGATATTGAAGAAATAATATCATATATGAAGAAAATAACATCCCTTACCTCAAAATATCAGTACTTCTGATCGAAATATCGGTATAAGGCTGAAGAAAACTTGCACTGATGAATAGAAACTCTCAAAGTATCTAAATACTCACAAAATACACTCAATAATCTAGAGAGAGAAAGAGAGAAAACTTGTTTCTGGTGTGATTTTCAATTCTAACTTAGCCCTCTATTTATAGGAAATTTTTAGTAGATTTGACCTGCAACCTGATGGTTTTACCTGCTACTATTCCCACCCACCACACTTGAAATAAAATTCAGCATATTTCTTCACCAACCACAAGTGGGGCCCACCAATTCTAGAATTTTCCACCAAAAATAATTTATAACCTGATTTTCGAATCAGCCACCTCTTAAAATTCATAACAAATCATACGCTCATTTTTAAACGGTTCAAAATTTGTGGACATAATACTCAACTTATATATGTATAACATATCCAAAAATTACAACGATCCAACGGTCGGATTAAAAATTATAACTCCCGCAATATATCTCAAAAAAAATACTGGTTTGATTTTTAATACCTCCAATCCGACAAAATACTAATAAAACACCTCAACATTAATTCCTTCATTTATAACCACAATAAATATATTCAACATTTATATCCACATAAAATAAATATTTTCTTATCATATGAATCAATAATTAATTATTCACAAATAATATTACAGAATCGCATTTATGACAACCAGGCCGTTCCCAGGAAAGAGGGGGCTTTCCAATAAGAATTTCTCCTTATTGGCGCGCAATTAGGTGACCAAACCTCTCCTTGACAGAACTTTCTAGATATTGTCAATAATGTTATCTAATAATATTATTCAAATAATATGAATTATTGATCTGATAATAGAAAATACTGTGCAGTGACAATTATTGAAACAACAATAATATAAAATATCAACGCAGCAATTATTGAATCAATAAAATAAAATATTGAACAGTAACTACTGTAACAATTATTGAGTAGTGCCTTCTTACGTAAGGATCAATAATTCATCAATACTGTGCATCCACGCGTATTACTGTATTTTAACCACCGGGTATTCCAACAGTGTTAACGGTAACAACTACGCCGTTATTTATAAAAACTCAAACTTGTCGTTTTCTTCATCCGACAGTTATTCTGTTATGGGGCCCACAAATGACTGCGCCGTCGTACGAATATTCCCCGATAACAAGAATATTCCACGACCAAACGAATATTTTCCGACAACAATGATTATTTTATAACCACTTGCATATTTTGCACATTTCACCCATAACTAGAGAATTATATCAAATTAATACCTTATTATTCACAATAATAATTAGAGGAAATTTGATTTTATTTATAATAAGTTGGGGTCTTACAACCTCCCCTCTTTATAAAATTTCGTCCTCGAAATTGACATACGTACCTGGTGTTTCGAAAAGGTGAGGATACCTCGCTTTCATTTCTGATTCCAACTCCCAGGTCATTTCTTCAATAGCATTGGTTTCTCCATAAAACCTTAACTTATGGTATAACCTTGGTGCGTAGGACATGTTTTTTCTTATCCAAGATCTTAACAGGTACTTCTTCGTACGTTAAATCTTCGGCTATCGCGTCTGGTTCTAACGCAATAATATGGTTTGGGTCTTTCACATATTTACGAAGCATGGATATGTGAAAAACATTATGAACACGAGACATACTTGGAGGTAATGCGAGTCTATAGGCCACATTTCCTATTCGGTCAAGAATCTCAAATGGACCAACAAATCGTGGATTAAGCTTTCCTCTCTTCCCAAATCTTGTAACTCCCTTCCATGGTACAACACGTAACAATACATGATCTCCAATATTAAACTCCACGTCCTTTCTATGAAGATCAGCATAATTCTTTTGTCGATCTTGTGAGGTTTGAATACGTTATCGAATCATTTGGATCTTTTCTGTAGTCATGCGTACTAATTCTGGTCCCAACAACGTTGCTTCTCCCACCTCGTCCCAGTATACTAGAGAACGACACTTTTGTCCATACAACGCTTCGAATGGAGCCATGCCTATATTTGCTTGATAACTGTTGTTGTAGGAGAATTCCACCAGTGGCAAGTACTTATCCAAACTTCCTTTAAAATTTAGGACACAAAGTCTTAATAGATCTTCAAGGGTTTGAATAGTCCTCTCTGATTGTCCGTCCGTTTGAGGATGGTATGCCGAACTGAATCGTAAATCCGTACCCATAGCTTTCTGCAAGCTAACCCAAAATCGTGAAGTGAATCTTGGGCCACGATCCGAAACTATGGATACTGGCATGCCATGCAATCTCACAATCTCATTCACGTATATATGAGCAAGACGTTCAAGGGAATAAGTCTCACGTATCGGTAAGAAATGGGCAGACTTGGTTAATCTATCAACAATAACCCAAATCGCATCTATGCCTTGAGAAACTTTGGGAATACCTGTAACGAAATCCATAGTAATGTGTTCTCACTTTCATTTTGGAATCTCAAGTGGTTGTAATGGACCCTTTGGTACTTGATGCTCCGCCTTTACACGTTGACAAGTTAAACATCTCGAGATAAACTCCGCGATCTCTCTCTTCATATTGTTCCACCAAAATGTATGTCGAATGTCATGATACATTTTGGTACTCCCAGGATGGATTGTAAACGGGGTGTTGTGTGCATCTATCATGATTCTATACTTCAAGTCAGAATCGTTAGGAACACAAAGTCTGGAGTTCAATCTAAGTATTCCTTTTTCATCGATTCTTGCTTCTGGAATAGCACCTTCTTGCACTTTCTTCTTCATACGCATCAGCTCCATGTCCGTAGCTTGAGCAGCTTTAACTTTATCGATTAAAGTTGGTTCTACTCGTATATTCGTCATCATCATGTGGGTCCCTGGAGTTTTTAATTCTACCTCCATCCTTTGCAAGTCATACAGAATGGGCCTTTACATTGACAATATCGCACTCGTACTCGCATATGATCTTCTACTCAATGCGTCAGCTACTACGTTCGCTTTTCCAGGATGATATTGAATGGTATGATCGTAATCTTTCAACAGCTCGAGCCAACGTCGTTGCCGCATGTTGAGTTCTTTTTGGGTGAAGAAATATTTGAGGCTTTTATGGTCCGTATAAATCTCCACTTTCACCCCATACAAGTAGTGTCTCCAAATTTTTAAAACGAATACGACTGCTGCCAACTCTAGATCATGAGTAGGATAATTCCTCTCATATTCTTTGAGTTGTCGTGAGGCATAGGCTATGACTTTCCCATGTTGCATGAGAACGCATCCTAACCCTTTGCCTGAAGCATCGCTGTATATAACAAATCCATCTGTACCAGATGGTATTGCCAGAACAAGTGCCGAAATGAGTTTCCTTTTGAGCTCTTGGAAACTCTTCTCGCATTCCTCGCTCCATACAAATTTTGTATCTTTCCGAGTCAACTGAGTTAACGGAGTAGCGATTCGAGAAAATTCTTTCATAAATCTCCGATAATAACCAGCTAAGCCCAGAAAGCTACGTACTTCGGTCACCGACTTTGGTTGCTCCCAACTTTGTACTGCTTCAATCTTCGCCGGGTCGACAGATACTCCATGTTTTGACACCACGTGCCCAAGGAATGCTACTTCCTCAAGCCAGAACTCGTATTTCTTTAGCTTGACATAAAGCTTGTTTTCACGAAGTCTTTCAAGTATCAGCTTCAAATGGTGCTCATGATCTTCACGGCTTTTAGAATAGATGAGGATGTCATCAATAAAGACAACAACAAACTGATCCAAATATTCCTTGAATACACGGTTCATCATATCCATGAAAGTAGCAGGAGCATTAGTCAATCCAAAAGACATGACTAAGAATTCATAATGCCCGTACAGTTCTGAAGGCAGTCTTTGGAATATCCTCAGTTTTAATCTTCAGCTGATGATATCCAGAACGAAGATCGATCTTTGAAAAGAATTGTGCTCCTTGCAACTGGTCGAACAGGTCATCAATACGAGGCCGCGGGATACCTATTCTTGATGGTGACATGGTTTAATTCTCGGTAGTCAATACAAAGTCGCATACTCCCGTCTTTCTTCTTTACGAATAAAACAGGAGCACCCCAAGGAGATGTACTAGGACGAATGAAACCGATGTCTAATAACTCATGTAGTTAGACTTTTAACTCCTGAAGTTCAATAAGAGCCATTCGATATGAGGTTTTAGAAATGAGTTTTATACCCGGTTCAAGGTCAATAAAGAATTCAACATCACGTTCTGGGGGTAGACCGGGAATTTCTTCAGGAAATACATCAGGAAATTCTCTAACAACAGAAATATTATTCAAATATGACTTATCTTTGTTCAAATCCATAACATAGGCTAAGAAAGCTTGACATCCGTTTTTCAATAAACGAATAGCTTTATGGCTTGATATGATAGTGCCTGATTTTAGTGGTTTAGTTGTTTGAATTCGTATGATAGGTTGGTTAGGAATATGAAAACTAACAACCTTACGAAAATAATCAATTTTGGCATGATGAGTGGTTAACCAATCAATTCCTAAAATCACATCAAAAGCAAGTATCTTTAAAGATATAAGATCAATAGGTAATGTGATAGTGCCAACTTAGATCATGCAAGATTTATAAATTGTAGATGTAACGAAGGTTTCACCCAACGAAGTTTCAACAGATAAGTCAAAGTCCAATTTCTCCGGAGTCAAGTTTAAACGTTGAGCACAAGTAGGAGAGATAAAAGAATGGGTAGAACCGGTATCTAGTAAGGTATAAACTTCGCAAGAGTTCAAGATTAGCTTACCCGTAATCACCTCGTTCGGCTTCCTCGCGTTTTGGCCAGTCACGACAAACGCTCTTCCAGGAACCACCGACTTTAACTTGTCCGGGACAACCTTTGGAGTCACCATCCCCGTTGAACTTGGTTTTGCTACAGAACAATCCCGAGCTATGTGGCCTTCCTTTCCACAGTTGTAACATACCTTGGATTATTGTGGACAGTTTGGGCTGATATGTCCCTCTTTCCCGCATTTGTTACATCTAACTGGCGGTCGTTCTCCTCCCCTAAAATTTGTTGTTGGTGCTGGTGCTGCTGCTGATGTCTTCCCGTCATTGTTGAATCTCCTCTTTCTGAAATTTTCACTTGACTCACCTCTCCTATTATCATGGCCACGATGACCACCTGAGTGGTTACCGCCTTTGTTCGTATTTTTCCCTCCTCGTTGGTTATCATCGCTCTGATGAATGCTATCACTGGTATGACCCTGGTTGTGGTCCCTCGGTTGCACATACTCATTATCTCGCTCTAATAATTGAGCCATGTTTACAACATCTGAATATAAAGAAAATTTATGAGATATAAGATATTGTCGAATCTCGGGCTTTAGACCTCTCAGAAACATCATTGTCATTCGTTCCTCATTTTCGACCAAATGAGGTGCAAACCTGGATAACTCTGCAAACTTCGCCTCGTATTGGGACACCGTTATGTTGTTTTGTTCCAGTCTGATAAACTCCACCTCCTTCATATGATAAATACTTTCAGGAAAGTACTTGTCATTGAATAATTTCTGAAATGTTTCCCAAGACATGCTGAGTGCGGCTGGCTGAGTACGTTTCACAGACTCCCACCAGTAGTCTGCCTCACCGCGGAACATAAAGGTGGCGAATGGAACCTTCTGTTCCTTCGTACATCCCAAGACATCAAATATCTTGGTAATTTGCTTGACCCACGTTTCCGCCATGATCGGATCCGGCTTTTTCTTAAATTTTGGTGGTCCCAACTCCTTGAACTGCTTGGCTGTGACAAGCCGCGCATTGCTAGCATTTTCACCCGTATTCTGTGCACGAGTTTCCCTCGTCTGGTTTTGCATGAACTGCAAAAAGCTCCTAAACATTCCATCATTCATCGTTTGCTTGGTAGTGTTGTTTACAGGAGGAATATTGTCTTCCTGTTGCACGTTCTCCTGATTTGTGACTAAAGGTTGTTCCACAGTCTCATACACTCCATTGTTAACGTTCTCAGCAGCCATTCTTAAATACTGCCATAAAACAAGGATTAATTAAACAAATTAACATATCATATAATATCCCTATATTATGACCGACCAACAAATGAGCTTAGATAGGACACACTAGCAAAAGATTTACTCATCTCTCCCCTCCTAGTTCTATTCCCCGATCTCCGCCAGAGACCATATCCCTAAGCTCTGATACCAACTGTGACGTCTCCAAAATAGGTATACAACACCCATTCTGAGTCGCCAAATACATGGTACAGAAAGCAAGCTACAACTTCCATAATACAATTGTCGTGTAAAATACGACAACACATACTGTGAGTTTAAATACAAATATTATCTTCTAGACAATATCCACACTCAAAAAAGTCTTCGTTACAATTATTCAAACACTATTTTACAGAAATAGTGAGGACTGCTAAAACATCTTTCTAGAACCATCACTCCGTACCCCGACTAGTTCCTGCTATGTTCTCACCTCTTGAGAAAAATGGAACAAAAAGGAAAAGGGTGAGCTCAACTAGCCCAGTAAAGAATATTATGACTAAGATAATATACAACAAATTATCGTTAGTCTTCAACAGGAAAAAATCTGATAAAATATAATAGCCAACAAGTTTTAGATCAACAACTGCAGCGAAAACAGCAATCCATTAGAAGAGTCAAGTAGAGAATGAGTTCTATCTTCTAAGATTTAAAAGTTCATCATCAATATTTTATCCCTTTAACAACAATCAATATACATCTTTAATCAAATATTCATCTTTGCACTACAGGCCAAAGATATTTATTTGTATCACCAGTTGGTCATGTTCATCTCAACACCTGTTCATCTTTGCACTACGGGCCAAAGATATTCATTAGTTAATCATTTATCTTTGCACTACCGGCCAAAGATATTTAGTAATATCATCATTTAGGACTGAGGATGATGAAAAATATTTTAGAGAAAACGAATCCAGTGATACAGAAGGACAAATAGTAGAGATTCGTATAACAGTTTATCTAAGGTCAATAATACTCCATAATAACCAATTTTGAAGCAAAATTCAAGAATAGAGATCAAAATATGGATACAATCAAAGATAATAACCATAATAGACATCTTGGACAAAAAGAAGAAAATTTTATTTTTTGGTGAATAGTGCCGTATTTGTGAATAGTGCCGTATACGTGAATAGTATCGTATACGTGAATAGTAACCCCGACACAACAAGTTCTAAATTTGATAAAAATTCAGATCAATACTTCGGCATAATGATATTGAAGAAATAATATCATATATGAAGAAAATAACATCCCTTACCTCAAAATATCAGTACTTCTGATCGGAATATCGGTATAAGGCTGAAGGAAACTTGCACTGATGAATAGAAACTCTCAAAGTATCTAAATACTCACAAAATACACTCAATAATCTAGAGAGAAAAAGAGAGAAAACTTATTTCTGGTGTGATTTTCAATTCTAACTTAGCCCTATATTTATAGGAAATTTTTAGTAGATTTGACCTGCAACCTGATGGCTTTACCTGCTACTATTCCCACCCACCACACTTGAAATAAAATTCAGCACATTTCTTCATCAACCACAAGTGGGGCCCACCAATTCTAGAATTTTCCACCAAAAATAATTTATAACCTGATTTCTGAATCAGCCACCTCTTAAAATTCATAACAAATCATACGCTCATTTTTAACGGTTCAAAATTTGTGGACATATACTCAACTTATATATGTATAACATATCTAAAAATTACAACGATCCAACGATCGGATTAAAAATTATAACTCCCGCAATATATCTCAAAAAAATACTGGTTTGATTTTTAATACCTCCAATCCGACAAAATACTAATAAAACACATCAACATTAATTCCTTCATTTATAACCACAATAAATATATTCAACATTTATATCCACATAAAATAAATATTTTCTTATCATATGAATCAATAATTAATTATTCACAAATAATATTACAGAATCACATTTATGACAACCAAGCCGTTCCCAGGAAATAGGGGGCTTTCCAATAAGAATTTCTCTTTATTGGCGCGCAATTAGGTGACCAAACCTCTCCTTGACAGAACTTTCTAGATATTGCCAATAATGTTATCTAATAATATTATTCAAATAATATGAATTATTGATCTGATAATGGAAAATACTGTGCAGTGACAATTATTGAAACAGCAATAATATAAAATATCAATGCAGCAATTATTGAATCAATAAAATAAAATATTGAACAGTAACTATTGTAACAATTATTGAGTAGTGCCTTCTTACGTAAGGATCAATAATTCATCAATACTGTGCATCCACGCGTATTACTGTATTTTAACCACCGGGTATTCCAACAGTGTTAATGATAACAACTACGCCGTTATTTATAAAAACTCAAACTTGTCGTTTTCTTCATCCGACAGTTATTCTGTTATGAGGCCCACAAATGACTGCTCCGTCGTACGAATATTTCCCGACAACAAGAATATTCCACGACCAAACGAATATTCCCCGACAACAATGATTATTTTATAACCACTTGCATATTTTGCAAAATTTACACATTTTACCCATAACTAGAGAATTATATCAAATTAATACCTTATTATTCACAATAATAATTAAAGAAAATTTGATTTTATTTATAATAAGTTGGGGTCTTACAAGCTTTGCCTTCAAGTGAATGGATTTATGAGAACTCCATGATGCCTTAAAATAGTCTTTAGTGCTGTTAAGAGATGGAAATTCAATAATACAAACACACAATTATAGTCATGGAAAAGAAAAGTATCATGAACGAAAATCAACAAATCAAAATAAAGGACAGATTCGAGTTCTATATGTTTGAATCAACAAATCAAATTACAACGTCATATTTTAGTTGGAAGCTCCCTCCCCTAGCTAAATTTTTCTTTATAATTCCTCTACATTATAGTAATTGAGCTCTTTAGCAATTTTCATTCCACAAGCCACTCTTCATTCAAATGTAATTAGAAATAAATATTCAAAATTTTCAAACTTTAAAAAATTAAGTAAGGCAAACATCATATCTTGTGGTCAGTAACAGATTGATAATTAGAAAAAAGCAATCAAGACTGATTTCTGTGGGCAAAATCTCCTAATCAAAACTTTTACGGCCATTCTAAAAGTAAAGTAGTAAATTAAATTACAGGACATGACTACAAACCAGAAGGCAGCACCTTCAGAAGGAAGCTTTAATTCGACACATTTGGGACACCTGCAAATGGAGGAAAAGAAAACATAAGCAATAATTATAGTACTAATAAGGGAAACAAAGATATATACCACAATTATGATGCCTAATACAAGCAATGAACCTATAAGTAGAAATAACCAAGTTAAATATATTGGCAGTAGTGCGCATTTTTTGAGTTCATAACAAAAAGCTTCCCATTTCCCAATTCACTTACAATTGAGTACCTAAATGCGTTCCTTTTTATGTTCAGTTCTTTCTGAATTTTTTTAGCTGGAGTTAATTTTTTTATACATCAGTTATCACTATTGCAACATTATTAATGTAGGTAACTTGAGAAATAAAAATAAAAAATCAGTCTTTTATCCTCACCAGAACATCATCAAGGTAATTTAAATATACACAACATATATATATATATATATATATATATATATATATATATATATATATATATATATATATACACCTTTCTCTTCTTTCCACTTTCCTCTCCCTGTCCAATAGACTGAAGCATAACAGACCCGAATAAGCAAATATGAACAGCCACAACCCAGAGTAATCAATAATAACACAGATACACGAAGAAAAGAATCATTTTAATGTTTTGCCAGACGAAATTCTTCTTCAAATCTTCAACAAATCATCAGATCTTTAAGCCCTTTAATTTTTCTCACAGTGTCCATCTTTATCAACATCACCCTGTGGAACCAGCATAGCATAGGTTATTCCCACATGAATACAAAGCAAAATAGAGATAATATACAAATTAGGTACTTAAAGAAGTATCCATTACGGACATCAAGAGCTGCAACTTAGTAGTGTGGCTAGATATCATAGAACAATGTGACAAAAGGATTAGTATATACATGCATAATGTAGATATGGTCAGCTGAGGACATTTGTGGCATATGATCCGCGAGCATAGAGCCAAAAGTATGTAATAAATATATTAAAAACAAAGGATGACCCTATGTTATTCCCACCAAATTAAACTTCAGATGCAATTAAACTTCAGATCAATGCTAATAGTAAGCTAAAATAGATAAAGGAACAAAAAGTACAATTCTTTCCCAAACTCGCACAATTATCAATCACTTTTATGAAACCATTATATGATATCCACCATTAGCAGGCACACGAGACCTACCCAAACACTTTCCCCCTAAAAATTCACATTTTACGGTTGTGACATGAAATGCCCTTGTTACAAACTTCTGAACAGGAAAACCACAATTTGCAGGCACATACTTGGAACTAATTATGTGTTGATGTTGGTCAAATATGAAGGCCTACATTTGAACTGTGTACAGACTTTAGATTTCCACAGATATAGTAATGAAAAGGAAAACAAATGAAAAGGAAAACAAAATAAAACACTTTTCTTCTATTTTCTGAAAACTTGAACTCAAGGAACCATTCTTCAATAAAAAGAAGTTATTTTTCTTTGATTTTCTGAATAGAAACGTAGCATAAAAGAACGATCTCGGCATTTAAATGAAAATCTTAACCAAGTATAAATCAAAATGCAAGGTTAAGTTTGAACAGCTGTCAAATCCCCTTGGCTATCAAAAAATCCAAAACAAAGACTATAAAATAAAAGCATCAAATCTCAATATACAATATCAATTAAGGGAAATTTTCATCCACAACCGAGATCAGAAATTCTTATATAATAACTTTGAAGCTGGCCAAAAACAAAATCAATTATACATACAAGTACATATAATAAACGGGCAGATTATATATATCATCAAAAATATTAAAGTTAAATAAATACACTTACTTGGATAACATTTTGCAACTCGGCGGGGTTATGATAAAGAATGAACATCACTGACCCAAATCTTTTGAAGATTAGGCAAAATATGAAATTTAAAACAGAGATTTCTTCCATTTGGGGGATCGAAAATCAACCAGAGCACTGTCCTCAATTAGACACAGATTGATAACTATCCAGTTTGATTTATATGGCAAGCAAGGAAAAAATTAAAAAAATGATTAATGAAAAAGCAGCCACCACCAACAAATAGTACACCAAAAGCGAGATTAATGAAAATCTTTCCTAGCCGCATATCACTGGGAGAAAGACACAAAATGCGTTGCGACATGTAAGGAGGTATGGTTGTAACATGGAACGGAATTAGTATGAATCATGGGATTCAAAATGGTCAAATTTGACTTTGATACCTGGACTTACTTGCCGTGGTAGGCTCCTGGAATTGCCTTCTTCCAATGCTTCTGGCTTGGTTTCTCAGGTTTGGGTTGTTTATACAGAGATACTCGTCAAGGTTTGTGTGAAATGAGTTGTTAAATTAATACCTTGATTCATGGGTATTGTAAAGCGGGTGATGTTTATCTCTTCCGTTTGAAAGAATTTGAATCGATATGGAATTAATTTAGTTGTCATTTTTGAATATATTATTTCAGATTTAATGAAATTTAGAAAATTAATTTAATTTTTTTAAAAGATAAATATGAGCATTAATTAGGTTGGACATGTGGTCATTATTTAGAATGACAGATGTCAATATATTGTGCCAAAAATTGTGATTTAGTATATACAATAATAGATAATAGATTTGTGTAATTAAATGTGTATTGAAAAAAATTAAGTAAAATGTATAATGAATATGATCCTAGTTCGCGTGTGACATATCTTAACTTGACTATTTTTCCAAATAATTTTACTGTTAAAATTTAATATTAAAAAAAATAATTCAAAAACTCATGCCTATTACAAGTTTATTAAGCATTTAGTGTGTTTAACATTTTAAGTATACTTAAAAAATTTGTTCATATGTAAATAATTTAGTTAAACGTATTTTTATTTATTTAAAACGTACCATTTAAAACTCAAACATATTGTACCATTTTTATTGTGAAAACTGAACGTACTAAATGTTTTAAACGTCGTAAAGGCTAGTAAATGATTATAATCTAAATGAGTCCTCAAGTAATGTTTATTTTTAAAAAAAAAACCTCAATTAGTCAAATGACTTATTATTTGGAGTATTTTCAAGTCATGTGTGAACAAGCATGGTAATTTGGACTGAATTATGGAAACATTCATTTGAAAAGTGAATTGGTCCTCCACATAGACTGTCGAGCTTTCGGTGAATTCCTAAAGAAGTGAAAAAGATTTGTGGACTTGGGGTGGTCGGTCTCTGACGGAGCCAAACTGCGGAGAATTTTGTAGCCATGTGATTCAGATGACCTTGTTGGAGGGCGCAAGAAAATGTAATGTTGGTATGATAAAATAAAATAAATATGAGTTATTTCACATTTTAAATAACTTCAAAATTAACTTTAATTAGTGTTAAACTGATAATCCGTGCACACAGACTAGTATCAATAATATGATATAAAATTATGATGTATAATTTGAATATAAATAGTACGTATAGTATAGTATGGATGATATTGAAGATTTGTATGTTATCTATCGAAAATTGTATATGTTTTTTTAATACATGCATGTACACCTTTAGAATAATACAATAAATGATACGAAAAGAGCTCTTCTAGGTAGATATGAATGTATTTGAATTTCACTCATTTATATTTTTATCCACTATTGAGAGTGGGTCTAAATACAAATAACTGAAATTCAAATATACTCATGTCCGCATCGAATTTTTGATACGAAAAGTTTGATATAATTATAAACATGATATGGGAGTTGGGATCAACTCGTTAATCAATCTAAATGATTCAATTAATTTGAATAAGTTCTCCATTTGCCTATTTATATATAGTATAATAGATATAGGGTTTACAAATCTATAAATAAATAAAACTAACTAACAATATATGTTTTTCTAACAAATAAATTCAACGAGTGAAGTTAAATTGTTAATTAATATGATAACGCTACATATTTTTTTTGAAAGTAAACAAAGTTTGAAAACATTGACTTATAGAATATTTTTGAAATAAAAAACATTTAAACATGTTTAATGAGAACCTATTACAAAAAAGAAAAGAAAAGAGAAGCTTCTTGTAATTTTTTGTTACAACATGTTCAATGAGTACCGATTATAAAAAAGAGAAGAGAAGAGAAGCTTCTACCTTGTAAATTTTTGTTATGCCCCTTGTAAATTTGTATATTTAGGTATTCTATGATGAAATAAAATTGCTCGTTTGGAAAACTATTTTTTCAGCTTATATATTTTCCTAAATAAAATTTTAGTAGATTTATACTCTTGTGGATAAACCTAGCAGCTAGATGGACAAAACAAAAACCATATATTCTCTCCGTTCTTCAGTTTGATTTATTTTAGTTCGACTTTATAAGTTAAATTAATCATTTTTATAATTAAAATTTATACTATAATCTTTTAAATATAGGTGCAATAACTATAACGGTAAGAAATTATATTGAATTTACTACTATTTTCAATTTTCACAAGTTTGGAAATATAAATAAAAATATGCAGGGAATAGAATGTATCTTTTAAAATGGTCTGGTTTCAATTGTGTTACATTATGACTATTCATCAGTCGAATTGTTATTATTGAACTAATAACGTTAAAAATATTATACATGTGATTCCCTTAGCTAGCTTCTCCTGTACTCCCATTTTCCTTCCTTCCCCATGACTCCTTTACCTTGTCTATATAAGGCAGTGCATACTGCTGATTGAAAATTAAGAATTCTTTCTGAAGAATTTCTCTCTCTTTATCTCTTACTTATTCTCTCTAAATTTATGCAGCAATTATAAGAGTATCTTTATACACTTTGCTAAAGTTTTATAACACGTTATCAGCACGAAGCTCTAACCAACTGAGACGGTAATATTAAATTCAAGCAATTTATTATTATATTACCAGTTTGACTATGTCACCAATAATATAATTTTATTCTTATAATTACCTTTAAATTCTTACAATTGGCATGACTTTGCCGCCTATTATATTCTTTAACTATCAAGTTATATTTATGTTTTATTGTCCATTTTTAAATTATGTTATTTATAATGGTACCATCTATCCTTGTTGATCTTACAAGACTTGGTGGGAACCTTTTTACCGCTTATTAAATTATGGGAATAACCTGTCTACGCGGACTACCGTATGCATGGTGAAATTCTTCTGTTATTCCATTCTTTATTATTCTGTTGGAATATCCTGTCTGTGCGGATTACGCATGACCTGGTTCCATTATTTATTATTTTGTTGGAATATCCTGTCTGTGCGGATTACGCATGACCTGGTTCCATTATTTATTATTCTGTTGGAATAACCTGTCTATGCGAACTACCGCATGCCGGGTGAAGATCCATTTGCATTATGCTAATAAGAAAAATATAAGAATATTTATATTTGCATTTTATCACCACTTGAGGCCGTGACTTAGTTTATTTTTCTATATCATACATGCAATTATTTATTGTTTTAATAAACAATAAAATTATGTTTTAACTCAGAATAGATAGCAAACTTGGCAAAAATAGATTTTTCTATTTTGAAAATCTCTGGAGACAACTAGTTGGCTTGGGCACTTGATGCAGAATTGCACCTTAGTGTAAATGAGTTAGAAAAGACCATTGAATCAGGAAATACAGCAACTTCGGCACAAAATGCAAAAGCCATAATTTTCTTCGTCACCATATTGATGAAGGATTAAAGACTGAGTATTTAACAGTTAAATATCCTTTGTCTTTATGGACACAACTGAAGGAAAGATTTGACCACCAAAATTGGTTGTTCTCCCTAATGCCAAATTTGAGTGGCTTGATTTAAGGCTACAAGATTACAAATCAATTACGGAATATAGTTCCAATGTTTATAGAATAACCTCTACTTTGGCTTTGTGCGGAGATCCAGTTTCTGAAACCCAAATGTTAGAGAAAACGCTCTCAACTTTTCATCCCACCAACATGATTCTGTCACAATAATATAGACAGAGTAAGTTCACAAAATCCAGTGACTTATTGTCTATTCTCCTTGTTGCAGAAAAGAATAATGAATTGTTGTTAAAAAACCATCAAGTACGACAAACGGGTGCTACCCCATGCCAGATATTAACAGCACGTCATTCCAGCAGAATAAACGTGACAAAAGATGGTCATATAATAAGAAGCCTTGGGGGCGAAAGAATAAACGAGGCCATCATAACAACAAATTCCAGAACCGCAACAATTCAGGTCACCAGAAGTGGCAAGTGTCTGGGTCGGGTAAAAATAAAAAAAATGCAACACAGATGTAGAACAAACCAGATGTTTGTTTTAGGTGTGAGATGAATGGGCATTGGTCGTGTACCTGTCGTACGCCGAGACATCTGGTTAATTTATTCCAGGAGTCTCAAAAGAACAAAATAATGGAGGCAGAAATAAACTTTGTTAATCATCAATTGAATATTGTTGATGTTCCACCAATGACCAACATTGAGGAAAAGGTTGTTGATATTACTGAACCTTCTGAAAGTATCTTTTGGGATATCGTTTAATTTCTTGTTTTAATTAAACACCCTGCATGCATAATATTATTAGTTTTCATTCTATATGTGGTATGTGTTTCTCATGAATAAAATTATATTTGAAATGTAACTTTTATTATTTATGTTTTTATATGTGTCAGACCATTTTTAATGGATATGGAGGATATATGTTTAGCGGACAGTGCAACAACTCATACAATCTTTCGAAATGAGAAATATTTTTCACAACTGATCAAAGCTAAGGAAAATGTAGGAACTATCTCTGGCACATCAAATTTAATCGAGTGATTTGGAAAAGCTAGTTTCTTGCTACCAAATGATACATAAGTTTTTATCAAAGATGCTCTATATTCTAGTAAATCAAGAAGAAATTTGTTTAATTTTAAAGATATTCGACTGAATGGTTTTCATATTGAAACAACTATTGAAAATGATAATGAAAATCTTCTCATCACTTCTATTTTTTTGGAAAAAAGAATATCCTAGAAAAACTTCATTCAAATTCTTCTGGATTATATACTATGAAAATTAGAGCAATTGAGTCTTATAATGTTATGATTCCAAAAATCATAGATCCCAAATCCTTTTATGCTTTGGCATGAAAGACTCGGTCATCCAGGTACTTCTATGATGCGTCGTATTATTAAAAATTCTACTGGTCATCCTCTCAAAGATAAGAAAGTTTTTCCTAGTAGTGAATTTCCTTGTGCTGCGTGTTCTCGAGAAAAATTAATTGTTCTACCATCACCAGTAAAAGTTTATAAAGAAGCCCCAAAATTTCTAGAAAGAATTCAAGGAGACATTTGTGGACCTATTCACCCATTGTCTGGCCCATTTAGATATTTCATGGTTTTAATAGATGCTTCGACTAGATGGTCTTATGTTTGTATTCTCTCTTCTCGAAATTTTGCCTTCTCAAAACTTCTTGCTCAAATAATAAAGTTACGGGCTCAGTTCTCAGATCATCCAATCAAGTCAATTCGACTTGATAACGCAGCTGAATTTTCATCAATGACTTTTAATGATTTTTGTATAACTATTAGAATTTCCATTGAGCATTATGTTCCTCATATTCATACACAAAATGGTTTAGCTGAATCTTTAATAAAAAGACTTCAACTAATTGCACGACCATTAATGTTAAGGGCTAACTTACCTACCTCTGTTTAGGGTCATGCAATTCTTCATGCTGCAGCCATCATTCGAGTAAGACCAACGGCTCTTCATAAATTTTCTCCTCTACAGTTAGTTCTTGGACAGATACCCAACATATCACACTTTCGAGTTTTTAGAAGTACAGTATATGTTCCAATTGCACCTCTACAAAGAACTAAGATGGGAGCCCAACGAAGAATAGGTATTTATGTTGGTTTTGATTCTCCTTCTATTATCAGATATCTTGAACCTTTAACTGGAGATGTTTTTACTGCACGTTATGTAGATTGTCATTTTGATGAATCTGTATTTCCAACATTAGGAGGAGGGAAATTTTTAAATAAAAAATTCTCTGAAATATCATGGAATGCATCAGATTTAAATTCACTTGATCCTCGTACAGGACAATGTGAAATTGAAGTTCAAAGAATTATTCATTTACAAAATATTGTAAATCAAATGCCAGATGCATTTAATGATGCTAGAAAAGTAATAAAGTCACATACACCTGAAAAATCAATTCTTGGAGAATTGACGAATAAGGTAATAGAAGAATCTAAACCACGCCAGAAGCATGGAAGACTGATTGGTGCAAAAGACATTGTAGCACGAAAATCAAAAGAAAATAAGGGAATCCCAAAAGGAATACCCGCTCCAGAAGTAGCACTTATTCCAAGAGTGGGAATAGCCCCAGAAGAGGTACAAACCGCTCCAGAAGTAGCACTTATTCCAAGAGTGGGAGTAGCCCCAGAAGAGGTTCAAAATCTCAGTGAAGGGATAAGAGATGAACACCAAGAGATCTCAATAAATTATGTACATGATGAGAAAATATGGGATCGAAGCAAAGTCATGATTGATGACATATTTGCTTTCTCTATAGCATCAGATATTACTTTGATTCCTGACATGGATCTTGAACCACAAAACGTGGAAGAATGTCGGAAAAGAAAAGATTGGCCAAAATAGAAAGATGTTATTCAAACTGAGCTACAATCTCTATTGAAAAGAGAAGTATTTCGACCAGTAGTCCAAACACCGCTGGGTGTAATCCCAGTTAGAAATAAATGGGTATTTGTACGAAAGTGAAATGAGAAAAATAAAATTGTGAGATACAAAGTCCGACTTGTATCTCAAGGGTTTTCACAAAAACCTGGTATTGATTATCAGGATACATATTCTCCAGTAATGGATGAAGTCACTTTTCGCTTTCTGATAGGTATGACAACCATGGAAGGTTTGGAAACACGTCTAATGGATGTTGTAACAACATACCTATATGGCTCACTTGACAGTGAGATTTACATGAGAATCCCTGAAGGATTGAAAATGGCTGAATCACAAAGGCCCCGTCACATATATTCAATCAAGTTACAACGCTCATTGTATGGGTTGAAACAGTCTGGTCGTATGTGGTATAATCGACTTAGTGATTATTTAATAAAAGATGGATATATAAATGATCAAGTATGTCCATGTGTAAATCACAAAGTGGATTTTCCATCATTGCTGTATATGTGGATGATTTGAATCTTGTAGGTACTCCTGAAGAACTCACAAGAACTGCTACTTATTTAAAAGATGAATTTGAAATGAAAGATCTTGGAAAGACAAAATTCTGTTTGGGAATACAAGTGGAGCATTTAGCATCTGGAATTTTTGTTCATCAATCCACATATGCTGAAAAGATTTTCAGTCGTTTTCATATGGATAAAGCTCATCCTTTGACTACCCCGATGGTTGTTCGATCTTTAGAAGTTGATAAAGATCCATTTCGGCCTCTAGAAAGCGGGGAAAAAGTTCTTGGACCTGAAGTTCCATACCTAAGTGCAATAGGTGCTCTTATGTATCTTGCAAACTGTACACGACCAGATATTACTTTTGCTGTCAACTTGTTAGCAAGATACAGTTCTTCTCCTACTAAGAGACATTGGGATGAGATCAAACACATTTTTAGATACCTCCGTGGAAGTATAGATCTTGGGTTATTTTTTCCAAGGAATTCAACGTCGCGATTGGTTGGATATGCCGATGCATGATATTTATCAGATCCACACAATGGAAGATCACAAACAGGTTATGTATTTACATATTGTGACACGGCTATATTTTGGAAATTCACAAAGCAAACCATGACAGCTACATCTTCAAATCACTCAGAGATTCTCACTATACATGAAGCAAGCAGAGAGTGTGTTTGGTTGAGATCAATTATTCAGCATATTCAAAAGTCATGTGGATTACCATCAATCAAAGACATTCCTACAATTCTGTATGAGGATAACGCTGCATGCATTGCTCAACTTAGAGGAGGGTACATCAAAGGAGATAGAACAAAGCACATTTCACCTAAATTCTTCTTCATACATGAGCTACAAAAGAAGGGGTGATATAGATGTGCATCAAATTCGATCATGTGATAATCTAGCCGACTTATTCACAAAGTCGCTACCAAATGCAACGTTTGAAAAACTTCAGAAAAGGATCGGAATGTGTCGACTGAAAGACTTATGACAACATTTCATCAAGGAGTAATGAATTCCTTTTGAGGGGAAGACTGTACTCTTTGTCCTTAGTCACGGTTTTTATCCCAATGGGTTTTTCTTGACAAGGTTTTAACGAGGCACTCAATTAAATGATATTTATGTAAAAGATATGTACTTTTTTTTCCTTCGCTAAGTTTTTCCCACTGAATTTTCTTAACAAGGTTTTTAATGAGACATAATCTTATATCGTAGGGAATCAGGGGAAGTATTATACATGTGATTCCCTTAGCTAGCTTCTCCCGTACTCCCCTTTTCCTTCCTTCTTCTCATTCCTTCCCCATGACTCCTCTACCTTGCCTATATAAGGCAGTGCACGCTGCTGATTGAAAATTAAGAATTTCTCTCTCTTTATCTCTTACTTATTCTCTCTAAATTTATGCAGCAATTATAAGAGTATCTTTATACACTTTGCTAAAGTTTTATAACAAAAAATATATTATTAATAGTTAATAAAATCAAAAAATTTCTTGTTTTTGATAATCTAAAATATAATGAATTTGTATTATAATAATACTAAAAGTGGTTAATTTTAATATTAAAAAAAATTTAATATAATTTTTTTAAAAAAATGGTTAAAACCAGGTAATTGGGTCAATTTATCTGATTAATTTAACCGGTGACCAACCGGTTCAATCTAGATTTTAAAAAATTGAACTAAATTGGATCAGACTATAAGACTGATTATCGGTTCAACCGTTTGAACCCCGACCTGGCCGGCTGGGTTTCAAAACATTGCTTGAAATTTGGTCAAATTAGATCGAGTCAGGTTGGGATTTGACCAAAAAAATGAACACCTGGCCAGGTTGGACTTCCGCCTTAAAAAGTGGATAGTAAAGTAGGCCTGCAAGCTTAGCCTGCAGACATCAGGCCAGGCGTTGGGCTTTTCAGGTCTGATTTGTTTGTTTGTTATTTTTGTTTGGCATTTTTCTTTTAAAATTAATTTTATGCTCTTTAATGTTTTTAACAAATTTATACTTTTATTTCACTTCCAAAAAGATAAAAGTAACATAAAATTAAAATCTAAATAAGCTTACTCTTTATTATTTAGAAAATTTAAAATATATATAACGTAGATTAATAGAATTAAAAATAAATGTGTAATACATGAATGTATAATATAAAAAATGATTCAAACATAAACACAAATGAATATAATTTTTAAAAGTTGATGGACAAAATACCTTCAACTTTAGCCTTTATATAGTTAGAAAGGGGTAAAATGAAAAAAATAAAACTAAATAAAAATATACCACATACCTGAAAAATCTGATTTTTCAGGCTATTCATGTCAAATTTCAGGCCCAAATCTGGCCTCATGCTGGTTTTGACCTCTTTTCAAGTTGGGTCAGGCAGGTTTTATTTCGGGCCAGACTAAGCTATGCTTTTCTAGAACTTCTATATAATATTATCACCCATAAATAAATTCAATGATATTTTCTAACTGACTAGTAACTTTGTGGTAAACACCAAAACATACGTATTAAGCTGCTATACTTTTCTAAAAATTCGTAAACACTAAAAAAATAGCAACAAGTCTTGGCGGACATGATTGTCCGACCGGAATATTGGACCCGTAATTTTTTTTTTGTAATTTCTTAAAAATGTATAATATTTATTTTAATTAAAATTTTTACAGAATACTATTTTAGGTACAAAACATGATTGTACAACTCTATTTTGTATATGTATCCAAATAACACATAAACACTGTATTATGTAAAAAATTTAATTGAAATAAATACTATATATTTTTTGAGAATCACAAAAACAAAAAAAAAATTCACGGTCCAATATTCCGGTCGGATAAACCTGTCCCCGTAGAACTATTCAAAAAATAGTACAGTAAATATACTACTTAGGTCCACACGAAAATATAAGAGTAACTTATTAAAAATGTAAAAAATTATAGATAGAGAATTTTGATCACAAGTTTCGAAACATTTTATCTTATATTTTGTAATAAAATTGGAGTAAAATTTTTATAGGAGCAATGTTTAATTTGATGCGTTTGTTCAAGCTTTTTACTTTATGCAATTTACAAAATAAACAGTCAATTTTTTTTTGCATGCTTTGTTTTTTTATTCAGTTTTATTAGATGCAGAATATGTAATCAGGACGAATGACCATGTACAAAATCCAAGTTTCTTTAATTAGATTTTGTTTTTTTGAAGAATAAAATTATTTTTACCTTTTGCTAAAAAAATATTGACCCACATTTGTGAACCCAATTGTCACCTTTGTAGATCTACAGTCTCACATCTCAAGGCATTGGATGCCAGGTCTTGTTCTATATATTAAGGTACAAAGAATCCAAAGGTCACACTATTAAGGTAAGCCTACTTTATAGTAGTATTTATGAAAATATTGGAATTTTGTAGGAGTTCCCCTAGTCATGTGCCTAAAGAAAATGCTTACTATAATTCTTCAGAATAAGAATTTAACAAAATAAAGCTGCATTTATATATCACATGAAAACTAATAGATTCGGCAAATCTATGTATTGCTCATTGGTGGGAAAAAAAAATTATACATTGCTAAGGAAAAAAGTTGAGAGGAATTTACAGTATCCGGCTCAGAAGTTTTATGGGGGAAAACATCAGAAAAAAGATTCCTGAAAATTTGGTTAAGAAAGAAACTTCCAATTAAAAGGTCATGCCCCTTTCAAATATCTTGTTTTGGGTAGCTTCAAGTGGAGTCAAAAACATTGTCTATCTTATCTATTGTCACTCCTATGTATTGTTGCTCTTAATCCTATCTATTTACATCTACAACTACTTAAACTTTGCCACTAATCAATAATAAAAAATACGTATAGGGCAATACATGGGATGAATCAACAGATGAGATAAAGAAACTAGATTGGAGATTTGAATTCCTCACGACAGATGAGACAGGGAACGAGACAACAAATTTGAAATCCTTCAAGTGCTGCATTCCTGAGACAGAAGCCGACTATTTTCTGCCAATGTATCCAATATCAAACTACACCCCACTGCGATTTTCTTGCTCTTAATCTTCAACTCCCCAATCTTCATTCTCAACGAAACATTTATAGACAATGATAAATAAATGTGTGCTTTTTTCTTCGTATGATTCATACTTTGCGCCATTTCTTCAGGCGATGCAATTTTTGAGCCATGCAAAATCATCTTAAAAATAGTCGAATTCTTAGGACCTTGATCAAAATTTGGGTATTTCCCACTAGCAATCTCCTTATGCCTAAAGGATAAAGAAGCGTCACCATTTTTGCCATAGAAAATGCTCGTATGTGGATTAGGGTTTTCAACTTTCAACAAAATAGCATACTCCGAATTCTTGACATGTACTTGTGCATGCTCAATGTGGTATATGGGATTTTGGCGCTTAAAAACTAGGCCTAATATTAGGCCTACAATGAGAATTATAACAAGTGAGGGGATTATTATTATGCACAAGCAAGAATAATTAGTGGACTTTTTTTGGATAGGAATATTGTTGCGAAAGCAGTCTGCTAGGGCGGCATGTTCTGGTGGTGGAAGGCTATAGATTTGATCTTTAGGGACTTGGATTACATAAGTTCCAGAACGAAAGATGGGTTGAGAGGTTTTCAAGGGGATCAATAATGGTGGTGGTTTTGTTTGTAGGCGAGTTCTGCTCCGCCATGGAGAAATGGGGAGCAGTGTGGATAAGCGGCGGCGCGGTTTTTGGGAAAATGGTGGTGGCGGCGGTGGGCATAGTTGGAGGTTGAGGTTGAGGTTGAGGTTGAGGTTGAGGTTGCATGAAGAAAATGGAAGGTTGAGCAAAGAGGGAGGATGGTTTTGAGAGAAAGTGCGTTTTAAGGGCTATTTTTTTTTGATGATTTATACTTGGTCAATTGTAATTTTTTAATAAATGGTAAATATTTGTACTGTTACTTGCATTAACTAACCTAGCTAGCTCATACTTGGTGTATTCTTTGATTCTCCTCCTAAGGTGTTATTGAATAAAGGAGAAGATTCATATACTGACAAAAACAGATTATATTGTGAGTAAACACATTAAGTATTTATTTGTATTAAATTAAAAATCATACAATTGTATTTATTCAGAACTAGGTGATAGGCTGTGCATAATGTACGAACAAGTTTGAATAAAGAATGATATAATTTGTTAAAATTACGATGAGAAAAATATTTTTTTTATAATAAGTTATTTTCATATAAGCTTTTCAATACATTTTTGCATGTCATATCTCTTATATTTGTAAATATATTGAATAAATGAATTTAATAATTTGTTAGGTATTCATGTCAAAAAAGACTGAAAGTACACAATCTATGTACTAACTCATAACCCACAATTTTATATTAAATAATGAGTTCAGTCAATATTAGAGAAAACAATTGAAGGGAGATTCATATACCTTGAAAATCCCCTTATACAAGTTTGTTAGTAAATTAACTGCCACGCCTCCAATAGTTTCAAATTCTACAGGTGCAGGGCGGGTCGGGCCGAAAAGGCCCGGGTTTTGGCCGGCCAGATTTCTTAAGCCCGTGGCCCGGGTTGGGCGGGCCGGCCCGGCCCGCGGGCTTTTTCCTATATATATATATATATATATTTTACAAAATCTTGATACACCAAAAATAGTAATAATAATAAATATTAAAAATAATAAAATAATTTATAATAAACAATAATTCTAATTACTTAAATTAACCACATATCTCAATCAATTAAAATTTTAATAGTATTATAATTTTAGATATTATTCTAAAGGCATGATTTGGGATAATGATTGATTTACTTTCCAAATAAGTAGGGGGAATGCATAATTAAGGGATAATGATTGATTTACTTTCCAAATTTACTACAATTGTTATTTGTTAGTTTAATAGTTTTATACTTTGAAATTATTAACTACATATCTCAATCAATTAAAATTTTAATAGTATTATAAATTAGTATTATTAATTAATTATCTACATTAATTACATATCTTAATTATAATTTTCAATTATAGTTAAAATATATTAAAGATTGCATTAAAAACAAATAGTTGTTGTAGCTTAGTTGGTTTGAACTCTTATTTATTTACTTACAAGTCTTGTGTTCAAGCCTCACAACCCACAAGTAGTAACATTTTATTTAAAAAAAAAAAATTCACGGGCCACTTGGGCGGGCCGGGCCTCCACGGGCCGGGCAAAAAAGGCCTGGTTTTTGGCGGGCTAGAAAACTTCGGCCCAAAAGCCCGATTTTTGGCGGGCGGGCCGACCCGCCATCTTTGCCAGGTCTATGCACAGCTACAATCCAAAAGAAAGAAACACAAAACATAAATTACCATTATATATACATATGTATAAATGAACAAACCTTTATCTTTCAACATAGGAAGCAACGACATAAGGAGAAAAAGAAAAGAAATTAACAAGTGATCACATTATTCCTAATGCTACATTACAAAATTAAACCATGTATGTCAATAAAGTTTTAACCACTCCCACCTAAAAATTAGAAATTTTATTTACATTAGAGCCTAAGAAGCATATATCGATGTGTTATTTTTTATCCAATTCCACAAAAAATATAAAATTAGCATTTATAAATCACACTCATAAAAGTGTGTTAGTTCCTGGGGGCACACAATAGATCTAGAGGGAGGGATGGAGGTGGTGGGGTGGGGGGGGGTTGAATAGATTCTATAAAACTTTTTCTTTTTTTTAATCTTGTTAAGTGATTAATAGATAATGAATGGAAGAATCAATTTATGCACAACGAATTAAGATCCCCTTCAAGAATATAACGTTAAACACAGTTCTAATGTTGAGTTAGTTGCAAGCAGATATAGTAGTTATAGTACTGAATGTAAATGACATAAATTAAATGACACCAAATATTTTAAGTGGTTCAGAGACTGAATATTTCTAATCCACTCTTCTGCTTCAACAAGCAGGGATTCCACTAAGGATTTGATCAACTTCGAATCACTAAGATTCTTTCAAGACCAGCAACCTTGGAACACTAGTTCACTAAGAACTCTTCAAGACCAGCAGCCTTGGAAACAGTAGACTAAGCTCGACAGGCTTAGAATCTCTTGTACCCTCCGGTACTCAGCAAGCCCAGTAGACTTGACTTTGGTTTAGTCACTAAGACAAGGACCATGAAGGCCCTGGTTGCTTGGATGGTTGTTTGTTGTTGAGCTCCTAAGACGACATTTAGCTTGTAAATCCTCTGGTACTTAGCAGCTTCTGGTGATAATGTGGTATTCAGCTTGATAGTGGATCACAATTGACAGACTGCTACGATGTACATTCGGTTTGACATCTTGTTGTTCTTAGCAGTCTGACTTATCCCTTGGTGCTGCTGATCTTTGTTGATGATGATTGTCTTCATCTGATATTCAACATTACACATTATCACCATTGATGTACTGCTAAGTCTTGCATATCAACTTAACTTCTTCTGGTCCTTAGCAGTCCTTTAACACTGGTTATCTTGTGCACATATTTGGCTCTGTATCTTCTTCTCTTTAGCTCAGTGTGTTCATGGTGAATCGTAGAGTGACTCAAGTATTCTACTTTCTGATCTGCCACTCTAGTTTTTGTCTTCTTGGCCTTCTGGCTCTCAATACAGATGCAACTATGTTGTCATACTCCTTTGAATGAAGATTTTTCATTGTAAGACTTTCATTAGTTGCGCGTCACTCTTCTGTGGTGGTCTCACTCTCACTGAGACCTTTTCTCTATTAAGCTCTATATGACTTACTTCGTCTCAAGTCAACAACTTTATCTTCTTTGAAACTTCGGCTCTTTATAGATTCATCTATCATCTTCTGGTTGGAACTAAGCCGTTGGGAGTCTTTCGTTAAAGAGCTTTCTTTAGAGCATTTAATGCTTTAGATATTCTGAAATCTTTGATGTAGACATACTAGGTTGATGTAATCACTCCTTTTTGACTTGCCTGACACAATAGTCTGCTTTACCACCTAACACTTCTGAACCATCACTTTTAGCAGACTTATAGGTAGTCACCCTTTTCTTCTGTTTCCTTGATTTACATCAAGGATGTTTGGATAGTATATTGGGATCCTCAATTCACAACATTCAAATGTTAGTCCTCTTTGTTTAGACATTCTCACTCATCAGACAAATGCGCTCTATGATTCTGATGTTGACCTTTATGAACTCTATGATTACTTGGTCGTAGCTTGTCGTTGGAAATCGTAGGGTGACTTAACCTTGACATCTCTTATGATTTCGAGAGAACTTAACGCTGTACCATCTTGTACTTTGCTCTTTAAGTCTGTTCTACGATCATGCTTGTCTTGCCTTGCTTTAAGAACTAACAAGTTGATTGACTTCTTTGACACTTTGGTTTGCATATCCCTTTTGATTAGTCATGCTCAGCTTCCTTAACTTTCAGCCTTATGATCTCTTGATCATATTCCATGGTGAGGCTGAGCATTGACATCTTCCTAGTTTATCATCTGCTTACTCTGTGGCAGGTTTACCATTATCTTTGTAGTTTCTTTATAAGACTCTTTTGTTGTATGGTAAGCACTACGATCGTTGTCTTAATACTACGATCGTCGTCTTCTGATGAGACTCTTTCTGAATAGCTTTTCACTTCTCCATTAGCCTTGTTGTAGAGATGGTGCTTTGATCTTCTATTTTCTTTCAGGTCATTCAGAGAATGCTTTCTGATATTCTTCAAGTAGATTGCATTCTGAAACTTGATTACACTTATCAGAGGATAAGATCTATGTATTCACTTTAGGATTGTTCATCTGTTGAGAATCGTAGAGTGCTCTACGATTCAACTTTAGTATTGCAAGCACTTGACTGCCTACGATTTTCATTAGTGATGACTTAAAGATTCCACGATTTTGAGCGAAGCCTGTGATTCTACACTGGAAACCTCGGTTCGCTCGCCTTTGCTGCATTCATATGGTTCAAGCAAGAGTGAGCATAACAAGCTCAGTCAGTACAAAAATTCCATTTAAATAACATGCTTGAAACATAGGAATCGTATATCTTCAATAACTGGATAATAGTTACGAAGTACTATCGATAATTTAAAATAACACTTCTTTTCCTTCAAAATATTTTACAATGACAATATTCAGTAAAACATCAATTATGGTCCAAGACCATGAGCATTTCATAATTTATTTGAAAAGGACAACCCGACACGAAGTCTGTAAGTCCGGCATAGCTTATGAGCACTTATAGGTAATCAGCCTATAGTACTCTATGTTGATCAACACTACATCCATTAAACGTGTGTACGTTTAAGTTGTGGCAACCTCACGTGCCCATCGAATACTCGATGAAAATATATTTGTTTATTCATATTCAGGCTTACCTTGAATCTGTACAAAACAATTGCCGTAGGATAAGGTTATCAATTCTATATGGAAAGACTTATAAAGAAATCAATCAATCTTTCAAGAATAGTCTAGCCGAGGTAAAACTGGCATCGACCCTTTCGTAAAACAATTCATGCATCTCATAACATGAATCACAAAGAACTTGGCTAACACGAAGGTTAGACAAGTGTTTAAGAAAAACTTGCCTTCAGCGTCTGCTACAGTAAAATTACTTTTCCTTTGAGTCTTTACGGTTTCTACAACACATAACCACATAACATACCACATTAGGCCATGAATGAACATACGTAGTTCTTAATGAATCTTACCCTTCTTCTCAATCTAATTATGTATTAGATTTGTTATTATTGGTTCCGGCTTGCCATCGTTCTTTTACATCGTTCTTACCAACTTCTTTCCTTTCTATAACTTAATTGAAATTATTTCATTAATACAACTCATTTCGAGTTAATCATCTTTTCTCACGGCTTACTAACGTCTTTACGTTATTAATTGACACTTGATCGTCATTTAGTGAAGTACCAATGTTGAATATCATTCATGGTTTACTTAATTATCCTTCACGTTCTTCGTTTAATTGTTCTTCCTTTCAACCTCTGGTGTATTACTTAAGGTTATACATCCTAAATGATGTTTCATTAAGTTAATTAAGAATTTAATTTATTCTTCATTCACTTCTCCTTTACTTTACATGCAAAACCATTCTTCTCTATTTACTTCCTAGTTCTGGTGCTATGACACCAGCTTTTGCTCTGCACCTCACGCTGCGGCGTGGCCTTCTTGTTTCTAGAACTCGGTCACGGTGCTGCGACGCCATCTCCTTTACAAATAGCCACACTACGGCGCCAATTAACAGGGTACTATGTCCGATATCGCGCTGCGGTGCGGGACTTTCTGACTTGAGTCGCGCTGTGGCGCGGACTCTGTGCATCAGACAAATTTGACAGATTTTTCATTTTGTGAGATTCTCGGACTCTTAACTTCTTCGTTATATGTCTGAATTGTCTCGTTCAAGAGCCTACGGTTCACAAATTACATACTCTACGTGTTCATGCAAGAATTTTATCTATTTGACTTCGTTAACTAAAAATTCACCTATTAGTCCATTTTTAACGAAAACGATAAACGTTCGTGAACGTTAAACACTCGTTTCTTCTTTCTAAGTCGGAATTCGGTCATTTTTAAGTCCACAACTATATAATACAAAATAAGACTTGTCTCAATCGAAAAACCAATGTTTCCAAGTTTAAACACAAAATCCGACTTCCATTCCGAGAATTTCACGAATTCGACGATTATCGTCCAATCGGGTGAATTTCGGCAAAACTTTGTTACTAAAGATTTGTTCTTCGTTTCAAATGGATTCATTCCGTCATACTAACATCTTGACATACATACTTCATTAACTTATAAACATGATAAGTTATTACTTGTTCTTTATGAGTTTATAACTTATAAAAATATAAATTACTTATTAATTCTTTTCTCATGACTTATGATAGTTCATGACTTCTAACCATTATTCTTGCTTCTTGTTATCATACTAACTTCATTAATGTAGACATGGCACAAATCTTACAAGTTCTTCTTTAGTTCATAACTTTATTTATTGTTTATCTTACCACATGACTTATTCATGGCTTATTAAGACTTAAGCCCTTTGATTACTCATTCTTATCATTCCTTAGCATACTAGTTCTACCACTACTCACTTCTCTAATAATGGAATAGAAAGAGAATCATGGTTTAGGATCTTACCCTTAAAGATTACTTGGTTAATCTTTGATCTTCTTCTTGCTTCTTCAAATATAAACTCTAGCTTTTCTAGCTTTTTCTCTCAAGCCAATAAGCTATAAGTTATTGGTGGAAAATCTAACAACTAACAAATGAATACAAAGCTTGCTATTTATAGGAGTTGCTAGGTTAGGGTATAATGGTCAAAAGCCATCCACCTCCTTACTATTCTTAGCTTAATCATTAAGTTAACTTGGCCTCCACATTATTTGCTTGCTCACCACTTATCTTATCCATTACTTAGACCTTAAGTCTACTTGCTCATCACTTTTAAGCACTTTGTTTTCTCACCACACTTACTTATCCTTTAAGTTTGCTTGTTAATCACATAGCTTATCCTTTTCTTAGCCACCAAGTACTTTACTTGGCCACCACTTTGGGTCATCCATGTGCTCATGGGTTTCCCTATGGATCATCCTTGCTTTGGGCTTTAGGTTTAATTAGTTAGCTTATTCTTGTGGGCTTGCATTAATTTGTTTTGGGCTTTACATGAACAAACATTTGGCTTGTACCTTAATTCTTATTGGTCTTTAATATTAAATCATATTTGACTTATACAACCCACATAATCCACAAGTGTGAGACCCCAGATTTTATGAATAAAGATTTAATTTTTTCGAAATAATTTTTTTTATATTATGGTGTTGATTTGATATAATGTTATAGTTGTGGGGAATATTTACAAATTTTGCAAAGTAAACAAGTGGTTATATAATATTTGATTGGTCGGGAAATATTATTTTTATCGGGGAATATCTGTACGACGGTACAATCATTGGTAGACCCTGCAACGGAATTATTGTTGGATTGAGAAAACGACAAAAATACTTTATAAAAATAACGGCTGAAGTTTTACCTTTAACTGTTGAAACAGCCGGTGTTAAAAGTACAATAATACGCGTAGTTGCACAGTAGCACACGGTATTGATTATTGATGCTTACATGAGAAGTCACTCAATTTTATTCAATTATTGCTACAGAAATTGCTGTATAGTACTATTCACGAGTTACTATTCACGAGTTACTATTCACGAGTTATTATTCACGAGTTACTATTCACGAGTTACTATTCACGAGTTACTATTTATGAGTTACTATTCATGAGTTACTATTTACGAGCCGGTTACTATTCACTCTAGTATTGTGCATTCGGGTATTTGGGTACAATATTATTCCATGAGGAGATGTGCTAATTTTTCAGACCGTTGGTTGAAGATATAATAGTAAGTCAATATGGACCGCTGGTGGAGTTATAATAGTAAATCAATATGGATCGCTGGTTTAAAGTTTTAATAGTAAATCAGTATGGACCGTTGTTTTAAGTTTTAATAGTAAACCAGTATGGACCGTCCGTTTAATAGTAAATCAATCTGGACCGTTCAGGAATTAGTTACTATTCATTCTATTTTCCTATAAATAGAAGCTCATTCCTTCATTATTTCTTACGAATTCACTGAAACTCTAGAGAGAGAATTATAAGAGAACCTATAGAAAAGTATTCTGCTACTTCCCTACTCTTATATTCATTTTCTTTTATGGTAAGGGATGTTATTTGTTGTACTCATGAAGAGAACTTCTGTTATTCCATTATTTATTATTCTGTTGGAATAACCTGTATACGCGGGCTACCCTATACATGGTGACATTATTCTAATATTCCGTTCTTTATTATTCTGTCGGAATATCCTGTCTGTGCGTTTACGCCGGACCTGGTTCCATTATTTATTATTCTGTCGGAATATCCTGTCTGTGTGTTTACACCGGACCTGGTTCCGTTATTTATTATTCTGTTAGAATAACCTGCCTGTGCGGTCTATCGCATGCGTGGTGATTTCTTTTATTATTTCATTCTTTATTATACTCAGTTGGTTAAAACTTTGACTTCTATACCCCATGAAATTTGTGGAATATCCTTGATATTTGTGCTTTATCCAGTATCTTTTGGTGGAAATATTCTTCTGAGCATTCTTGAATTTTGCTCTACAAAGTAGTATCATGTTGACAATTTGGACGTTATCATTTCCTAGATAAATTAATTCTTCAACTTGTTTTATTGAATTCTTATATCATTGTCATCATCCTCATGTTTATATTTTGTTGAAAGTCATCTGTGGCCTATAGTGCATAGATGGACTTGGTATGATTATGACCAGGGATAATTCGGTGTAATCATGACCGTAATGTTACAAATGATGTAGAAAAAGTTCTCATTGGCCCGTAGTGCATTGATGGACAGTTTTTGGTATGATTATGGCTATGGATTCTCTTTGGCCGTAGTGCAAAGATGAATTGTTTTATGGCATGATCAGGACCGTTGATGAAAACATGATTATCTTTAGCCGTAGTGCATGGATAATTCGTGGTCGTGATACTAAAGAATATCCTTGGCCGTACTGCAGGGGTGATTCGATGATGTAGATTATTTATTAAGCTGAGTCCCAGCGATAAAAGTGATGAAAAACCTTTTAAATCATAAAAGATAGTAGATTTTATTCTCTCCTTGACTCTTTTAATGGATTGCTTGTTCCGCTGTAGTTAAACTTGATGTTTATTATATTTTATCAGTTTAAAACTGTTGAAGACTAATGATAACTTATTCTGCATTATCTTAGTCATAATATTTCTTACTGGGCTAGTTGAGCTCACCCTTTTGCTTTCATTGTTCTCTTCAGGAAATGAGAACGTAGCTGAGACTAGTCGGGGAACAGAGTGATGGTCCTAGATGTTTGCATTAGTAGTCCTCACTATTCTGTGAAATAGTGTGATAATAATTGTAATGAGGACTCCTTTTGAGTTTGTATAATCTCTAGTAGACAATATTTGTATTCAAACTCACAATTTATGTTTTGTCGTACTGTACACGACAGTTGTATTATTAAGTTGTATTTGAATTCTGTACCATATTTTTGGCAACTCAAGATGGGTGATGTATACCAAATTTTGGAGGCGTCACAACAAGTCCATTCACAAATGGCTTAAAGCCTTAGGACGTATTCTATACGTATTATTATCATATTCTAACTCATATACTAATTCAAAATATACGACATACCATCATTCATACATACTCGCATAATACCTCGTATCATACTCGTATTCATTACCTCGTGCAATACCTACATATAATATGATCATCGCTTAATTCATTATACGCGTTTAAATTCCTTCTCGGAAGTCACTTTCCCTAAACGTTAGGTTTTAAGTCCGCAGGCGAGAAACTGCGTTTGCCATAACTAAAATATTATTGGATATTCCATCTCACCTTGATATTCTATCGTTACGTATTTCTCGAAAGTTCAAAAATAATTCCCGAGCAGAAATACGTGAATAGTATTTTTCAGAAAATTTCTCAGAAAGCTTTTATTTTCGTCTTGGAAATTCATACACTTTAATTCTACCACGTAGACAAAATACTACGACGTTTTGACATGTTTAGGTCATAGAACGACCTTCGATTAGCTTACTCCCATAAATAATCAATTAAATTCAATTAATCCACATAATCAAATAAAAATTTAATTCTCATAAAATCCAATTTTTCTGGGGCGTTACAGCCTAAGTCAATAGATGTTGAGAAATTCCAGCATCTGGTGGATCACATTTTCAACAACAATGTGATATCTTTCACTGACGATGATATACCTTTCGAGGGGACCGGTCATTGCAAGCCGTTGCACATAGCAGTTTTGTCTTCTGGATACACGGTGGGAGGAGTTTTGATAGATGGAGGGCCATCTTTGAATATCTGCCGTTATGCCACTTTGGTGAAGATGAATATCAATCTCAACAGAATCCGAAGAAGCCATTCAATCATTAAAGCTTTCGACGGATCCCGACGAAATGCTGTCGGAGAGATTGAACTGCCAATGAAGATTGGTCCACATACATTTTGCATATCTTTTCACGTGCTCAAAATAGATACAGGATACAACCTGATCTTGGGAAGATCGTGGATTCATATGGTCGGAGCTGTCCCCTCCACCCTTCACCAGCAACTTAAATACATTATCAACAATAGCCTAGTCAATGTCAATGCTGAGCCGGAATGTCCTGAACAAGGTGACATACCACTCATAAGCTTCAATTCAGAAGTTGAGCCGGTGAGTTTTCATGTCCTAGAGGTGAACAACACTCACTACCATCCTACTGGGGCGCCACCTCTCAGACCCCAGATTTCTGCCGAAGTAATGTCGGCCATTCAAGAAATGATGTTATTGGGTTTCAACCTGTACAAGGGTTGGGAAAAGATAATCAGGGCATTAAGCATCCAATTCAAGTTCCCAATCAAACAGGGACAACAGGACTAGGCTATACTGCCAGTTCCAGTCGTAGGAATCCTCATAAGCACAAACAGGTTCCGTCAGCCTCAGCCGTACGACCGTTATATCCACCTACATCTCCTGAGACTGTACAGTCTCCGGTAAAGGTGCCTGCCCATGTAATGGCCATGTTATTTCCTAAACCGATACCGGTCAAGGGGAAAGTATCCTGGTTTTAAATCCCTAAGTGGAAGAAGAGAAACGGAGATGTAAACAAGACATCGCCAGGATGATGTCAAACATATGCATCATTGTCCATGATGATCACACAAATAGATACACCCCAGACGATGATTGTCCAGATGTAATGGTCATCATTCGGGAAAAGGAGGACTATGACAACCCTTCCATCATCACAGTCCATCAGGACTTCACCCTTGACAATTGGAGCAACACCCCTTACATTGGTCGACAAGGGTAAAACGAGCAGAAACTCCTTCTGCCCTGTAGATAACAATAACTACTTACTTTTCTGTACAGTATTAGCAGTTG
This sequence comes from Panax notoginseng, assembly GCA_016801055.1. Classification (NCBI taxonomy): domain Eukaryota; kingdom Viridiplantae; phylum Streptophyta; class Magnoliopsida; order Apiales; family Araliaceae; genus Panax; species Panax notoginseng. The sequence continues at coordinate 90,578,519 of CM029021.1, read as the reverse complement.
TTTTGTCAGTACATGCTAACACTTTGTATGATTGAACAGTTTCATATATTAAGTAAAATCATATTTTATTTCAGGACTCTAAATTTAGATGTGCCTATACTTGCAGATGAGGTGCCTTTTCTCCACAAGGATTGTAACTTTGATGAAACGTTGGACTCAGACTTGATGGAAATACAAGAGGACATTGAGATACCTCAGGAGATCAAAGAATGGGTCGAAGACAAACCCAAACCAAACCTTGATCAAACCACTTCATTCAATCTCGGAACATTAGAAAACCCTAAACTAATCTAGATTGGTACATACCTCACTTCAAACCAAAGAAATGACATGGTTACACTATTAACCCAATTCCAGGATGTGTTTTCATGGTCTCATGAAGACATGGTGGGTTTGTCCACTTACATTGTTATTCATCGCCTCCCCATCAAAGAGGGATTCATGCCAGTCAAGCAGAAGCTCATGAAATTGAAGCCGAAGTGGAGTTTAAAAGATAAAGAAGAAATTGTGAAACAATTTCAAGCATGCATCATCATGGTGTCCACATACCCTGAATGGCTATCCAACATAGTTCCCATGCCTAAACCAGGAGGAAAGGTACGAGTTTGCATGGATTACCGAGATCTGAATAAAGCTTGCCTTAAAGATAGCTTTCCCGTGCCATTTATCCACATTGTCATTGACAATACTACTCAATACGACATGTACTCCTTTGCTGATTGCTTCATGGGGTACCATCAAATTATGGTTGCTGAAGAGGATCGTGAGAAAACTGCATTCATCATGCCTTGGGGAACCTTTTGCTATAGACGGTTGTCATTCGGCCTCATCAATGCCGGAGCTACCTACCAGCGAGCCACGATGGCTCTTTTCCATGATTTAATGCATAAGGAGATAGAGATCTACGTGGATGATGTGACGCCCCGAAATCCGGTGTATCTTCACACCTAGATTCCGTACATCACGAGTACATCCTTCATCCAACATACATTATTATATACTGAAATATAACAACATATGTGACGCCCCCAAATCAGGGTTCCCTAACCATGGGTTTGGTGCTCACGATCCATCAAATATATCACATCTAACTACTCATTCATTAATGAAAAATATCATTCATAATATTCCTTAATACAACTTATAGCAATATCCCAGGTTAACTAACCTTGACATAATTTACATACCCTTATATAACCAAAAGGTTTACATAAATAATTACATAATAAAACATAACTATTAAAAGTCGACACTAACTACTCCTGAACCTTGCCTTTTCCTTTGTCCCTGTTAGAACCTTCTGCTACTTCGGCATTAGCTGAAATATTTTATTTAAGCAAGGGTGAGCAACGAGTTTGCCCAGCAAGTTAAAATATACAATAAATGATATATATATAATATATATATATATATATATATATATATATATATATATATCATGAATAGAAGGATCTAGCTTCTTTAGAACTTCAACAATAATCAAAAGATTTCGAAGTAGCTGAATAATAATTCAATCTCAATAATAAAGCTTTCTCTCATTTCATACTGAATAACATATCAGAGATGAAAGAGTAAAATTCTTTCAAAGATTCAATAATATTCAATTGAATAATAAGAATTAACAATACTGCAACAATATTCAATAAAGTGGGATATACCCAGATTTCATGCTGAGTGATCACAAAAGGATCATGAACTACTAGAGAAATCATTTAGTTATTAAAACTAAATTTCCACAAGAATATAAATTAGTTATAAAAAACTAAACTATACTCTTCTGCAAGTACCTGGAGCGGCCAACTCCTTTGTACCCTATATTATGCATAATACTCAATAATAGCGCATGAGTCGATTTACGACATTTAAAATTTGTTATCTTAGTCTTACATCACGAGTCTGTACCACAACAATATGGTTTAGATTACTTTCAAAGAAATACTATGATTTCAATAATTAATAACAATACTAATCTAGCCGAAACCAATGCCATAGATCTTCCAATAACAATTCAGTTCATAATAAATAGAACATTTCAAGCTTTAACAAATATTAGTCTTGCTAAAACAATTAGCTGAGACATAATTTATAAATAGTTCAAATAATAGAATAAGAATCAATTGCACTACGTGCGAAGTACAACAATCATTATAGATGTGAATAACTATCAATAATTATTCACTACCATGCTTGAAAAATAGTAACTCAAGTTGAGTTAGGAAACTTGCCTGATTCGTTGACTACTGCTACGCAATTTAAGTTAACTTCTTTTGTAATACATATCATTAATAAGATTGATCTTTTAATCAGCATATTATACTTTGTATCATAGTACAATTACTTTATCAATCAATTATCTAACACTTAATCACATAATTAAATATTAGATAACTCTTTACAATATTAGTATTATTATCATCCTTTGCTAATTCTTTAATCTATATATCATATACATTATGATTTAACACTTACTTTTTCATTTCATAAGTTATTCTTTAACATTTAATAAGTCACATACTAATCCAGCAACCTGGATGCTAAATCTAACAATCAAATTACCAATTCAGCAGACTGGATTTCAAATCCAGCAACCTAAATTCCAAATTCATCAACTAGATTACAATCCAGTAAGCTGGATTCAATATATTTTCAATTCAGTAAACTTCTTTTCAATCCAGCAAGCTGGATTCATCAGATTTTTTTAATCCAGCAACCTGGATTCCATATCCTTTTCACGAAAAACCAAATTAAATTATTATTTTTCTATCATTTTTCCAAACACATATACATATATTTCATACACAAAAAATATTTTTCCATAATTTTCCAACTTCCTTTAGTATTTTTCAAAAAATATTTTTAGTTAATTCCTTAAGAAATTAGCTACCTCGTGCTTAACTTCAGAAATTCCCATCTCTTGACATAATCTTATACGTGTTAACGTGAGCCTCCAGTTTAAATTTCGTGGCCATCGGAGTTATAGAACTCCGATTATAGCGATTTTCATCAAAAAAGCCCAAATATTGAATTGGTCATAACTTGGTCATTTTAAGTCGGAATAAGCTCATTTTTGGACACAGCCTACTTTATCCCATTTATTTTCATTCCCCAAAATGCCTGAATTTATTTCACAACTTAAGTTGCCGAAACAGCCCTTATAATTTCTTTCGCAGCTTGTTTTCGTCATTTTGCAGCTTTGGAGTCCTTTGCTAAAACTAGTCCATACTGAAATATACAACTCCTTTTTCAGTGATTTCACTTGGAGATGTTAGAAAACTTATAGATCTAACTCTAGGATTTGACCACACTCAAAAATTCAAAATATAATAGGAGATATGGTCATTTGAATTTCATGCTTCATTTTTACAAAAATCTGACTTTCCATCCTTTGTGGTTTCTAAGAAAACTTCTATGTTCTCACATAATAACCAACATACCTTATCATACTACCTACTCATACTTCATATACCCATGAATCTACCATAATACATGATCTATTTCATCAATCAAGCATCAAACACAAAGTTAAACACGATCAAGGCTAATAAAAATTAGGTTCTCTACATTTTGAAAAATCTAGTTTCTACCTCATACTTTAGATTTAACTTTTGATCCTTAAAAGGGTTAGATATAAACATGAAACACTTATATACACCTAGATCTAAGGTTTTAAACCTCAAGATCAAAACTTCAAATAAAAAAAAATCAAATCAAACTAAAAAGAAATTAGACTACATTAGTAGAAATTTTGTTATACCTTAGCCTTTCCTTCTTCTCTTTCTTCCTAAACCTTGATTAGGAACTATGAAGCTTTCTAAAACTCTCCCTCTCTCCTCTCTCTCACTATAACCGAAATTCCTTAGGCTTTCTCTTTCTCTTCTCTAGTCTCTCTCTTTCTTTCTTAGCTTTTGCTAGATAATATGATGAAAAGAAAAAGATAAGACTTAGATTTTGATTTGTTGGAAAAGTAAGTATACATATAAGATATGTAAGTATATTATTTGCCCAATACTTCTCCCCTTCTCTCTCTTACTCATCTCCTAGAGGTTTCTTACACTTAATGCTGAATGTGTTGGTCAAATAAAAATTGGACACTTGTTGGAAGTTGTCCACCTACTAAAGTAAGTTATCATTACATTCTTCTCCCCTTTCTCTCCTCTCTAAATTTCGGTCAAGTGGCCTTTCTATTGCCCAAAATTGTTTTCATTTTATGCTTTAATTAACTTACTTAATGTCCAACATGTCCCCTCCCACTTGGGCTAAAGGTTGGACCACTCCTTTAATTCTTTGGGCTAGTAATTTTAATTCTATGAACTTGCAAATCAACATAGTTCTATACTTATTAATTTTTATCCATTTCCCACTATTTAATTAGGGTTCCATTACACCCATTAGCAAGTTAATTTCTTACTCATATATTTTTAATTTCATAACCCAATTAGACTTGCTATTCTTTAGGTTATAAGATTAATTAATTGAGATGCATCAACTAAATCTCTTAGGATTAGTATATGTTTTTAAATACTATCATTCTCTTAAATTATAACACATTAGGTTATTTAATTATCATACCTAATAAATGTATTAGGTTACATAACTTTATTCGTCATCTCTTTACAAAATAAATGTATACACATTATATAATACATATTTACTCAATCACGTACATAACTCACATATGTCATAACATATCCCTCTAGTGTATTAACTTGATAGCCCTAATTGACTTAATAAGTTATAAACACTCACATAATCATCAATACAATTACTAAAGGATTGTAAATCCTTTTAATTTAATAATCAAGGCTAACATTCAAGTCATGTTAATTTCTTACATAACTTTCATTACTCTTCCTTGAAAATGATTAAGTATACTTCTTAGTTAATAAATTAACTATCTAGCTTCATTATCATATACATTTATATGATTCAAGTACTTTCTCTTTATTCTTTTTCAGAAAAAAAAAATTTATTCGAAAAATTTGAATTATGTGAAATTCTGGGTTCTCACAACATTCATTCTCAAATCCCAGGTTCTGGAAACCTTATACCCTTTTTCATTACAAATAATGATAATTACATTATTCATTTCATCTTACAAGAGTGACTTTTATCCGTCACCAAGGATACATAATAGTTCATTAAACTAGTCTATAATTAAATTCTATCTTTTTACAATACAAGTCTTCACTTGATCTTCTCGCTCATTCACCTTATGAATGGTACTTCATCTGGATACCGTCAGCTTGATCTTTACGGGATCCTTAAGTTCTTCTAACCTTGTTCGCTGAATTTTTTTTTTCATTTAAAGCAAGTGTGAGCATTCAATTGCCCAGCAAGTCATAACAGTTGAACAAACAACTTCAGAATTAAAACATTTCTTTAGAACTTCTATAACCGAACAAAGCTTATGAAGCAGCTTGAATAATAGGAATAGTCTCGATTCCTATCATCTTAAAACATCAATTATTTTCACTTTGAAATACTTTCATTCTTCTACATTTTTCATACACATCCTGTCTGGTTAGAATCATTAGCACAGACTTAACAATAACGGTTCATGTATAAACAGAATATACTTGTATTGAACAGCTCAATCACAGAACAATTCATATCATAGAGACACCGAAGTGTTCAAATTGTGGCTCAAGGCCTCATACATTCTACCACCTTGTACATACATCGCACATATGCACATAGACAAGAATTCTCAAGTACAACATCTGAGAAGTTTAAGAAACTAGCACTCATGTAATATGAATGAAGTTAGAAAACTTGCCTTACGCCCAGCTACAGCATATGCTGAACTGCTCATTTCAATTCCTATATAACACATAAGGAGAAAACATAAACACCAATTAGTCATATATCGAACTTACGCATTGATTTACTTAACTTTACTTAGAGTTCGCGTTCTTGCAATATAAGTTTACGCGACTAACTTCCTTTACCAGCTTACGGCTTTATGACATACCGAGATGTCTTACTCAAAACATTCATCATCTTGGATGATTTATATTCTTATCTTATTCTTATAACTTCTCTAGGACTCAGCACACATCGTGTCTCTGCTAGTAGTCCATATTGTACTCTGGGTGGTTTCCCACAAACAACTAACAAACAAGTTCCCGTCTCATCTACACTGCCATCACAGTGAGTTAGATCGGTTGCCAGTTTTGTATATACCTTCGCTCTCTGAAGGAATTGTTTAGCCCAGCTCCCATATGTCAACCATCAAAGGTTACGATTGTACCACAACCTAACTTCTCTCATTAGCTTATACGAACTATTAAACTATAATGTTCGACTAAGTCAATTTCTTATTCCTTACGGATTTCTGACAACTAAATGTCATCCCTCCGAATTCATTCTTTATCGAATCACATTCGGCTTTCATTAATCTTATTAGCGTTTGTTACGGCTTTCTTGATAATTCATATACTATTTAATACTTTCGTTATCCATTATATGAACCCCATGTTCATTACTCGTTCTTAGTGTCAAAGCCATACCGATCATTGTATGCTAAGACCAAGCGTCCATCGTAACGACATTGCGTTCACAACGTCTATACGCTTCACACTTATCTCTCATTATCATGATATAACATCGAAATGTTATTCATTACCCTCGTCACTCAACGTCTAAGGAATCACAACCATAGCAATTCCTCACGTTCGTTCATCCCGACTAAGGTCCCCGGATATCGGTTACGTAACCCGCGATTATATTCTTTGTCATTTCATCTCGTTTAATCTTTACGTTCAACCTTTAATAAAGGTTTAAGTCATTTGTGTAAGTGTTATTTTAGGTGAACTATATGTTCATATTTCTTTCTTGCACATCCCCTAATAATTGAGTAATAAAAATCTTATTTCTGGGCATTGCCCTGCACCGGAGCTGCGGCGCTGTGCCCCTTCCTTTCCTCTCGCACTGCGGCGCGACCTACTTCTCTCTCCTCTCTTCCCGGGCTGGCGCTACGGCGCCAAGTCCTTTGTTATCTCTCACGCTGCGGCGAACTCTTTCAGTGTGCTCAGACACTGTTACGCGCTGCGGCACGGCGTCCAAGGCACAACTCGCGCTGCGGCGCCGAGCATGAAACCTAGAAAATTTTCTAAGTGTTAAATAAATTTTGAGATGCTTACTTCGCGATCTCATAACTCCTTCGTTATAACTCGAAACGAGGTCGTTCTAAAGCCATTCTCTTCCTTATCTTACGTACTTTAATACCCCATGGACAAAACTTCGTTCTGAATCCGTTAACGTGCTATTCGATTGGCTTAATCTTCACCCTTCGTTCATTTTTACGCTTTTAACGCTCTTCGTTTGTTCGTCTGTAATTCGATCATTCGAACTCAAAACTTGTTCGTTCTTGAGTCTATGACTCATGTTTTCTACATTCTATTACTTTCTTATGAAACCCTACATGTTCGGGTTCATTTACTAACTTTCTAATTCTCGTTTGTTTTTTGCGAAATTTTGCCATAACTTCGTTATAGCTAAGTTTTAATCCGTTCTTCATGAACATTTATACCGATCCTAACCAAGCAAGAAGCAACTAACTTATACACGATGGTTTTAAACTTGTCCATCAACAACAATTAAATTTCGATGGTTTTAACTTTTCCATCAACAACAATTAAACATCGATGGTTTTAAATTTGTCCATTAACAACGTTCTTCGTGTTCTTTGCGTGTTCTTCGTGTTCTTCGTTCGTTCTTCATTTTAATCGATATTTTGGATTACGATTCCACTTTTTATTGAAATTTGATGTTATAGAACATTATTCCTTACTTAATTCACCTACTCATTCATAATATTCATTCGGATCGTTCCAAATCCTCACGAATCTTATACTTCCTTAAGAAATTTACAACTAAACTTCTTATTCTTATTTCTTTATTTACTCATGATTTCAACCATATGAAATCATTACTAACATCTTTTACTCCTTATTCTCATTAAGTTATGTTTTAAACCTTTTAAACTTAAAGAAAATATTAGAAGAAACTAGGGTTCGGATTACCGTTCTTCTTTATTCTTCTTCCGTTATACAAAGCTGGTGATTTGCAAGCTTTGCTATTACACGATCACTTTCGATCCGATCATTCATGCTCATGCTCTTCCTTCTCCCTCCCATCCGAGTTCTCTCTCTCTCTCTCTCAAATGTCTAGGATTTTCAAAGTCACAAAACAATGAAATGAGCTTACTATTTATAAATTTTCAAAGCTAAGGGCAATTTGGTCATTTCGCCCCCCACTTCCTTACTATTCCCACCTCCTCCAAGACTTAGCCACCAAGTTTACTTGGTGGCCAAGTGGCCGCCCCTCATGACCCATGGGTCACCCCATGGGTTGCCCCATTGGTTATTACGCATCCGTTTACCCATCGGTTCGATCCGCAGTTTCTTTTCTTGGTTTGGGCCTTAACCCTAATTCTTATTGGACCTATCTTGGGCTTGATTACACAAAACATTGGGCTTGAAATAATCCAAGTCCAATTGGATCCTACAAAGTCCATGAACTCAAAGTCCATTAAGACTCATCGTATTCTACGCATTCTATTCTCGTATTCTCGTAATCTCTTCGTATATTGTTCGTACGATATTCGTATTATATGTTGTAATAATCTTCGTAATATACTCATATTTCTCACGCATAATAACCCTAATTATTATACGTACTCATTACATTCTCGGAACTCACTTTCCCTAACCCTTAGGTTTTGAGTCCGCAGGCGAAAACTTCGTTTTTGCCATAACTGAAATATTATTGAATATTCCATCACGTCTCACAATTAAACGTAATCTATAACTTCTCGGAATTTCAAAATAAATCTCCGAGCAGAAACGGATGAATAGTGCCTATTTCGTCTTTTTCTCCGAAAATATTTTGTTCCCGGAAAACTTTCGTTTTTGTCTTGAAAATTCTTATTCGTTCAATCTAGCTTGTAGCCAGAATACTCCTGACTTATAATCATCCTAGGTTATAGAACGATTAATAAACACATAACACAGAATAGTATTAATAAGAATTCATTTTATTAATAACTAATTCTTTAAACCTAAATTCTGGACAACCCGAATTTCTGGGTCGTCACAGATGACATCATTGTCAAGTCCCGAAGGGAGGAAGACCACTTAGACCATCTCAGGAAGATCTTCAACAGGTTACGTAAGTACAACTTGAAGTTGAATCCAGCCAAGTGCGCCTTTGGCGTTAAGTCAGACAAGTTGCTAGGTTTTCTAGTTAGCCACAAGGGGATTGAGCTGGATCCCACCAAAATCCAGGCCATTACAGAAATGCCCATTCCTCAGACAGAGAAGAAAATACTGGGATTTTTGGGAAGAATCAACTTCATTAGCAGGTTCATTTCTTAACTCACAGCAACCTGTGAGCTTATTTTCAAGTTGTTATGGAAGAACTTTTCCATGAAATAGAATGATGAGTGCCAGAAGGCCTTCCTTACAATCAAAGAACAATTAGTCAAAGCTCCTATTTTGGTGCCACACAGGGATGATGTTCCCATGTTTATGTACTTTTCCATAAGTGACAATGCCATGGGCTGCATGCTGGGACAAAAAGATGATAGAGGCCAAGAACGAGCTCTCTACTACCTCAACAAAAGATTCAGCAGCAGTGAATACAAGTACACTCTGATTGAGAAGACTTGTTATGCTTTAGCATGGGCTTCCATGAGGTTACAACATTACCTCCATGGTCACATAACTTATCTCATATCCCGCATAGATCCTCTCAAGTACATGTTCGGTAAACCTATGTTAAATTGTCGACTGTCCAGATGGCAGTTGATCCTACAACAGTTTAACATCGTCTACGTGATACAAAAATCCATTATAGGTCAAGGAATTGCACATCAACTGGCTACCGCACCTTCAGGGGATTTCAAACCTTTGGAACATACTTCCCCGATGAAGGGGTAATGGAAATTCAACAACACCGTGAGTACGATGCACACCAAACATGGAAAATATATTTCGATGGAGCTGTAAACATGGAAGGTTCTGGAGCTGGAGCAGTTCTAGTATCCGTTACGGGAGAGCAGCATCCCGTCGCTGTTAAATTGTAGTTTGCCAACACCAACAACACAACTGAGTATGAAAGTTGTATCATGGGGCTAAAACTTGCCCAACCAATGGGTATCAGACGGTTAACTGCCTTTGGGGATTCTGAATTGGTAATAAGACAAACCACATGAATCTATCACACCAAAGGTCTATACTTGCTTCCATACCATCGGTAGGTTCTACAGATGGCTTCGGAGTTTGAAGAAATATCTTTCCTCCACATTCCTCGGAATAACAATGATTTTGCGGATGCGCTAGCAACCTTGGCCTCCTTGATCTACATACCTGACAAGGAAAACATGCCAACCATCACATTTGCCCAACAAAAGGCTCCAACCTATGAGAATTACATTAGAGAAGTATCGGATAAGCTACCTCCCATCTAGCACCCTTGGTATCAGCATATCAAGGAGTATTTACAAGATGGATCTACACCCGCTGAGGCGAGCCTGACTGAAAGAAGGCGGATTCATCAACTGGCTATGAAATTCTACCTGAGTGGAGATGCACTCTATAAAAGAGATGTAGGACTAGGTCTCCTCAGATGTCTGGAGAAGGTCCAAGCTCAGAGGCTCATCGATGAAATCCATAGTGGAGTATGTGGCCCACACATGAGTAACCCTCTACTTGTAAAGAAGATCCTCCGAACAGGGCATTACTGGCTCTCTCTCAAAGCGGACTGTGATGATCACGTCAAGAGATGTTACCAATGCCAAATTCACGGGAATGCTATCCACGTCCCTCCGAGGGAGTTCCATAATATGAGTTTGCCTTGGCCCTTCTCATTATAGGGAATGGACGTGATTGGGCCCATCGAGCCCAAAGCCAGTAATGGGCATCCGTTTATCTTCACCATGATCTATTACTTCACCAAGTGGGTAGAAGCAGCCTCCTTCCCCAGGGCTACCCAAGAAATCATTATTACTTTCATCAGAAATAATGTCATTTGTCAATATGGACAACAAGAGGTAATTGTATCAGACAATGCTAAGAACCTCAACAATAAAATGATGGAGGAGTTGTGCAGTAAATTCCACATCAAACATCTCAACTCCATCATCTACCTTCCAAAGATGAATGGTGCTGTAGAAGCGGCTAACAAAAATATCAAGAAGATCATGCAAAAGATGTCCGCCAACCACAAAGGATGGCTTGACTTGTTGCCTCTGACTCTGTTAGCCTATAGAACATCAATGCGCACTTCCACTGGGACAACCCCCTACACATTAACCTATGGGATGAAAGTAGTGCTCCCTATAGAAGTGGAAATGGAGTCCTTCAGAGTGTTAATAGTCGCTCAGCTGGATGAAGATCAATGGGTACAAGATATATATCACCAATTGTCTCTAATAGACGAAAGGCGAGCCTCTGCTATCTTCCATGGTCAGTTATACCAACAAAGGGTCGCCAGGTCCTACAACATAAAAGTCCAGCTACGGCAGTTTAAACAACACGACTTGGTTTTAAAAAAGATCATTGACAACCAAGATCAGTCTAAGGGAAAATTTGCCTCGAACTAGGAAGGTCCGTTTATTGTAAAGGAGGTATTGACAGAAGGTGCTCTCAGATTACAGGAAATAGACGGCGATGAATTTCCATAACTTATCAACTCCGACACCGTGAAGCGGTACTATGTCTGAGGTCACCATCAAGCAAACATCCTGGTTTTGGATCATCAGATCCCCAGTCATTTCAGGTTTTCTAACCCTTCACTACATACAACTTCTCTTCACACTCATCTGCCCCATCAGGGATAAACATACTTTTCTAACCAGCAACCTGGTTTCAGATCGCCAGATCCTTTTCTCAACTTATTTTTGAACCCTTACTCAACTCCGGTTATCCCACCAGGGATTAAACCTTTCACACCTGCAGTTTTACCCCACTAGGGATAAGACTTTTCACACCTGCAGTTTGTCCTATACATGGGATTAAACTTTCTCCCCCACAGTTTATCTTGAACATGGGATCAAACTTTTCATTGGCTGCAAACCGTCTTGAACATGGGGCAATCTACACCGACCTGATCTCCTTGATACACGGGAGTACGTAGGCAACCATATTTTATATGGTCCGGTCGCAATAAAACAAAAACAACAAAAATATTTCTACACCCTTCTCATTACAAAAACAAAAAAATAACAAAAACATCTCTACACCCTTTTTATATACAGCGTTGAACCTCCACGCCAGGTTCGAACTACACAAGACCTGATCTCCTCTTCAACAAGAGTACGTAGGCAACCATTCATGGTTCGGTCTAACTCCCTACCAAAACACAAAAACTTGTCAACGGTACTGGGATCATCCTTCAATCCACCACATTTCATTGGCTTCAGACCATTGGGATGGAACTACCTGACCTCCCCATGTAAACGGGAGAATCGGCGACCATCTAAGCTGCGGTTGACTCCTCAAAGGGAAACGCCAATCCATAAGAGATGGAACTAAATGGGCTCCGCCATACAAAAGAGTACTGGCGACCATCTGTGGTTCGGTCAACCTCCGAGAGGAAAGCCACATTCTTCTCCACATCTACATATAAAAACCAGTCCCAAGACACCAAAGAGGGTAAAGGATATACACATATCAACGATCCATTCTGAAAGATCCTGAGACATTTTAATGTCCATCCATCAAGGAGGAGTTCAGGATACATCGAGATCATAAGCTCTGAAGAAATAAGAAAATATCAAGCAAGTAGCAATGTATAACTAAGAGGGAAGTGATCAAATATTTTTTTCTGCTATATATAATGCTGTTTGATATATACAATGTAAACTGTACATGACAAAAATGGCTAAGCTAGTCTGTGCAGGAAATCACAAGCCCATCTACAAATTAGTGTATATGCGAGCTATCAAGTCTAACATAGCATCTCTCTCAGAGGAATGGGGTAACGCTGTGATCTCCTGTACAAGGGTCTCTACGCGAGCTAACAGATTTATAGCCATCTGTATAGTGACACTATGCTCATCAATATACGTGCTCATCTCTGCAATAATGCCAGTAGTAAGGGATCTCACTGTAGTACTATCTGTGACATCTACATCCTATGCAGATATGACGCTATCCCACTCAACTATCACTGCATCTTTGGCTAATCTGTCCTCATCCCGCTAAATAATAGCGGTATCTATACGAGCTAAAGCATCGTCCCTCTCTAACAGAGTGGCATCTCTCCCATCAAGAGCTGTCAACATCAGGGCTCTAGCCTGATCTCTCTCGAAGGTCATCAGATGGAGACTCTGCTCAAAATACTGCGCTAAATGCTGGATCACAGTAGCACTCGTACTGGGAGAATCTACAAGAGCTGTTGTCAACCCAGTGGATGACTCCTCCTCGGTGTGAGAATAAATGTCCTCCACGGGCTCTCCACCATCTAAATCAATACCCCAGCACTATGGATACTACCGCAGCTGATGAAGTCTCTGTCTCCATCCACGCAGAATACTCTGACGAACAGCCCGGATGGCTAACAGAAAAATTATCTCTCTCATGCTGATCCCAATAGGCATACACCCGAGATCGGTCCTCTGCTAATAAATGGTGAGAAGCCACACGCTGACCTAACGCCCCCTCAAAAGGATAGAAATCCTAGAACTGGTCAAACTGTGACTTCACATCCAGTGGGTGGTAGGTAGTCATGCCCCTAAAACCAGCCAGAGTGAGATAATCCATGCCAATATCGTGGGTAATGAAGCTGTAGGAGGAATTGAGCTCTGTACACAGTAGGATGCCAAACGGATCTTTGATCCCTGCCAAAAATATTGACCAAGACATAGCGTCTACATACTCTGATGGATGAAAGGAGTAAGACATAGCTATATCATGGGTAAAGCAGTACCCATGTCGTTGGAACGTGCCAATCGGTCTCAAGTGTGATATAAACCACACATATAACATGACCGAGCTGCCTGTAAATACCCATACAGGGTAGGTGATGCAAACCATGGTCGACCTCAACGTCTTCGCCATAATCATCAGAATGATGGTATGACCCTCCCTGAGAGCTCTCACTACCATGATGACACCTATGTCCAATTCATCCATATACCGTGGCAGGTACACATACGCCACTATGCACATCATGAGTACATCCACTCTGGCCAAATGCCACTGATCCTCTGGTGTGGTAAAATCCCTAGAATGTCGTGCGTAGTTGTCCAATGAGCCGAATTTGTCTATCAGGAAACTTTGGGATAATACATGGTCGGATGTAATCTCATCCTCTACTACTCCATGCCGCAACCCGGTGAGGGTTATGAACTGTCGGCGCATATCTTCGCCAGCCATCCAAGCGCAAGGTCTGTCTAAGTGCAAAGCCGTCAACCACTCGTACTCCTCTAATGTAAGAGTCAACTCCTGGGTCCCAAACTGGAAAACCTGCCTTTCTGGTACCCAATGCTCTAGCATCCCATCTACAAAGCCCGAGGGAACCTGAAACATCAGGAGGGTCATGAAATGCTATAATAGCTGATCTACGGTCACCTTATCTGGGGGTGACATACTATCATACTAGGATCTTAGACGGGATGCCACCAATACTGGTGGGGTGTGATCTATGCGGCTGATTGTCGAAGAAGACATTTGTGTGGGCCGTCTCATAAGAGCATCCAGGGGTCAATGCTGAATATCTGTAGACATACATACATATGCATAACATGATAAATGCATGACAAGCAACATATGAAAATATGATGTAGGGAATGAAAAATAGTACATACATTCCTAAGTACATCATCATCTACATACATCATCTCTGTACAGCTACAAATATAGGGAAATAGGGCACAAATGCCCTACTACTAACAGAGGCCTGTTGGGAGACTGCATATTTAAATTTGATGTTGAAAGTAAACATTCATGATTATATGTAAAGTCCTTCAAGGAGTATATGTACAAGGACTTAGTGGTAGATCAAATTTGTTAGGTTGATCTAAGCTTTTAATGTTTATCATTCTATAAATGAATGTATAGATGAAGAGATCAAAGCTGTTAGGTTGATTTATGTCTTGAGATGTAATTGATAGGCTTCAACAAAATCATAGCCTATCGAGCCGATCAAGAGATTGCAAAAGCCAAGGCAGAATCTTAGAGCATCGAGAATCATAGTGTGTCTGCTTTGAAGGGGCTCTCCTGAAATCGTAGAGTGGTCTAAACGTTTGCCGAGCTAACTCAGAGATCATAGTGTGCTCTCGAAAACGTAGAGTCTGCAAGACAATCAAGTGAAAATCGTAGAGTGGTCCAAACGTTTGCCGAGCCAACTTAGGGATCGTAGTGTGCTCTCGGAAACATAGAGTATGCAAGAAAAGCAAGTGAAGATCGTAGTGTGCCAGTCCTTAAGAGAAATCGTAGTGTTCTCATTTGCCAGTATCATATCAAGTACTAAGGTGGAAAGACACAACGATCAGAATCGTAGAGCATCATCTGCCTATGTTAGAAGCATCGAGCCTTGCCCATTTGTTTAAGAATAAATCCTAACAAATGTGGAATGGATTATAAATGTTGAAGCCCTCGGCAGTCCCAATGTCACAACAATCATCCTTAGTATACAACAAAGAAACGTATTGAAGAAGCTAAGAAAAGTACTATGGGTCAGCAAAAAACATCTTTTCAGGTGTTAGGTGAGATAGCAGTCTGCTGTGTCAGTGGGCTAGACAAATTAGAAGATGTGCAGAAAAGTCTCCATCAAAGCTCAGAAATGTCAAACGCACTTAATGCTTCAACGAATGTCTTCAACGGATACATTTCAAAGACCTCATATATGCACAACATCAACAGATGATTAAACTAAGCAAGCATTGAAAAAAAATACTGAAGAACACTCAACGCTCAACTCTACGATCCAAAAAAAGAAAGCTTGCTCAGCTACTCAGTTCTTTCGAATAAAAGCTTAACGACAACTGAGTAGCACCATTCAAGAACTCATCAACTACTACCAAGTGAAGTAAGAAGTTCCAAGTCAGAAGGACTTGAAGAGTTCTAAGTGAACTGTGAAGAACCAAGTTTGCTGGACTTGAAGAGTTCAAAAGTGAACTAAAAAGTGCCAAGACTGCTAGTCTTGAAGGAATCTGTGAGATTCAGAAAGTATAAAGATATATCCTTTGTGTATTTCCTACTCGAGGAGTAGAAGAGTGGACTAGGAGCTTGAAATGCTACGAACCACTTAAAATTGTCGTGTCTCTTAAACTCTTGCTATAACTGCAATAACTGTTATAACAGCCTCACTCTCATTAACTCACTATATCTTAAAGGGAGAACAAACAAATCTTAATTCCGCTGTGTTTGAATCATTATCAAAACTAAGAAAGTATTTCAGAAAAGAATTTATAATATCTATTCAATCCACCTTCTAGATAACTATTGTGCCTCCGAGAACTAATAATTGGTATCAAAGCTGGTTCTATCAAATAGCCCACAAAGCTTAAGTAGATCAAATGGCACATCTGATAAGCGAATCGAAGACTGGAGGAGGCAGCAAGCCACCTATGTGCAACAAAGACAAATTTGCTAACTGGAAAGTTCTTATGCAAGCATACATGGATTCAATAGATGAAGATATATTTGAAACTGTTCAGAATGGGTCCAAAGTTCCTACAAAGCTTGCACCAACTACAGACGACCCAAACATAATTCAGTTCAAGGTCAAAGAAGAATGGATGGACAACGAAAAAAAAGCTGTTCAACTCGACAAAAATGCCAAGAACATTTTGTTCCAATCTTTAGAAGATGATCTGTTCGAGAATGTGGTCAATAGCAAAATAGCAAAAGAGGTATGGGAAGTATTGCTCATCATGCATGAAGGAACATAAGAAGTCAAAGAAAATAAGCAATCTCTCCTAACTCAGCAATATGAGATGTTTGCACAAGTTCAAGGAGAAAATGTCACTTCCACCTACGAAAGATTCAATATACTGCTCAACTCTCTCCGAACCTATGGAAATATCTATCCAAATAAAGATCTAATCATAAAGTTCATGAGAGCTTTACCTAGCAAGTGGGATGACAAAACCACTGCCATCAGAGAATCAAAGAATCTCCATGAAATGACTGTTCAATAGTTATATGGCAACCTTCTTACATATGAACTGGAGCTGACTCAACGAGCATAAACTCTATCTGAAGGAAAAAAGAAGGATAAAGGGGTTGCTCTCAAAGAAACTGACAACATCTCCAAAGCCAATATTGAAAATGACTCTGACTATGATGAAGCTGATGATGAGGACTTTGCAATGCTGGTGAAAAGACTCAGAAGGTTCATGCGTCAAGGCAGAATCAACAAACCAAAGAAAGTCAACAACTACAACTGCCAAGAGTAGATAAATGACCTATGCTAAAATTGTAAGAAGCCTGGCCATTTCATTGTAAACTGCAACAAACCTCTTAGAAAAGAACTGAAGAAGAAATCAAATTCAAAGAAGGAATTCAAAGGCAACAAAAGGCGTCAGAAGAAAGACAAAGGTCTTGTAGCTGGAGGATCGTGGAGTGACTCAGACAACAACTCAACTCCCGAATTTGGAGATGATGAAGATCCTCAAATGGAAAATCTTTGCCTAATGGCCAAGCATGCTAAGGATAAAAAGTACTCCAACATTCATGAAGTAAGTATAGATGAGGTGTTTGACTTTAACTCTCCTGATGTAGACATTGATGATTTAAGAACTGCACTGCATGGCATAACATCTGATCTGCATCAGTACATGAAATGGTTCAGAGTTCTGTCCAAAAATTATTCACTTCTTCAAAAGGAGAAAGAGAAAGTTTAGGAAGAACTGGAAACAACTCTTCTAGGTACTGACTCTCTCTCCAAGTTTGAAGCTGAAAATAAGCTCTTAAAACAGACCAATGAGCTCAATGCACAAAGAGAGTTAAGTCTAACCTCTAAAATTGAGGAACTAGAAAGGTTAATCTCTATATAGAATAAATCCTCTTCATCCATGGACTCCCTGATCTCTAGTCAGAGAAGTGCATCTGACAAAACATGTTTAGGCTTTGGGGAATCCACCTCAGAGCCATATGTGGAAAAGATAAAGAAAACTAGCCCTAGTAATACTCCAAGTTTTAGTAGAAGCATTATATTTGTGAAATCCTCACAGAAGGAAGAACCAGTCCAACTCTGCTCTTCTGATTCAATCCATATTCCAAGGAATAAAGAATCTCATGCTGACCTGGGTTTCAGAAAAGAGAAGAGTAACCTAGCCACTACTTTCCAACCTCAAAGGATCGTAGAGTCGAGTAAAATCAACTCCACGGGCCAACTGGGAAGGAACAGTAGAGAAAAGGTACACTCCTCATAAATCATGAAACACAAGGATACATGGAAGAAGGAGAACCAATTTAAAAGAAGGATGACTGAGAACCCACATAAGTCCAAATGGAGGAAGAATTCACACACACACACACAATCATGCATCATATTAGATGTTTTGTATGCAATAAGGTTGGTCATAAGGCTGCAATGTGCTATTATATTCCTATGCATGTAAAACCCAAAATCAAGTAGATTTGGGTTCCCAAGAGTACTAACAAATTAGGACCCATGCAAGTATGTGTACCAAAATAAAAGTTTAATATTACCACAGGAACATAGCTCCACAATCACAACTTGGTATCTGGATAGTGGATACTCAAGGCACATGACTGGGAACAAAGCCCTTCTGTCTAACTACATAGAGAAGAAAGGTCCTTCAGTCATCTTTGGAGACAATGGCTCTGGCAAGACAAGAAGATATGGCTCAGCTGGGAATGATGCAGTGTCCTTCAGTAAAGTAGCCTATGTGGAAGGACTACAACATAATCTTCTAAGCATAAGCCAACTCTGCGACAAGGGTCATCAAGTCACATTCCTCAATAATTAATTTCAAGTCAGAGATCTGAAGACATCCACCATAAAGCTGACCAAAACAAGAGAAGGAAATGTCTAAACTGTAAATCTTGGTCAACTAAGCTCGGACGAGACGATATGCTTTCTGGCTAAAGCATCTGAAGAAATGAGCTGGCTATGGCATAGAAGACTGTCTCATCTCAACTTCAAAAGCATGTCTAAACTGGCCTGAAAAGATCTAGTTGCAGGCTTACCCAAGTTCAGCTTCATCAAAGAAAGGCCGTGCAATGCCTGTCAGCTTGGAAAGCAGACTAGAACATCATTTAAGAACAAAACTGTCAACTCAATTGACAAGCCCCTGCAACTGCTTCACATGGATCTATTTGGGCCAATTCCAACAACAAGTCGTGGAGGGAAGAGATACTCACTAGTCATAGTGGATGATTACACCAGGTTCACATGTGTGTTCTTTCTAAACTCAAAATATGAAACGAGCTCCCAACTAATCAAGATGTTCAGACTAGTGATGAACGAGAAAGAGGAGAAAATCAAGGCTATACGGAGTGATCATGGTAGAGAATTCGACTTCTCTGAAATGGACCAGTTCTGCACAGACAATGTGATAACCCGAGATTTCGAATATTCAAAAATTTACAAATAATTTTTTTTTATTTAATAGTAATATTGATTATCAATTTTGTGACAAGCTTCTGTGATACGAGTCTCGAGAAGGTCAATTTGTGTATTGATTAATAAAATTAGAGTAGAGTTGTGCTTAATAGCTTTAGAAACCCTAACCCTAATTTCTGGATAGGGATTCGATAGAAAATATAATTAAAATAATTATATTAATGAGTACGTGTTTGTACTGTATAAAATTTTTGATCAATGATTGATCGGATAAGGTTCGAAATTAATAAACCCTAATAAGAGATTAGAAAACCTAATCTCAGGATTAGAAACCCTAACGTACGGTTAGAAACCCTAATCGAAAGCCGAAAAATCCTAATTTTATATTCGGGAATCCTAAAACCCTAATTAGGAAATCCTAATCCTAATTAGTAAGCCTAATGTGTGTATCAAACTTTAATATGATTAGAAAATCCTAATTATATTTTAGTTAACTTAATTTCTATTTTACAAACCCTAATTGTGATTTAGAAATTTTAATTTTTCTAATTAAGACCCTAATTTCAAATTCGGGATTTCTAAACCCTAATTAGGCTGTGATAACCGAAAAATTCATAAAATCTAGAATGATTAGAATAAATGTTAATGAATAAAACCTAGATGAGAATTTGAGGATTTATTTAAAATTTTCAAGTAAAACCTATATGGTTTGCTATTCGAATGAGAATTGAGAAAATAAGGGTTATGAAAATTCAAAACCTAGGAAGAGATTTTGTATGTGAAAAATTTATTTAAAGAAATAAATTTCAAATGAATATATATTATTATATTAAATTAAATGTGTATATGTATAGATAAGTATACACTTGGAGATGTGTTATATATGATTTAGCTAGATAAGAGAAATGATTATTTAAATTAATCATACAAGAATAAATGAAAAGGTTCATTATAAGGAGCTGGTAGTAGTCACGCATTAGAAATCTTAAAAAAAAAAGAAATAAGAACGTGACAAGTCAGAATAATATATATGGCAAGCCATATGAAAAATGCTTATTGAATGTAGCAAGCCGTATTAAGAGGTTTAATAGACATTAAATTAAATGTCTATTCTAATATATAAGTATATAAATTATTTTATAATTTATGAAGGATATGTATATATATTGTAATATGGTAAATATATTAAATTATATTTGTTATATGTAAAGAAATTGATACGAATAATTTATAATGTGAGAAAATAAAGTTATTAATTTTTTTCTCTATATGTGATGTGTTCATGTTTGATGTAACTTGTAATTGGAAGTTCATGAATATATATAATTATATATATGTTACGCTAGGAAGTAAAATTGTTGTGAACAATTTGCGTAATAAAGCAAAAAGAGGCGGGTTAAGCATATAATATTTATATATACTTTACTCAAGAGTATTAGAATAAATTCTTATATGAAATTAATTTAATAAAGAAAAGATATTATATTTATCGTAATATCTTAAGGAAAGTATATAAATTCTTAATTGAATTTATGTTGGTAAGGTAAGGATATTATATTATCTTGGGTATGTAAATAATTGCATTTGCATAAGAAATTATGTGTAGAATATTTATTTTGCAATTATAAAATAAATATATAATTTAAATGTTATGTTTATATAATTTATGTATCAAAGATGTGTTATATAAATTATATGATTTCATGAGATTAAGATAAAAAAAATAAAAAAATTAAGACATTAGATCATAGTAATTTACATGACCCAAACAATTCTTCAAAGCTCAAAATATTAAGTTCAAAAATCCAATTTAAATCCAATTTGGTGAAAGTCAAAATTGGTCAAAGTGCTAGTTTATTATTTGTGTAAGTATGCATGTGGGTTAAATCAAAAAGGAGAGTAAAGGGAGGGGGGATGCACCGGCTATTTGAGAGAGTAATAAGCATGTGGGGTAAAAATAAAATAAAATCCAAGTTTACTCTCACACTCCAAGCCAAGTGTCACCCCAAAGTTCTACCCACATTATTTTGTTAAGAGGTGCAAGCAAGCTAAAAGATTAGAGAGAGAGAAGATGAGAGAAGCAAAATAGAAAGAGAAGAAAGTGAGTGGGTCGGCAGGAAGAGGGAGAAGAAAGTTGGTCCTTATGCCACCACACTTCATCTCTTATTTTGGGAAGAAGAAATATAGCCAAAGATCAAAGGTATAAATCCTAACTAAGTTTATGTATATTATTTTGGTTGTGTTAAATCAAATCTTGAGTTATGATCTTGAACTCTAAAAATCATAGATCTACATGTTTTAGAGTGCGTTATGTATAGATCTAGTCATTTTGGATGTTAACAAGTTTGATCAAAGAAGAAGAGTGAAAATATTTTTTAAAACTAAGAAAAAACTAGTGGGCTGCTGCCTCTAAAATGAAAATTCGGGGTTAGTTAGGATGTTCAGAAAATTCTGGGCTTTTGGTATGTTATAGTACACTGAATAACTTTTCCATAGACTCCGGAACGGACTAAATCCGACTTCGGAGGAGAGAGTTATGACATTTCAAAGTAGTAGTGTCAAAACTGTCAAACAAGTTCGGTGCAGTCCACTTGAACGGAATTTCTGGGCTGATATGTTCGGAATCTGGAAACATATCAGTAGGAAAGAGTTGTAGTCCTGGAAGTTAGCTTCGCGTGGGCTCAAGAATCGCTCAAAAATGTTTTAAAACGAAAAAGTTATGACTGTTTTAGCGAAAGAGGACAAAGCTGGGAAAAAGATGAAAATTGTTGCGAGTCGACATTTTTGGGGTCTATTTTAGGCTGCCTAAGAGGTCCGAAACTGTTGGGTGATATTTTTTAAAAATACTTTGGTATGCCATGTATAACATATCCAAAAATCAGATTAATCGGAGTTTTGAGTAACGCGTGAGAAAACCGTGAAGTGGCTACCTCAAGATGCGCAACAGGCAGAGCAGTAGCAGCGCCTGCTGAGCGCCGCGCACGCGCCTGGGCTTGGCTGTGCTGACTGCTGCTTGACGTCCTTTTCGCGCACTGTTTTGATGAGCTTCCGTGATCCGTTTTCGCGGTGTGAAATTTTTCTAAAATACTATGACATGAAGTCTATAACATGTCCAAAATTTCACTGTTATATGACTTACGATTTGAGAATTAAAAATGAGCGAACATGCATGTCAGAACTTGTAAACGAGCGAACGCTGAGCGTCGGCGTGTCAAACGACTACAACGTTCTACATTCCGAATCGCGTTCCGGCAAAATAATAAGTCATAATAAATCAATTAAAGTCCTACGGGGCGAGATTTGACTATAAGTGATATTTTATGCTGGAAAATTTCCTTTCGGGCATAAATAAAGCAATAAAAATATGTAATAAATATAAATTACATACTTAAGCGAAATAAAATCTATAGTTGCCTATAAAATAATTTTGTGGTGCAACGAAGAACGTGAAACCTTTGAAAAATTGTATTAATCATAAAAATAATATTTTGAGGTTTTCGGAGTTTAAAGTGAGGTTTTTGAGCTGCTTACTAAATATACATATATATAGCGAAAATGCGAATATTCATAAAACGAAAAATAAAGCGAATGTGCTAGCAGAATGAAATATGTATATATGAGAAAATGGTCTGTGTTGACTTATGAACGGACAAAATGATATAAAAATTATTTAAATTAAAGAAATAATATAGTAAATTGAATTTTACTATAAAAGCTATGCATTAGCTGTTTAAACTTCGAATTTGTGAGTAAAAGTAAAAGATATTTCTGAAATGAAATTTAAATGGTTTAAGCTTCAAGATGTAAAATATTTGCATCTGAAAATGTGTGAGACCTTTATTATTTATGAAAAAAGTAAAGTATTATTACATGATTAATAATATTAGAAGGTGATTAAAATATTATTAAATGATTAATAATATTAAGAAAGGATGTAAATATTATTAAATGATTAATAATATTTGTGAATGATAAATATTCTATTAAATGATTAAAAATATTAGACAAAAGTTTAAGATAATGGTTATGTGATAATAATATTATCAAATGACGATAATATTACTAATGAGTTAAAGAATTATTCAATGTTTAATTATGTGGCTAAATGTTAGCTAATTTATTATTTGAGTAATAGTGTTGCGAGATAAAATGTATGATGCTAATTGGAAGATCAATCTTATAATTGATAGGTCTTTCATGCAAGATTAAATTAAATTGATTAGAGGTAATCAACGGTACAGGCAAGTTTTTCTTAACTCAAACTTGAGTTGCATGTTCAAAGCATGTTAATGAATAATTGTTGTTGATTATTCACGTCTATATTGATTATTGATTCGCACGTTGTGCATATTGTAAATGTTCATCAGGTATGAAAGGCTGATCACCTTCATTACCATTTGGTTCAGTTAATCTGTTCATGTTCATTATTTACCATTCATTTTTATTGACTTGGTCTTTCAGCTAAAAAATTTGTTTATGCTCTTTCACAATGTTTATATTGTTGAAAGTTAGCCAGCTTATTGTTCAATTCTTTCAATCATGATATATCCTCAAATAAATTTAAACTTGCTGGGCAAATTCGTTGCTCACCCTTGCTATATCATGATAAAATTTCCAGATTTAGAGGAAAGCTCAAGTAAAGACAAGAGTAAAGGCAAAGTGCAAGACTTAATTATGGTGTAGTTAGAATTATTAAATCTTCTGACGAAAATAGTATTGTAAACATTTAAGATATTGAATGTATGTATTAAGTTAAGGTTGTAGACCTTGGGAATGATGTGTAAAAGTTTAATGTATAAACAAATTATGTTTATATCTTCCGCAATAATTATAGAATTAGTATACCAGATTCGTGGTAAAAAGTACCTGGATTTGGGGATGCTACATAGGCAACCCTAATCCTAATTGGAAGGCCGAATATATTTATTAAACGTTGATATGATTAGTAAAACCTAATTTAATTAAGAAACCCTAATTTTAGTTTTAAATTCTTTATTTTCTATTCTTAAACCCTAATTAGAAAATTCTAAAATTTGATGTTATAAAACCTTAGGGTTAGAACCTTAGGGTCAAACCCTAAGGGTGTGACAAATTCCAAGTATGCCATTAAATTTATTTTGTAAATGACCAAAACGCCCTTTTTATATTCTTTAATTAGATAACTTGTAAAAATATCAAGAGCTTTAGTTGTTGAACCACTACTTTGACTTTGTGAGACAACATATCAGCCTCCCAGCTGAAATATCCCAAATCCAAGCAACTTATAAGCTTATATAAGAGATTTAGAGAGAGAAAGTCCATAAATATTAGCTAGTTAGTCTTTTGCTCTCACCAACTCTCTCTCACTCAAGACTCCAAAATTTCTAAGGTAGATCAGTCATATAATCAGTTACTAGAATACCCAAAAATAGATTGGAGAGCATAGATCAAGAATTGGAACAAAGAGGTATAAACTCTAAAACCTAACTTGATCTTGTATGCTTAGATAATTTTTGTGTTTAAGTGTTTAGAATCTTGCTAATGGATGTTTTATGAAGATCTATGATGATCTATCATGAATCCATAGCATCAAAGTACCTTAAAATGATGTTTTTCAAAATCTGTTCTTGAGCAATTTTTGTGGTCTGACGAGTAATGTCAGTGGCCACAGATCATTGTTCGTTTACTATTTTTGTTGTTTTAAAGTTGCTACATGTAGCCTGATATGTGTTCTTTAAGCTGCAAGTGGAATCACAGTCATTTGATGTCCAGATCATTAGATATAAACGGTTAAAACCCGTTGACCGGGCATGACCGATTAAAAATCTGGGTAACCCAAAACTACGTGAACCGAGTCTGACAAGTTTTGTTTAGCCCCTGATCTGTCAGGTTTTTAGTGTTTTGATGTTTGTGTTGTATCTTATTTGTATCCTGTTGTTTGTAATCTAGATCCATGGCCTTATAACTCTTAAACAATCAACATATAGATCATAGGAAGTGGTCAAAGTAGGCCATTCGCACTGATTTTACAATTGATCTGGAATTTCCAGAAATGGGAAGAACACGTTTCTCTGACAAACGTTGACCGGTTAAGAACTTGTGATCGTGTTGTTGTTTGTCTGATATGTTGTTACATTATTATTTGTTGACATAAGCACTACATCTTTAAACCATTAGATCACTCGAATCATGAACATAACCTACGTAAAAGGAGCTAGAAAATGACCAGTTGAGCTACCTGTGTAAGATCCCGAATTTTATGAAATAAGAATATTCAATTTTTCTATTTAGTAAATGGTTAAATTAATAAAAAGTTAAAGTTAAGGGTGATATCTGATTTTTTTTCAAACAATACGCAAGTGGTTACAAAATACTCATTGTTGTCGGGGAATATTCGTTTGGTCGTGGAATATTCTTCCTGTCGGGGAATATTCGTACGACGGCGCAGCCTTTTATGGGCCCCATAACGAAAAGCGATTGGATGAGAAAATGACAAGTATAAGTTGTTTACAAATAACAGCGTAGTTGTTAATACTGTTGGAATACCCGGTGGTTAAAATAAAGTAATACGCGTTGTTGCATAGTAGCACACGGTATTGCACAGTATTTTTGAATTATTGATTCTTACGTAAGAAGGCACTACTCAATAATTGTTACAGTAATTACTGTTCAATACTTTATTTTATTGATTCAATAATTGCTGCGTTGATAGTTTATATTACTGTTGTTTTAATTGTCACTACACAGTATTTTCCATTATCGAAGCAATAATTCATATTATCTGAATAATATTATTAGATAACATTATTGACAATGTCTAGAAAGTTCTGTCTAAGGAGAGGTTTTGTCACCTAATTGTGCGCTAGTAAGGAGAAATTCTTATTGGAAAGTCCCCTCTTTCTTGGGAACGACCTGATTGTCATTATTGTGATTCTGTAATATTATTTGTGAATAATTAATTATTGATTTATATGATGAGAAAAATATTGATTTTATGTGGATATAGATGGATAAATTTTTTAAAGTGACAATTGTTGAAAATCGATATTTTATCTTTTCTGATAAAATAATATTTTATTATATTATTATAATATAATAATGATGATATTTTTACAATAAATATGGGATATATGAGTATATGAGGAGGAAGAGTATTTTTGTTGCAATAAATACTAAAAACATGTTAAACATGTTGGTGGACCCATTTCTTGACTGAAATTTGATTATAGCCTGTAAAATCGTCCATTTATGGATTTCGGTCAATTTCTGTTTGGAATTTAGAAAAACTTTCTTCTGCAAAGTTGTAGAGAATTGAATTTCCTATAAAAACACGCGAGATTCGAATTTTCTGATAAAAGAGCTATTTATTATGAATTATTGAAGTTCCGGAATATTGGGTCTGAATTTATTTTGTTATAAAAATTATTTAAAACATGTTTTTTGTGGTTGGTGGGACCCACTTGTTGTTAAGCATGGCTGAATTCAGATCCTTGAATGTGTGCGTAGGAATTTATATATAATATATTATTATTATATTAAATTTTCTGCTTTGGTGTTCTAAGCATTTTCCTATAAATAGGGTGCTTAGGTTAGAATTGAAAATCACACCAGAAACTGAAGTTTTCTCTCTATTTCTCTCTCTATATTATCGAGTGTATTCTTGTGAGTATTTTGATATCTTGAGTGTTGCTATACGGTGCAAGTTCGTTCAGCGTTATTCCAGTCAGAAGTACTGCTCTTTTGAGGTAAGGGATAATAAGAGATAGTAAGGGATTTTAAGGGATTGAAAGGGATATTATTTTCTTCGTAAGTGATATTATTTCTTCAATATCATTATGTTAAAATATTGGTTTGAACTTTTTATCAAATTTAAAACTTTTTCATGTCGGGGTTACTATTCATGAGTTACTATTCATGAATTACTATTCACGAGTTACTATTCATAAGTTACTATTCACGATTTACTATTCACGAGTTACTATTCACGACGAGTTACTATTCACGAGTTACTATTCACGGGTACTATTCACTACAAAATTGGTTTCTTTTTCTAACCAAATTATAGTTGATTTATGAATATTACTCTGGAGATTAAAACTATGTATTGATTATATTGATTTTATTATCATATATAACATTTTTATAACCCTGATGTTGAAATTCTCTTTCACTGGAGTGTAAAGATGGGTAGATTATTGGTATGATCATAACTAGGGTTCTCTTTGGCCAATAGTGAAAAGTTGAATTGTGACTGGTATGATCATGACCATTGAATTTATAATTGGATATCTTTAGCTTAAGTGCAAAGGTGAATTTATCAACATGGTTATAATTATTGTTTATATAAATTCTGAAATGATTATATATTTCTTTGAGATATGAATATCTTTGGCTCGTAGTGCAAAGATGACTTATTGATGAATATCTTTGGCCCGTAGTGCAAAGGTGAATTATTGATGAATATCTTTGACATGTAGTGCAAAGATGGTCTGTTGATGAATATCTTTGGCCCGTAGTGCAAAGATGAATTTATTAGTATGATTATGAACATGAACTGTGATTTGGTATAACCATGATCTTTGATGTTTCAGGTGATGAAAATTATCTTTGTCCTAGATGAGAAAAGGAATTTAGAACAACCATTACGATTATGAGTTATACATGTGATTGTAGATAGGAATTGTTGATTGATTTTACAGGAATAAAACATTGTTGGTGGACTTTTAACATGGAGAAGATAATAGACGTTATGGTCTATTTGACTCTTCTAATGGATTGCTCGTTCCGTTACAACTATGGTTGAAATTTTTTTATCATCTACCATATGTTCTAAATCTCTGATTTATTACTGTTGAAGGCTATTGATAATTTATTTATCTTTAGTCATGATATTCTTTACTGAGCTAGTTGTGCTCACCCTTTTGCTTCACAATTCCTTTCAGGTAATAAAAGTGTAGCTGGGTCGAGCGGGGGATAACAGGGGAATAGAACGGTGGTCATCATTTAGTAGTTATATTTGGTGAATCAACTAGGGTTAGGTGAACCCAACGTTAGAAGGGTGTTTTGCCACTATCATATAAGATGTCTAATGACATACCACCTCGTGTCATCATAAGACAAGGTTGTGCTCATCCACTTGCTGAGTATATTTACGAGCACTACCTATATAATCTTGGTGTTTGTTTGGAGTATAATACCCAATTAGAGACAGTGGAGATAATGATATGTCAAGAGAAGACTCGCCATTGGGAAGAATATGATAGTAATCTTCTCGTTTTTCTTTGGGGTCTATTGAGTCAACCAAGGATAATTCTGTGGCCATATGATATCTATAATAACCTAGACGCATGGCCTCCCATGTACGAAGGTTTCCTTGAGCACTTCCCAAAGATTCTAATTTCTAAAACAGTTTTCGACTATACCTTTATGTAAGGTGTCATTATGAGGTGCTGTCTACGGTTGGGACATGAGTCACAGTTGATATATATTTGTATCCAAACTCACAGTGTGACGCCCCCAGAATAGGTATACAACACCCATTCTGAGTCGCCAAATACATGGTACAGAAAGCAAACTACAACTTCAATAATACAATTGTCGTGCAAAATACGACAACACATACTGTGAGTTTAAATACAAATATTGTCTTCTAGACAATATCCACACTCAAATAAATCCCCATTACAATTATTTAAACACTATTTTACAGAAATAGTGAGGACTGCTAATACATCTTTCTAGAACCATCACTCCATACCCCGACTAGATCCTGCTATGTTCTCACCTCCTGAGAAGAAAAATGGAACAAAAAGGAAAAGGGTGAGCTCAACTAGCCCAGTAAAGAATATTATGACTAAGATAATATACAACAAATTATCGTTAGTCTTCAACAGGGAAAAATCTGATAAAATATAATCGACAACAAGTTTTAGATCAACAACTGCAGCGGAAACAACAAACCATTAGAAGAGTCAAGTAGAGAAAGAATTCTACTATCTTCTAAGATTTAAAAGTCCATCATCAATATTTTATCCCTGTAACATCAATTAATAATCATCTTTAACCAAATATTCATCTTTGCACTACAGGCCAAAGATATTCATTTGTATCATCAGTCGGTCATGTTCATCTCAATACCTGTTCATCTTGCACTACAGGCCAAAGATATTCATCAAGTAATTATACATCTTTGCACTACAGGCCAAAGATATTCAGTAATATCATCATTTAGGACTGAGGATGATGAAAAATATCTTAAAGAGAACGAATCCAATGAGACAGAAGGACAAATAGTAGGGATTCGTATAACAGTTTATCCAAGATCAATAATACTTCATAATAATCAATTGTGAAGCAGAATTCAAAAATAAAGATCAAAACATGGATACAATCAAAGATAGTAACCATAATAGACATCTTGGACAAAAAGAGAAAATTTTATTTTTCGGTGAATAGTGCCGTATTCGTGAATAGTACTGTATACGTGAATAGTGCCGTATACGTAAATAGTAACCCCGACACAAAAAGTTCCAAATTTGATAAAAACTCATATCAATATTTCAGCATAATGATATTGAAGAAAATAATATCATTAAGAAGAAAATAATATCCCTTACCTCAAAATATCAGTACTTCTGGTCGGAATACCGGTATAAGGCTGAAAGAAACTTGCTCTGATGAATAGAAACTCTCAAAGTATCTAAATACCCACAAAATACACTCAATAATCTAGAGAGAGAAAGAGAGAAAACTTGTTTCTGGTGTGATTTTCAATTCTAACTTAGCCCTCTATTTATAGGAAAATTTTGGTAGGTTTGACCTGCAACCTGATGGCTTTACCTGCTACTATTCCCACCTACCACATTTGAAATATAATTCAGCACATTTCTTCACCAACCACGAGTGGGGCCCACCAATTCTAGAATTTTCCACCAAAATGATAAACTCCGAAAATTCAACAATTTCTGAACCAGTCATCTTGTAAAATTCGTAATAAATCATACGTTCATTTTTAACGGTTCAAAATTTGTGGACATATACTCAACTTATATATGTATAACATATCCAAAAATTACCACGATCCAACGGTCGGATTAAAAATTATAACCCCCGCAAAATATCTCAAAAACCCTGATTTTTAATACCTCCATTCTGACAAAAATACGGATAAAAATCTCAACATTAACTCCTTCATTTTTAACCACAAAAATATATTCCTCATTTATATCCACATAAAATAAATATTTTCTTATCATATGAATCAATAATTAATTATTCACAAATAATATTACAGAATCACATTTATGACAACCAGGCCGTTCCCAGGAAAGAGGGGGCTTTCCAATAAGGATTTCTCCTTACTGGCGCGCAATTAGATGACCAAACCTCTCCTTAGATAGAACTTTCTAGACATTGCCAATAATGTTATCTAATAATATTATTCAAATAATATGAATTATTGATCTGATAAATGAAAATACTGTGCAGCAACAATTATTGAAACAACAATAATATAAAATATCAACGCAGCAATTATTGAATCAATAAAATAAAATATTGAATAATAACTACTGTAACAATTATTGAGTAGTGCCTTCTTACGTAAGAATCAATAATTGGTGCAATACCGTGTGCTACTGTATTTTAACCACCGGGTATTCCAACAGTATTAACGGTAACAACTACGCCGTTATTTATAAACAACTTATACTTGTCGTTTTCTTCATCCAATCGCTTTCCGTTATGGGGCCCACACAAGGCTGCGTCGTCGTACGAATATTCCCCGACAGCAAGAATATTCCACGACCAACCGAATATTCACCGACCAAAAATAAATATTTTATAACCACTTGCTTATTTTGCAAAATTTGCACATTTCACCCATAACCAAAGTATTATATCAAATTAACCCCTTATTATTCACAATAATATTTAGAGAAAATTTGATTTTATTCATTAATAAGTTGGGGTCTTACACACAGCATATGTGTTGTTGTATTTTGCACGACAATTGTTGTAATAAAGTTGTAGTTGTTTTCTGTACCATGTATTTGGCGACTCAGAATGGGTTGGATGGAATGGACCTATTTTGGGGTCGTTACAACCTGGGTTTCTGGAAAACCCAGGATCGATCTGATAGAGACTTTGGATGGCTAAATCGTTTTGTTGTGATGCGCTGTGACCTAGATGATAATTGATTAGTGTAGTGTTACACAAACACTACACGATCGAGGATTAAGTTGGCCCAGAACATGAATATACGGAGAATCAAAGCCGGTCAAACGTGCACACTTGAGACTGGTCTGATAGTGCTCTTGATGTTAGGTTTGTAATATTCATGAACGCAATCAAATTGCACAAAGTAAGCAGAAACGTGGAAAATCAGATTTTTAAAAATTTTACAAACCATATACTCGGATCACCCTTTATGCACAATTATTAATTAAACGAAAAAGAAAGAACAAGAATCATACCCTTGAAGATCCGAGCTTCCTTAGGTACAAGTTCACCTCCAATCCTTTTTGCGTTCAACTTGAATCCATCGGGTTTGATTCCTTCCTTTAATCAACGTTAGCCACCCAAGTGTTTGGCCTCTAGAGGTGATCCACCAAGAAAGAAGAAGTATTCAAGAAGATGGGTATTTGGCAAAACCCTAGTTTTCTATCTCTATAGAAAAGACGTACCCTCCCAACTATTGGAATTACGTATGTTGTTAAAAAGTCAACAACCCTCACACCCATAATATGACTCCTCTAATTTATAGATGTGGGCAACCCTCCTTAACAATTAAGGAATTGAGTTTTATTTATTTAATTAAATTCTTTTAATTAATTAAACTCCCTAATCTTATTAGGGATAATTAATTAAACTTCTTTAACTAATTTTTCTTCCTAATCCTATTAGGAATAAATGAGAGTACTTATATTAAATTAATTCCTAAACTCTTTTAGAAATTAAAATAATAATAATTGTAATAATATTAATAAGACTCCTCTTATTAATTTATATTTAATATTTTTAAATATTAAATAATAAATATTAAGCTATTTAATTTATTCTATCACCATAGATTAAATTAAATATACTTAACATATTATTACGATTATGCCATTAACTTCTTAAATAATTATTCCTCCTTTTATGGTGTGACCCTTTAGGTTCTCCATATTAAATCGGTTGTGAATAAATCAATTAGAACAATTCTAATCTTATTTAAATAAATAAATTAAACTAATAATTTATTTAAATAAATAATATTTATTCTACAATAGGGATAAGCCTCCCTAGCGATTAACGACTTTCCAGATAATATAGATTTTAACATTAATCATAAAAGAACCTTTGAGTAAATAGTTACCGTACAATTCAATCCTTCCACCATACAATGTCCCAATTAAATATAAGACATGGAATTACTGTCAAGTCTTATTTTATTTAATTATATGTATTTTGACTCTTAAATGCACAACCCCAAATAATGCAAATTAGAAACTCCTTTCTAATTTCATTCTGCCTTGGCCAAGGACTACTGAGTTGTCATTTATCGAATTATATAGGACATTTCTCTTCTTTTACTAGAAGTGGTAGATTATTTATTGATCATACATTATCTCCATATACAACTTATTATACCCAAGCATACTCTTTGATATACCCTAAGGGTCTTAAGGAATAAGTCAAAGTATAACTCATCATACACAAGATACTATGATGATCTCAAATCCAAGGATCACTTGCACTACTATCACTACAGAAATTCCTATTGACAGACAAGTAAAACTCCATTAGATATTCCTTAGCGAGCCACGTTCAGTGAACTTATTCTCTAATAAAAACCTACATACTTGCTTTAGTGTCTCCACACAAATAATCGTGAGATCAATCATCCTCATCCAATGAGCAAGCAACGTATATACCAATCTATCCGGATTCACTAATCACCAATTTAGTAATCCAACGATTGGGAACTATTTTAGTTTTAAGCTTTCTAAGAATTTAGATCTCATTAGAATGATCATCATCATTATTCTAAAAGTATTGCTTAAAACTATGGGTTTATCACATATTATAAAACAACATTATGTAGATAATTAAAAGCCTTTAATAAATAAATACTTTTTATTAATAAATGAATAAGATTGTTACAAAGTATATGCTTTATCATTAAACATGATTGGCTTGTATGCATACTACTTTCACTTGATGCTCAAGAACACCTAAGATGACACACAAGTGTCGCTATAGGCTATAGCGACGATTTATTTATTTTCTAATTTCTGATTTTTTTCTGGAAAATACTTAAAAATAGAAAATAAATTATAAAAATTACCAAAAATAGTTTTAAAAATTATTTTAAATTATGAAAAATACTTTCTGACTATTTGGAATATTTTTCATTAATAATTATAATTATTTGAATATTAATGCTATTTAATTTATTTAATTAGTGTATTAAATAAATCAGAGAAAATGATTTTAATTATATAAAAATTATTTTAAATAAGAATAATGTATTTAAAAATATTTTGAGTTATAAAATGTAACTTTTAATATTTTTGGAGAATTTTCATTAATAAATTAGTATTAATGATATTAGATTTATTTAATTATTAAATTAAATAAATAAGATAAAAATGATTTTATCGATTTAAAAATTATTTTAAATAAGAATAAAATGTTAGAAAATATTTTGAATTACAAAATATAATTTTCAATATTTTTGGAAAATTCTCATTAATAAATTAATGTTAATGATATTAGATTTATTTAATTATTATATTAAATAAATGAGTTAAAAATAATTTTATTGATTTAAAAATCAATTAAAAATGAGAAAAATGAATTAAAAATATTTTAAGTGATAATTAATTACTTTTAATATTTGGATGATAATTTCATTAATATTTAAATATTAATGGTAATGATTTAAAAATGATTTAAGTGTTTGAAAAATTATTATAAATTATAATAACTGTTTATTAATTATTAAAAGCTTCCGAAAAATATTATAATCGATATTTAACTTATCTAATATAATATTGAAGCTTAGAGACTAAGTTTACTTGACAATCAATGTGTTAATTGTTGGATAGGGTGACCAGAACACTGAGAATGGACCGAAGTCTAACCCGACCGATCTAGTTAGACTTGTTAAGTGTTTATATAGGTTATAAACACTGATGTGACTGTGTAGTAATGTGTCTAGGAGAAGATTTACTGTGAATTACAGTGTTGTGTGTTATGAAATATTGTACTAATTGTGAGACCGACAATATTGATTATAGGTCTTACGAACGCAGTTAATTATATTGTGTAGCAGTAATCAACGCGAAAGACAAGTTTCCTAACTCAACTTGAGTTACTATTTTTCAAGCATGGTAGTGAATAATTATTGATAGTTATTCACATCTATAATGATTGTTGTAATTCGTACGTAGTGAAATTGAATAATGTTCTATTATTTGAACTATTTATAAATCTTGTCTTAGCTAATTGTTTTGGCGAGACTAATATTTGTTAAAGCATGAAATATTATGAACAGAATTGTTATCGAAAGATCTATGCCATCGATTTCAGCTAGATTAGTATTATTATTAATTATTAAAATCATAGCGTTTCTTTGAAAGTAATCCAAACCATATTGTTGTGGTACGGACTCATGGAGTAAGACTGAGATGAACAAATTTTAATGTCGTAAATCGACCTATGCGCTATTGTTGAGTATTATGCATAATATATGGTA
This sequence comes from Panax notoginseng, assembly GCA_016801055.1. NCBI lineage: Eukaryota > Viridiplantae > Streptophyta > Magnoliopsida > Apiales > Araliaceae > Panax > Panax notoginseng. The sequence goes on along the minus strand of CM029021.1, from coordinate 90,543,256 downwards.
CAAAGGAGTTGGCCACTCCAGGTACTTGCAGAAGAGTATAGTTAGTTTTTATAACTAATTTATATTCTTGTGGTAATTTAGTTTTAATAACTAAATGATTCCTCTATTAGTTCATGATCCTTTGTGATCACTCAGCATGAAATCTGGGTATATCCCACTTTATTGAAGATCGTTGCAGTATTGTTAATTCCTTTTATTCAATTGAATATTGTTGAATCTTTGAAAGAATTATACTCTTTCATATCGGATATGTTATTCAATATGAAATAGTAGAAAGTTTTATTATTGAGATTGAATTATTATTCCGCTATCTCGAAATCGTTTGATTGTTGCTGATGTTCTATACAAGCTAGAATATATATATATATATATATATATTATATATATATATATATATATATATATATATATATATATATATATCATTTATTGTATATCTTAACTTGCGGGGCAAACTTGTTGCTCACCCTTGCTAAATAAAATATTTCAGCTAGGAACGATGAGGCCAGCGGGGCTAAGCAGAACAAAGGCAAAGGCATAGTGCTGGAGTAGTTTTATGTTAAGCATATTTACTATGATGTTTTGTAAACCCTTTTTGTATATCTAAAGGGTAAATTTATAATGTTAATGTTAGCTGACCTGGGATAATGTTGTTAACCTATTAATTAACTTTATATAAGTTTATATTCATTAATGAATGGATAGTTAGATGTTATTATATTATTGATGGTGAGCACCAAACTCGAGGGTCAGGTAACCCGAATTTGGGGGCGTCACAGACAATAGCATCAGTCATAACTTCTCAGCTCCACGAACTCCTCAACAAAATGTAGTAGCTGAGAGAAAGAATAGAACATTGATAGAGGCTGGAAGAACTCTACTAGTAGCAACCCATCTGCCTGAATACTTCTGGGCAAGAGCTGTAAACACTGCATGCTACACTCAGAACAGATCGCTGATTCACTCTACGATAAAGAAAACTCCCTACGAACTGTGGAAATAGAGAAAGCCAAACGGCAGCTACTTCTGTGTATTTGGCTGTGCATGCTACATTCTGAACAATGGGAAGTAGTTTTTGACAAAGTTCCTGTTAGGTTTGTAATATTCATGAACGCAATCAAATTGCACAAAATAAGCGAAAACGTGAAAAATTAGAGTTTTAAAATTTTACAAACCATATACCCGGATCATCCTTTATGCACAATTATTAATTAAACGAAAGGATAACGAACAAGAATCATACCCTTGAAGATTCGAGCTTCCTCAGGTACAAGTTTACCTCCAAATCCTTTCACGTTCAACTTGAATCCATTGGGTTTGGTTCCTTCCTTTAATCAACGTTAGCCACCCAAGTGTTTGGCCTGTAGAGGTGATCCACCAAGGAAGAAGAAAGATACAAGAAGATGGGTGTTTGGCAAAATTGTGACGGCCCCAAATCCGAGGTCCCAAATCACCACGGATTCGGTTCGATCATTCAAACACTATTACTATATTTTCGGAAGATATAAACATAAATTATTTATACATTATACTTACATACTTTTCCCCAAGGTCGAGTAACCTTAACTTAATACGCAGTTCATAACTATCTAACACATAACATCATTATCAAACTATACTATTACAAAACTAATCGCGCACATTAACTTTAAGCTGGAACGGTCTTTAACCTTTCCTTGTATCCGACGCATTCGCCTTAATCTGCAATGTTTTATCATGATATAACAAGGGTAAGCATAAGGATTTCCCAACAAGTTTAAGTTCAATAATATAACGATATATCATGATTGAAATGATTTGAATAATTGGCTGGCTATAATTCAACAATATAATTGTGAACTAACATGAACAAATTTATGACTGAACAAGTATTATACATGAACAAATATATCTGAACCAACTGGTAATGAAGGCGATCAGCCTTTCATACCTGACTTATACATGCAATATGTACAAAGTACAATTTATGGCAACCATCAATGATTAACCATAAGCTTATCCGAATGAAACAACTCTTAGTAGAGTTAATTAAACAAACTTGCCTGAACCGTTGATTACCGCTACGCAATTTATAATGCTTTATCCGAATGAAACAACTTGAGGCTTGAAGAATTTCATGTTCTGGCCATACATTTTGTTTTTCTGAAGGTCCATATATATAGTACACACGACAAGGAACATATATATACTAACAGATCATCAAAACAATATCATAATAATAAGATTCAAGCCGGTCAAACTACTTGTCAGGAACTGTTCTTGACGATTTCTGGGTTTTCCAGATTTTGTCAAGACCAGTCGGTCAACGCTTGTTTGACCCTAATTATTTACGATTCTGTTAATGATATGAGTGAACTAAAGACTTAATCATGTAGTCGTGATGTCAGGCTACAACGTTCAAACAACAAAATGACAAAAAATATAAACAGTAGCATGATCTATTACCTTGAACATCTTGTCAGAAATTTTGGGAATTTTCTGGGTTTCCCAGAAGGCAGTTTCGTGATCGGTCAACGCGGTTTGACCGCTTTTATCTCTTAATATATTCATGATCTGATCGTGTTTCGACTTTAAGATCGCAGTATACATGACATAGAACACATAAATAACTTCAAATAACACAAATAATTCATACAGAAGAAGTTATAGGCACTGACATTCGACTGTCAGACCATTTTTTCTACTTTTCCTAGATTTCTTAAAATACTATTTTCGTGCATCTAAGTGTTATGGATCCATGATCCAACAACCCAGATCCTTAAAAGACACCCTATTACACAACTTTAAACAACAACTAACATCAAACAACATCAAATCACTGATTTTAAAATTTTAGGGTTCTTTACCTTTCTAGCTTGGATCTTGATTTCTGATCCTTTGATTGTGTTCTTGACTTGCTAATACTTGATCATGACTCAACTTTTAACTTTTTATCACTCTACAATTCAAAAATTTTGGAGAGAGAGAGAGTCATGGAGAAAATGAGAATGAAAGTGGTCCATTCTCTCTCTTAATCTATTTATTTGCTACTTGTTGCTATGATTTAGCAAAATTCGGCTGGTATGGCTGAAATATAATGACATGGGGTGGGTAGGGTTGTTGAACAACTCACTTTTGACAAGTCTCGCAAGCTATTACACAATAATGCAATAAAGGGTATTTTGGTCATTTAGCATACAAAATTAATGGTATTTTGGACATTGGGCAAACCCTTAGGATTTAAGGTTTAGGTTAGGGTTTAGGGTTTGAACCCTCTAGGGTTTAGGGTTTGAACCCTTAGGTTTTGCAATTTAGTTTCTAACATTTCTGAATTTTGGTTTTCAAAAATAGAAAAGTAATATTTCTAAATTATAATTAGAATTTTCTATTTATATTAAAATTTCTTAATCATAAATTAAATCTCGCTAATTAGGATTAACAATTCCTAATTAAAATCGCTAATTTAGCAATTAGGGTCGTAATTGGTCATTAGAGTTTATAAACCAATAATTAGGGTTTCTAATAGAAAATAATTTTCTAATTTAGAAATTAGATTTCGTAATTAGATTAGGGTTTTCTAATTACTTAACTTGAAAATTAGGATTAATATTTCCTAATTATCATTACAATTATTAAATTAAAACTTAAGTTTCCCTAATTATAAAATTAGGGTTTCAAATCCCGAAATTAGTGTTTTCTAAATTTGAAATTAGGGTTTGCTAATTACTTAAGCTTTACCCTAATTAATATTATAATTAATAGCACTAAAGTAATATAATTCTTCGCTAAGTTCCTAGATTAGGGTTTTAAATTCCCGAATTAGGGTTTTGAATTCCCGGAACTGAAATTTTGGTTTCCAGAACCGATTTCTAGGGTTTCTTATCCATTGCTAGGGTTTTCTAACAAAACGTTGACTTTCTTAATATATAATTATGGTTTGTTACAGATATCGTTTATCTGGTCAACCCTTGACCCTTAACCACATCATGCACACAGAACATATTCACGTATACACTTAATCCTGAATAATTCACCTAAATGCTTCACAGAGTTTTGAAATCCTCAAAATTCCTTCTTAAAAATATTAAACGCATACACTTATTTTCTATCTAGGTTCTAATTTTGAACCTTAAATCAATTAATAAATATTTTAAAAATATAAAAAATTCTCGGGTTGTCACATTCACCCATTCTTCTAAAAATTTCGTCCCCGAAATTTACCTTACACCATACACCATACTGCTTACACCATTCACATACATTATCACATTCTACCCAATACACCACTCACAAGAGTAAAAATTTTCAAATTGTGCTGAGGGGTCATATAGACCATGAATACCTAGTTTTAACAGTATTCATACCGCAAAACAATACATTACTTGGTATGTTTACAATCACGAAGAAGGTAAACTACCATTGCTAGTACTTTAGGTGATTAGCCTATCGTACTCTTACGTCATGCATAATATTATAGCGAATATTTACGCTACTTTCTTGGATTATTTATCCAAACAACATAGTTCACCTAAGTCTTATCATAGAATTCCGTACCAAAACAATTTGGTTCGGGAAATTTCTTTCAATGAACACTTAGAGTTTTCATAATACTAGTCTAGCTGAATCGAATAACATAGACTCATATCAATAATTCAATTCAATCGAATTATTTAGGTGTAGCCAAACCCCGTTGGCAAATTAAAATTTTTAAAAATATTTTCGAGAATGACGTCATGATGCCGTACTGTATTAACAGTCCGTTTGAGGATACCGTCATTGTATGACTTTGTCATAACACATCATACAATAGTGGAATAACGATTTTAGATCAAATTCACACTAAGTATTCCTGTATTTACAACTCCATCAAATTTTTATCATCTCTGCACCAGGTTACATGGTACATAAGTGATAAATAAAAGATGTTTTGATATTTCAAATCGTTTGCGTCTAGCTAAAATAAGTAGGATAGACTATACTTTAAACCGTTTCAAAAATGATTACGAGTCAACATTTTTTTTAATTTTTTTTTTCAAAAGCACATAGTGCGTATTTAGCTTGATGTCAACATTTCGAAGTCTAGCATAACTAGGAGTTTTGGAAAACTTATTTCTCCACTAATAATCATTTGCTTAAATAGTCAACCTGTTCCTATTATCCTCAATACTACATTTACACTTAGTTCTACCTAGTTCGTCAAACTTAAGAACTCGTACTTAATCCTATATTCTCTACCTATATCCTATCTATCTGTTATACACATGAGAAAGGAATCACCCTCTTAACATACATATATTAAATAGCGCGACACAAACATTTCAATGATTATCATTGTCAGAACTAAGTAGTTGTTATACCAAGTACAATTCCCCGCCCATACAAGGAATCATACAACTCAGCTGCCGACATGAATCCTCAATTGAATACCCACCTAACACTAACACCCTTCTCAATACGAATTTCATTTAACTCGTATTCATAATCCTTTCCTGAATCTGTACCAATTCATAGTATAACTGTCACACATCAATCTTGCTGTAAACTTTTCAATCATTTGATTGATTCTTTTTCCTGCTGTCACCTTATCAGATCATGGGGTGATCTCATCGTATATGTTATGATTCATTTCTATGTCTTGATCGTTTTATTTTACGTTCTTCTATCACTGCACTTTTAGTCTTTTAGACTCTATCTATTTCTCACTACTGTTCAACTTTATTATCAGAGTTAGGGAACTCTGTACCTTTTATAACCCGTCGAGATTCGTCTTCGAATCTTACCGACACACTAACTCTATTTGAGTTAGTACTTATCCTAATCACTGCGGTTATTAGTCTCAGGTATTCCTACGTAAAGTTCATAACCTACAACTTTGATACCAACTGTGACGACCCCGAATCCGAGGTCCCGAATCACCGCGGATGCGGTTAGATCATTCTAACAATATTACTATATTTGCGGAAGATATAAACATAAATTGTTTATACATTAAATTACATACTTTTCCCCAAGGTCGAGTAATCGTAACTTAATACACAATTCATAACTATCTAACACATAACATCATTATGAAACTATACTATTACAAAACTAATCGCGCACATTAACTTTAAGCTGGAACTGTCTTTAACCTTTCCTTGTATCCGACGCATTCGCCTTAATCTGCAATGTTTTATCATGATATAGCAAGGGTGAGCATAAGGATTGCCCAGCAAGTTTAAGTTCAATAATATAACGATATATTATGATTGAAATTATTTGAATAATTGGCTGGCTATAATTCAACAATATAATTGTGAACTAGCAGGAACAAATTTAAGACTGAACAAGTATTATACATGAACAAATATATCTGAACCAACTGGTAATGAAGGTGATCAGCCTTTCATACCTGACTTATACATGCAATATGTACAGAGTACAATTCATGGCAACCAGCAATGATTAACCATAAGCTTATCCGAATGAAACAACTCTTAGTAGAGTTAAGTAAAACAAACTTGCCTGAACCGTTGATTACCGCTACGCAATTTATAACACTTGATCCGAAGACCTAATATTAGTAATATAGATCTCCAATATTAGAATAATATCATCACAATATAATACTATTATATATATAGATATACATGAAATAACCTAAACACATAACATATAACACATAACCCTATGAGTCTATAACACACATAAGACTAGGTATTAAGTCAAACTATTGTAGTCTGAATTTAATCCGTTACAAATCTGACGTCTCGACGGTCTAGTCGGACTTTTATCGAGTCTAAGTTCAGTTAAACTCTGACTTAACACTTAACAATTATCTCAGATAATTTATTATCAGTTAAAATATTTTTCGTAAGCTCGTAATAATTTTTAAATAATTATTACTATTTATTGTGAATTTTCAATAATTAATATCGTATTTATCTAATTTAAATACCACACAATTCTTTTATCATTAATATTTATTTATTATCAAATATTAATGAAATACATGTCATAATATTATAATATATTTATAATATTACAAAGTATTTTTAATACCTTAAAATCATATTTATATACTTTTTAAACATTTAAATCCATTTTTCGATAATCGCTTTTAATATTAAAATATTAATATTTTCATGACAAAATATCAAAAGTTATATTTTATAACTTAAAATATTTTTCTAACACATAAATCATTTTAATATGATTTATAAAACATTAATTCTATTTTTCCTTAATTTATTTAATATATTTATTAAATAAACTAATTACCATTAATATTAATTAATTAATGAATTTCATCCTAAAATATTAAAAGTACTGAAAATAACTTAAAATATTTTCTTTTACCATAATATTATTTTTCATGATTTTTCATGTATTTAAATCATTTTTAAATCATTCATTTAATATTATAATTAAATAAATTAAATACCATTTATATTTCAAAAATATTAAATATTTATGAAATATACTCTATATAATTAAAAATTAATTTTCAGAATTTAAAATAATTTTTCGAAATTTATTATGTATTTTTAATAATTAAAAACTATTTTTTTCTATTTTTAATTAATTTCCGAAAAAATCAGAAATTAAATATATTTAATCCGTCGCTGTAGGCCTTTAGCGACGCTTTCTGTCGTCTAAGGTGTTCTTGAGCTCAAGAACACTGTCAGACAGGTTCTCAAGATCGCTCGTTTGACCACGATTTTTTCTAAGTCCCTAATGTTTTCTGGGACATCTAAAGCATTGATCTTGTAGTCAGTATATAGGACTACAATTATCAATCCTTTTCTCGGTCAAACAACATCACAACAACACGATCTGGGCTCTCCAACCTCTTGTCAGGTCGTTCCTAGGTTTTCTGGGTAACCCAGAAACCCAGGCAGTTACATGATGCCATATTGAGGCTTGAAGAATTTCATGTTCTGACCATACTTTTGTTTTTTGAAGGTCCATATATATAGTACACACGACAAGGAACATATATATACTAACAGATCATCAAAACAATATCATAATAATAAGAGTCAAGCTGGTCAAACTACCTGTCTTAATCATGCAGTCGTGATGTCAGGCTACAACGTTCAAACAACAAAATGACCAAAAATATTAACAGTAGCATGATCTATTACCGTGAACATCTTGTCAGAAATTCTGGGATTTTTCTGGGTTTCCCAGAAGGCAGTTTCGTGATCGATCAACGCGGTTTGACCGCTTTTATCTCTTAATATATTCATGATCTGATCGTGTTTCGACTTTCAGATCGCAGTATACATGACATAGAACACATAAATAACTTCAAATAACACAAATCATTCATACAGAAGAAGCTATAGGCACTGGCATTCGACTGTCAGGCCATTTTTTTCTACTTTTCCTAGATTTCTTAAAATGCTATTTTCGTGCATCTAAGTGTTATGGATCCATGATCCAACAACCCAGATCCCTAAAAGACACCCTATTACACAACTTTAAGCAACAACTAACATCAAACAACATCAAATCACTGATTTCGAAACTTTAGGGTTCTTTACCTTTCTAACTTGGATCTTGATTTTTGATCCTTTGATTCTGTTCTTGACTTGCTAATACTTGATCATGGCTAAACTTTTAACTTTCTATCACTCTACAATTCGAAAATTTCGGAGAGAGAGAGTCTTGGAGAAAATGAGAATGAAAGTGGTCTATTCTCTCTCTTAATCTATTTATTTGCTACTTGTTGCTATGATTTAACAAAATTCGGCTGGTATGGCTGAGATATAATCACATGAGGTGGGTAGGGTTGTTGAACAACTCACTTTTGACAAGTCTTGCAAGCTATTACATAATAATGCAACAAAGGGTATTTTGGTCATTTAGCATACAAAATTAATGGTATTTTGGACATTGGGCAAACCCTTAGGGTTTAGGGTTTGGGTTAGGATTTAGGGTTTAAACTCTCTAGGGTTTAGGGTTCCGGCATAAAATGCACAGACAGGATATTCTAACAGAATAATAATAAAGACGGAACCAGGTCCGGCGTAAAACGCACAAACAAGATATTCCAACAGAATAATAAAGACGGAATCAGGTCTGGCGTAAAACGCACAGACATGATATTCGAACAGAATAGTAAAGACGGAATAATTGAAGAATGTCACCAAGTATAGGGTAGCCCGCGTATACAGGTTATTCCAACAGAATAATAAAGAATAGAATAACATAAGTTCTCTTCATGAATACAAAAGAATAACACCCCTTACGAGTACAACAAATAATATTCTCTACCTTAAGAAGAAGAGTACTGGATATATAAGTAGTGAAGTAGCAGAATACTTTCTTCTTTCTCTCTATAGTTTATCTATCTAGAGTTTCAGTGAATTCGTAAGAAAATAATGAAGGAATGAGCTTCTATTTATAGAAAAATGGACTGCATAGTAACTAACTCATGAACGGTCTAGATTGATTTACTTTAATCTGACGGTCCATATTTAAAGAAAAATCTTTTAAATAAAATATAATATATTCTATTTATAATCTAATAAAACGAATAACTTTATAAAATATTTTACTATGCAAACACTATGCATGCACTATGCAAACACTATGTATAATAATATATAATATATTCTAATTATTGTCTAATAAAACAGATAACTTTATAAAAGTATTCTGTTTTATATAAAAAAATTTTACTATGCAAAATACTATGCAGACACTATGCAACACTATGCATAATAAAATATAATATATTCTATTTATAGAATAACTTTATAAAAGTATTCTGTTTTATATAAAAAGATTTTACTATGCAAAATACTATGCAGACACTATGCAACACTATGCATAATAGAATATAATATATTCTATTTATAGAATAACTTTATAAAAGTATTCTGTTTTATACATTAATAATACTAATAAAACAAAACTGAGTGACTTATCACGTAAGCATCAATAATCAATACCGTGTGCTATGCACCCACGAGTATTACTGTACTTTTACTACCGAGTAGTTCAACAGTATTAATGGTAAAACTTCCGCCGTTATTTCATAAAAATATTTTTGTCGTTTTCTCATTCCGACAATAATTCCGTTGTGGGGTCCACCAATGATTGTACCATCGTACGGATATTCCCCGATAAAAAGAATATTCTCCGACCAATTGAATATTATATAACAACTTGCATACTTTGCAAAATTTATAAATACTACCCACAACTATAACATTAAATCAAATCCACACCATAATATTCAAAAAAAATTATTTCGAGAAAATTAAATATTTATTCATAGAATCTGGGGTCTCACAATCTCCCCTCCTTATGGAATTTCGCCCTCGAAATTTACGTACGTACCTGGTATGCTGAAGAGGTGAGGATACCTTGACTTCATTTTAGATTCTAAATCTTGAGGTATAACCTTTAAGTGTTGAATACGATCCTTTCTTATCCAAGATTTTAACATGTATCTCCTTATACGTTAAATCTTCTGCTATCTCGTCTAGTTCTAATTTAATAATGTGGTTCGGGTCATCCACATATTTACGTAACATCGATACGTAAAAAAAAACTTTCTGAACACGCAACATACTTGGCGGTAAAACGAGTCTATAGGCCACAGTTCCTACTCGATCGAGACTTTTAAATGGGCCAATTAAATCGAGGGTTGAGATTTCCTCTCTTCGTCGATTCTTGCTTCTAGAATAACGCCCTCTTGAACCTTCTTCTTCACATTTATCAGCTCCGTGTGTGCAGCATGAGCGGCTTTAACATTATCGATTAAAGTCGATTCTACTCGTATATTCGTTATCTTCACTTGGTTTCTTAGAGTCTTTAACTCTATCTTCATCATTTGTAAGTCGTACGAAATGGGCCTTTGTGTTAACAACATCGCACTCGTAAACACATACGATCTTCTACTCAACGTGTCAGCTACCGCGTTCGCTTTCCCACGATGGTAGTGAATGGTACGATCGTAATCTTCAACAGCTCGAGCCAACGTCTTTGGCACGTTATACGTTCGTTTTAGTTGAAGAAATATTTGAGGGTTTTAGAAATGGGTTTTGTACTGGGGTCAATACAAAATTCGATTTCACGATCTAGGGGTAGGCTAAGAAGTCTTCAAGAATACGTCAGGAAATTTATTAACAATAGAAATACAATTCAAAACTGTGACCCTCATCCAAGACTTGGATAGTACGTCACATTGATACCTATCAACTTGCCATCGTCATTCACGACATCGCCTACAGAAAGTCTGGCTTCGGTGCATTCCACACAAGAAAGTCAACAACAAAAGGACTGAGGCACTTTACTTATGGCTTGATATGATAATGATTGACTTTAGTGGTTTGGTTGCTTGAATTCGCATAACAGGTTGGTTAGGAGTATGAAAGCTAACAACCTTACAAAAAGCATGATGAGTAGTTAACCAATCGATTCCTAAAATCACATCAAAGGCAAGTATTTTCAAAGAGATACGATCGATAGGTAACGTGAAAGTGTTGATTTGAACAAGATTTATAAATAGTGGAGGTAATGAAGGTTTCTCCCAATAGATATATCAAAGTCTAACTTCTCCGGAGTTAACTTCAAACAATGAACACAACTAGGTAAAATAAAAGAGTAAGTAGAACCGGTATTTAACACGGTATAGACTTTGCAAGAGTTTATGACTAACATACCCGTGATAATTTTATTCAGGTTCGTCGTCACGAAAAAAAAATGCTCTCTCTTAAACTACCGGCTTTGGCTTGTCTGGGACATCCTTTGGCATCACTATCCCAGCGGGAATTAACTTCACCATACGACAAAATCGAGCTAGGTGACCTTCTATTTCGCAATTAAAACACGTTTTGGATTGTTGCGTACAGTTTGGACGGATGTGTCCCTCCTGTCCGCATTTGAAACATACGACCGGTGGTCGTTCTTCTTCCTTTGAAACGGGTGCTGGTGCCGACGTCTTTACGTCATTGCTGAACCTTCTCTTCTTGAAATGTCCATTCTTATTGTTTTGGCCATGATTACCACCGAAGTGGTTACCATATCTGACATGTTGATTCCTTCCATTCTTATTGTCGCCACTTTGATGACTGTTATCACCGGTATTATCATTTTGTCGGCTGCTCTCTTTTGGTTTGGTTGACTCATTATCGCGCTCCAATAACTGAGCCCTATTAATAACATCTGAATACAACACAGTTTATGAGAGATAAGATATTGACGTATCTCAGGTTTTAACCCTCTTAAAAACATCCGCGTCATTCTCTCTTCATTATCAACCAAGTGGGATGCAAATCGAGATAACTCGGCAAACTTGGCTTCGTACTGCGACACGGTCATGTTGTTTTGCTCCAACTTGATAAATTCCACCTCCTTCATGTGACTAATGCTTTCGGGAAAGTACTTGTCATTGAATAGCTCTTGGAACTTCTCCCAAGACATCTTGAGTGCGTCACGCTGGGTACGTTTTACAGATTCCCACCAGTGATCTGCCTCTTCACGCAACATAAAGGTGGCAAAAGGAACCTTTTGCTCCTCGGAGCATCCCAAGACATCAAATATTTTGGTGATCTGCTTTAACCACGTCTCCGCCTTAAGTGGTTCTGACTTTTCCAAAAACTCCGGTGGTCCCAGCTCCTTGAATTGCTTAGTGGTGACCAACCGTGGGTTGCCATTGTTTCCTCCTGCATTATGAACAGGAGCTGCCTTCGCCTGATGTTGCATGAATTCTAAAAAACTCCTAAACGTACTGTCGTTCGTCAATTGATCAGTGTTGTTGTTTACAGGAGGATTATCACCATCCTGTTGCACATTGTCCTGATTATTGATCTGTGGAGAATCAACAGTCTTCTGTGCTCCATTGCTTATCTCAACATTTTCAGATGCCATGTTCAAATACTGCCACAAAACAAGGGTTAATTAACATATCACATATTATCTCTATACTCTGACCGACCAATTAAATATCAAATAAACTTAGGTAGGTCATACTAGCGAAGGAATTCCCCGTCTCTCCCCTCCTAGTTCTAGTCTCACATCTTAGCCAGGGATCATATCCCTAAGCTTTGATACCAACTGTGACGCCCCCAAAATTAGGTATACATCACCCATCTTGAGTCGCCAGATATATGGTACATAATTCAAATACAACTTAATAATACAACTGTCGTGTACAATACGACAAAACATAAACTGTGAGTTTGAATACAAATATTGTCTACTAGAGAGTATATAAACTCAAAAGGAGTCCTCATTACAATTATTATCATACTATTTTACAGAATAGTGAGGACTACTAATGCACCATCTAGGACCATCACTCCGTTCCCCGACTCGTTCCAGTTATATTCTCATTTTCTGAAGAGAACAATGAAAGAAAGGGTGAGCTCAACTAGCCCAGTAAGAAATATTATGACTAAGATAATGCAAAATAAATTATCATTAGCCTTAAACATTGTTAAACTGATACAATATAGCAAACATCAAGTTTAACTGCAGCGGAACAAGCAATCCATTAAAAGAGTCAAGTAGAGAATAAAATCTACTATCTTTTATGATTTAAAAAGTTTTTTTATCACTTTTATCGCTGGGACTCAGCTTAATAAATAATCCACATCATCGAATCACCCCTGCACTACGACCAAGAATATTCTTTAGTATCATGACCACAATTATCCATGCACTACGGGCCAAGAATATTTGTGTATTCATTAATGGTCATGATCATGCCAACAACTGTCCATCAATACACTACGGGCCAATGAGGACTTTTACTATATCATTTGTAATATTACAGTCATGATTACACCGAATAATCCCTGGTCATAATCATACCAAGTCCATCTATGCACTACAGGCCACAGATGACTTTCAAAAAATATAAATTTGAGGATGATGACAATGATATAAGAATTCAATAAAACAAGTTCAAGAATTAATTTGTCCAAGAACCAATAACGTCCAAATTGTCAATATGATACTGCTTTGTAGAGTAAAATTCAAAAATGCTCAGAAGAATATTTCCATGAAAAGATACTGGATGAAGCGCAATTATCAAGGATATTCCACTAATTTCATGGAGTATAGAAGTCAAAACTTTAACCAACTGTGTATAATAAAGAATGGAATAACAAAAGAAATCACCATGCATGCGGTACTTCGTATAGACAGGTTATTCCAACAGAGTACTAAATAACGGAACCAGGTCAGGCGAAATTCGCACCGACAGGATGTTTCAACAGAATAATAAAGAATGGAATAACAACAGAAATCACCATGCATGCGGTACTTCGCATAGACAGGTTATTCCAACAGAATACTAATAAGGACGGAATCAGGTCCGGCGTAAAATGCACATACAGGATATTCCAACAGAATAATAATAAAGACGGAACCAGGTCCGGCGTAAAACACACAGACATGATATTCCAATAGAATAATAAAGACAGAATCAGGTCTGACGTAAAACGCACAGACAAGATATTCCAACAGAATAGTAAAGACGGAATAATAGAAGAATGTCACCAAGTATAGGGTAGCCCGCGTATACAAGTTATTCTAACAGAATAATAAAGAATGGAATAACATAAGTTCTCTTCATGAATACAAAAGAATAACACCCTTTACGAGTAAAACAAATAATATTCCTTACCTTAAGAAGAAAAGTACTGGATATATAAGTAGTGAAGTAGCATAATACTTTCTTCTTTCTCTCTACAGTTTATCTCTCTAGAGTTTCAGTGAATTCGTAAGAAAATAATGAAGGAATGAGCTTCTATTTATAGAAAAATGGACTATATAGTAACTAACTCATGAACGGTCCAGATTGATTTACTTTAATCTGACGGTCCATATTTAAAGCAAAATATTTTAAATAAAATATAATATATTCTATTTATAATCTAATAAAATGAATAACTTTATAAAAGATTTTACTATGCAAACACTATGCATGCACTATGTATAATAAAATATAATATATTCTAATTATTGTCTAATAAAACAAATAATTTTGTAAAAGTATTCTGTTTTATATAAAAGATTTTACTATGCAGGCACTATGCAACACTATGCCTAATAAAATATAATATATTCTATTTATAGAATAACTTTATAAAAGTATTCTGTTTTTTATAAAAAGATTTTGCTATGCAAAATACTATGCAGACACTATGCAACACTATGCATAATAGAATATAATATATTCTATTTATAGAATAACTTTATTAAAGTATTCTGTTTTATACATTAATAATACCAATAAAACAAAACTGAATGACTTATCACGTAAGCATCAATAATCAATACCGTGTGCTACTATGCAACCACGCGTATTACTGTACTTTTACTACCGAGTAGTTCAACAGTATTAATGGTAAAACTTTCGCCGTTATTTCATAAAAATATTTTTGTTGTTTTCTCATTCCGACAATAATTTCGTTGTGGGGTCCACCAATAATTGTACCGTCGTACGGATATTCCCCGACAAAAAGAATATTCCCCGACCAATCGAATATTATATATCAACTTGCATACTTTATAAAATTTATAAATACTACCCACAACTATAACATTAAATCAAATCCACACCATAATATTCAATTTTTTTTTTCGAGAAAATTAAATATTTATTCATAAAATCTGGGGTCTCACATCTTACTTTCTTATGAAACCCTACACGTTCGGGTTCATTTACTAACTTTATAATTCTCGTTCGTCTTTTACGAAATTTTCGCAATAACTTTGTTATAGCTAAGTTTTAATCCGTTCTTCATGAACGTTTCTATCGTTCCTAACCAAGCAATAAACATCTAACTTATACACGATGGTTTTAAACTTGTCCATCAACAACAATTATCTTACGATGGTTTTAAATGTGTCCATCAACAACGTTCTTCGTGTTCTTCGTGTGTTCTTCGTTCGTTCTTAAATCTAATCCACACGGATCATTCTAATTTGTTGCAAATATTACACTTCCTTAAGAAATTTATAAAATAACTTCAAATCCTTATTTCTTCTTTTCACATGATTTCAACCATATGAAATCATCCCTAACATCATCTACCCCTTATCTTTATTAAGTTATGTTTTTAAACATAGAAACTTAAAGAAAATTTATAAGAGACTAGGTTTCGGATTACTTTTCTCCTTTAATCTCATTTCGTCGGGCAAAGTTTGCTCACGAGCAACTTTTCTTCCTCCTTCTCCTCTTCTTTCTCCCATCCGAACTCTCTCTCTCTATCTCTCTCTCTCTCTCTCTCTCTCATGTTATAGGATTTTCAAAATCTCATTTAAATGAATTAAGCTTACTATTTATAGAAAACCAAGGTTAAGAGTGTTTTAGTCATTTTTCCCCTGAACCTCCTTACTATTCACACCTCCATACCATTCCCACATCCTCAATACACCTCCTTACTATTCACAAAACTTCCAAATGGTTCCATCTTTCGGGTTTCGTCCGACAGTTTTAAAAACTGCGATTCTCGGAATCCAAATATTTTTGGATATTTCGTCTTTCCTTTACAGATTAACTTTTACGTATTCTTCAGATTTTTGAAAAACTAAAAAAACCCTTTTTGGCGTTAAGCGTTTTCCTTCACGTTTTACCCTAGCGTAGTTAAACGAGCGAAAAGTACATAACAGTACTTTTCGTCATTTTTATTTCGTCTAATTTCTGCACGTTTTTCGAGAAAAACTTTTATCGGCTTACTTAACTTTTCACAATATATTATCGTCAAATCTTTCGACGGAATGTCATTTCAACATACCGAACTCTCGGAATGGCCTAGGTTATTCAAACCCTAACCCTTAGGGTTTCGTCGGGTGAATAGTGTCTATTTCGTCTTTTTCTCCAGAAATATTTTTGTTCCCGAATTTTTTTTATTTTTATCTTGAAAATTCTTACTCGATCAATCTACCTCGTAGCCAGAATCCTCCCGACTTATAATCATCCTGGGTTTTTGAACGATAAATAAACACATAACACATAATATTATTAATAAAAATTTCTTTTATTAATAACTAATTCTTTAAACTTAAATTCTGGACAATCCGGATTCTCCGGGTTGTTACAGTTGTCGTATTTTGCACGACAATTGTATTACTGAAGTTGTATTTGTTTATGTACCATGTATTTGGCGACTCATAATGGGTGATGCATACCTTTTTTGGGGGCGTCACACTTCTTCTTTTTCAGAATTTTCGAAGTCGTCCCTTGTTTCCTTAATGCATTTACTTATCCTTTGAAAGTGTCTTTCAATGTCGTCCTCAGAAGGAAACAAGTCTGAATTTTTGGACCGAGTTTGCATAAACCAACTTCAAAAACTTGAAATAAGACGAACAAAACAAAAATAAAAGTGTTTAAGTAAAACTGGACTAATTAAACTGATATTGCAAAATAATAAAATCTATACTAAAGTCCCCGGCAACGGCGCCAAAAACTTGTTGGGTAAAATTTAATTACGCACAACACGCAAGTATACGTGGTCAACAAGTAATATAATAGTAAATAGAGTATCGTGAGGAACGACAGACTAACGTCGAGGAGAAGCTAGTACACACAGAAGGAGAGAAAGAACAACTGATCGAGGTAATCGCTGAACTGAAGAACAAACTGAAGGAATAAGCTACTACGAGAGCAAGAGCTGAAGACGTATACGAGGAAGCTTTTCGACGAACCAAAATAGCAGCGAGAGACGCACAAGCAAAGAGGATGAAGATGGAGGAGATGGATAAAGTATTCAACACCATGATTAATCGAGCTCAAGATTGGGTCATGGGATATCCTATTCAGTTCGAGACGCTGCCATCATACATATTAGATCGCAGAACAATGTTTCGGATCATGGAGGAAGAACGTAGTAAGGCTAAGCAGTATCTTAGTAGAACATCGTAGTTGTTATGTGATTAATAAAATGATAAATAATGTGTAAATCCCAAGTGTTATGTAACCATGGGATATAATAATGATGATGTTATCCTGAAACTTTTGTAGTTCAGGAAGGTTATGTAAATAGCAGTGATGCTAATGGTTTATATTTTCAAAAAGATTATGAATAAATAAAAGTTGTTATTTTATTCAAAGTGTTACGTGATTATGTGGTTATTTCTTTTGTGGAGGCAAGTTAAGTAGAAATTACTTAAAAGAGTTGAATAATAATCTGATGAGTGTATTTTTAAACAGAAAATGCCTCCCAGACGTCAACCACCACTACAGAGAACCACTGAAGGAACCAATAACGATAATGTTGATGCTAACCCTGTTTAACAACTAGTGACACTACTGACAAGAGCATTGCAGAATCAGCCACATAACCAAGGAACAACGTTTAAGGATTTCAAAACGGTTGGACCACCTGAATTCCGTGGGTCCATGAATCCAGTTGAAGCACAGACCTGGATTATGGAGATAGAAAAGGTGTTCGATGTCGCTAGGGTAAGGGAAGATCAGAAGACTGCTTTCGCAGCATTCATGTTGAAAGTAGAAGCTAGTTATTGGTGGCAGGCCAATAAAACTCGTGAAGGGCCAGGGGTGATGACCTAGGATAGGTTTAAGGAAATATTCTTCTAGACCTATTTCCCAGAGAGTTCGAAGAGTCAGCTTGAAGTGCAGTTTTTGGAACTAAAGCAGGGAACGATGACTGTATCTGAGTATGCCGCTAAATTTAACGAGTTGGCGAAGTTTGCGCCTTATCAAGTCAGCATGGACTAACACAAGGCGAATAGGTTTGAACAGAGACTGAAGCCCTGGTTGTACAATAGGGTTTCCCTGTTCTAGTTAAAGACTTTCGCAGTAGTGATGGAGAAAGCAATACCCGCCGAAGGTGAAGGCGAGGCAGTGACAAAGTTTAATCAGGAACAAAAGAAGAAGAAGAATGAGGTGGAGATTAAGAATGGAGGTGGTAGTAGTTGAAACGGTAACAACAACAACTTGAAGAGGAAGTGGAATGGAAACATGGGTACTGGAAACCAGCAGGGTAACCATCGAAACAAGAAGTTTGAAGCATGTGTTACATGCGGGAAGTTTCATAAGGGTGCGTGCTTGATGGGGAAACGAGTGTGCTTCAATTGTGGTCAGGATGGTCACATCGCCCTAAATTGCACTCAACATAAGAAGAACATGTGCTTCACGTGCGGATCCAACGATCACTTTGCTCGTGAATGCCCTAAGAAAAAGGTTGGATAGACAACCAGAAGCAATGGAGGTAACAGTGGAGGTACATGGGCCATTGCTGGACCTACAACATCAAACAAACCCACAGCCAGAACTTTCAACTGACTGTGCAAGATGTTGTGCAATCAAAAGATATGGTGTCACGTATTATCCCAATCAATGATATAAAATGCTTATGTATTATTTGATTCGGGTACTACTTGCTCGTTTATATCTGATGAATTTGCTAAGAGGTTAGGATTGCCTAGTGAAGAACTGAATTTTCCTTTGAACATTGAAATTGCGAATAAGGAAGTAATCCCTGCTAGATTCGTATACAAGAACTGTAGGGTGAACATTAAGGAGAATATCTTGATGGTAGATTTGATTCAAGTTTATATAATTAATGTTGAATAGCTTTTATTGTTCAAATTGCTATTCGTTATGCATGCTTAATATTAAATTCTAATTAACCTTGGCTTAATATTGTTCAAAGAAAGGTATGTTATAGTAATTTAATATTTACGCTCTTAGATTATTCCTAAAGCATAACTTTTATATACAATGGTTAATTCACTTATGATTTATTCCATAGAATAATGTGATTTCTCTTTTATTAACCTAACCCTTAATTGATGTTCGTTGAATTCCAAATTACCTTGAAATGTATCCAAACCAAACCTACTTTGGTGCGGACTTGTAATCTAAATACTGAGATGAACAACTCTTATATTAGAGGTTTACACTTATCGTTGAAATGTTTGTGCACAATACATTGTACGAAGTGCTGATCCCCCTAAGTACGTGGAGTCCTTATAGTCATATGACTGTTAAAGTTAAAGTTGAAAGATTACTTATAACTATGGACATGATTCGTGGTCATTAGACCCTCAGTAGTATATTTCAGAATGTTAATAGAACATATCATTCAGTTCTATTGAGCCCGTTATTTGGCAAATGTTGTAAAGTTTATCCATTCTTATTTCAAGTGAGCTTTGTTTGCTCACTCTTGCTTATATAACTATTACAGCTAGGGATGAGACGGTAGATGTACCTAGCACTAGTAAGCGAAAAGAGAAGATGAACATGCAGCAACCCGATATTTTCTATAAAATTAAAGCAGAAATTTTGCGTATAATTTTTTATTTTATTTTAAAGATTAGAATTTGTACAAAATAAAGTATATGTAATTATGTAATAAATAAAAATATATTTATTACATGAATGTTTACAAATAATTTTATCTTAGAATTATTGATTATTATAAAGTATATTCTTATAATAATTAATTTTATAATAGAAATGTTTTTATTAATTATTTTCCATGAAAATATAATATTATATTATTTAAATAATATATGAAATGATTTTTAGAGTAATTATAATAATTATTTTATTATATGAATTTAATTTATATTAATTAAGTTAATTATTTTAACTTAATTAATAAAGGTATATATGTCAGATAAATCAGATATGGAATCAAAACCCTAATTTTTGATTTTTATCAAGGAATGAGAATAATAATATTATATTATTATTTGTTACTGTTATAAATATGTATGTTCTGTGTGTAAGGTTAATCCGGGTAGCAGTTTTATTATAATCTGCAAAACCCTAATTTTACTGACAAACCATAGTTTTGAAGTCAAATGAGACTTTAAAATCTGTCTAGTGATTATGTTATGTGGTATATGATATGTATTATTAGAATTTAATTTTTATTTTGGAAAACCCTAATTATTATGTGGAAAACCCTAATTAGTAATTTAAAACTCTAATCGTGAAGTTAGAAACCTTAAATAATAATTAGTTAATTGCTACATGGAAACCCTAATTTGAAACTCAATTATGAGTTCGAGACTGTTATGTAATTATGTTAAATGAATTATGTTACATACTATAGAATTTAATGTTAATTAGTGAAATCATAATTAATATTTGAAATCTTAATTTTAGAAACCCTAATATTTAAATTATAACCCTAATTATTAAACTAGAAACCCTAAGGGTTAATTATAAACCCTAATTGGAACTCACATGAGAGTTCAAGAAGTTATGTAATCGCGTTAAACTAGTTAATGTCGGGTATTATTAAATATAACCCTAATTAGGGAAAACCTTAATTATTAGAAACCATAATTTCTAAATTAGGAACCCTAATTATCAAATTGGAGCCTGATTGCTAAATTAGCAATCTTAATTGTATTTAGTAAAACCTAAACCTAATATTCATGTATAATATAATTAGAAAATTAAACAAAATTAAGAAACCCTAATTTCATTTTTAGAAACTAAAATTTTTATTTTTAGTTTAATTACAAAATTCTAGAAAAATTAAAATTTTTGATAACCTTAGGGTTAAACCCTAAGGGTCAAACCCTAAGAGTTTACAAGGATTACAATTATGCCACTAAAATCCTAAACCAAATGACCATGTTGCCCCTCTTGCATAATTGAAGCTTTCTTGAATATCTAGCAATAATTGGAGTGGTTGCCAACTCTCACTAACCCATGTGACATTTAACACTAGCAATCAGCTGAATTCAGCTACATACATTGCATACATATAATATATATAGCATTAGAGAGAGAAAAGTGCATTATTTGTCTCATTTTCTCTCATACTCCCAACCAAGTCCCTCTCTCTCTAACCCACAAAATTGACAAGTATTTCAGTCCCAAAACACAACCCCACTTTTATAATTAACAAATCACAAGATCAGAATCAAGAATTGATGCATAAAGGTATAAAACCCTTATCAAAAATTCGAACCTTGATCTTCAGTTAAAAGTTGTGTTTATGTGTTGTAATATGTTCTATGTAGTGTCTATAAGTGATCTGGGTTGGCACATGTTAGATCCATAACATAAAAGTGCTCGAAATTTAAGTTTTTCAAAATCTGGGAAATTTTCTTTTTGTGGCCTGACAATGAATGTCAGACACTGTAAATCTCTACCTGTTTATTGTTTTTGTTGTTTAAGTGTTTGATCTTGAAGTATGTTATGAGGTCTTTCCTCTGGAACTCGAATCAGGGTCAGAACTGGTTTATATTGTAAGTTATTCTTGGTCAAAGGTCGTTGACCGACCATGACCGAACGAATCTGGGTAACCCAGATTACCTAGAAAAGTCTGACAACCATTTTGAAGTCCATGGATCGTGATGTGTTTAAGTTATTTTGCCATGTTGATGTTATATACTTGTAGATTGTCATGAATACTACACATTAAAACCCAGGTAACAACCAGATCTTTTACATGATCAAAGATATGGGTGGTCAAACTAGGGTTGACCACCAGCCTTATGAATTTCTAGGAAAAACCCAGATTCGTGAAGAACACATTTTCTGGCATGGGTTGACCAGCTTTGATCTTACTCATGTGATGTAGTTAGGTTGGTTTAGTGTTATTATTCTTTTCTATGACATATGTACTGCAATCTGGTATCATAACAACACTTAAAACATGACCAAACCAGATTAATCAAGGGCCAAAAAGGGACCCTTGAAACTACTTGAGTTTCTAGGCAGCCTAGAAACTTAAGAACACGCCTGACATGATTTTTTGAGGCTCAGATCTCTTTCATTTTATGTTTCTTATTCGTGTTTGTTGTTGAATCGTATAGTATTACATTAGTTCTACACACTGTGATCAATAGATAGACTAGAAACACCATGATCTGATTGTTACGCTTGGTCAAAGTAGTACCCTCGTTAACTGCATATAAATTTTTGGGTTGCATCAATAACACGAAGAACACCTATAGCGACGGTTCTGTCGCTATAGGCAGTCTTTAGTGACAATTTTATTAAAATTATTTAAATTAATTTCTAAAAATCATTTAAAAATAGAAATTAATTTCTAAAAATTTCAAAAATAGTTTTAAAAATTATTTTAAGTTATAAAAATTAACTTTTAATAATTTGACATTTTCATAAATATTAATATTTGTTTGGATATTATTGATATTTTATTTATTTAATAAATGCATTAAATAAATTAATTAAAAATGATTTAATATATTAAAAATCATTTTAAATGATAAAAAGGTATTTAATAATATTTTAAGTTATAAAATATAACTTTTAATATTTTAAGACAAATTTAATTAATTATTTAATATTAATTATATTTGATTTATTTAATAATTATATTAAATAAATTAATTAAAAATAATTTGAATATTTTAAAAATCAATTTAAATAAAAATAAATAGTTTAAAAATATTTAAAGTTATAAAATATAACTTTTAATATTTAAAGATAAATTTCATTAATTAATTACTATGAATGATATTAGAATTATTTAATAATCATATAAAATAAATTAGTTTAAAAATTATTTTAATATTATAAAAATCATTTAAAATGAAAATAAAGTGTTTAAAGATATTTTAAGTTATAAAATATAACATTTAATATTTAAAGGATAATTTCATTAATAATTTAATATTAATGATTATTAATTTAATATTATTGATATTAAATTTATTTAATAATTATATTAAATAAATGGTTTTAAAATAGTTTTATTACTTAAAAAATCATTTAAAAAGGATATAAATGAATTAAAAATATTTCAAGTTATAATTAATGACTTCTAATATTTTGATAAATGATACGTTAATACTTTAATATTAATGATAATTATTTAAAAATGATTTTAATCCTTTTAAAAATCATTTAAGGGTAATATTAATACTTTAAAAATATTTTGAGTTATTATAAATAACTTTAATATTTTGGCAATGGTTTCATTAATAGTTTAATATTAATTAAATATTAATGATAATAGAATTGCTTAATATTTAAATCATTCAATAATGATTTCGATGCTTGAAAATTTATGATAAATTATAATAAATGTTTAAAAATTATTATAAGTCATTTAAAAATAATATGACTGATACTTACAGATGTGGAATTACATGATAGCGTCTTAGACTCGATAATTACCCGGTAAAGTCGTCGGTACACCGACATGTTTCAAAAATTAATCCAGACTTAGATATTTTGATTGTATTAATGTTTGTTTGTGATTCAATGACTGTTGAATATGTGTGTGACAATGTGATTAGGTTATGTGCTGACGGCAATAAGCAGTATTATGTTGTATGGTATATTATTCTAATCAGTAAAATGATCTTATTACTGATAGGTTGCTATATAAAAGATAAATCTAAGTTGCGTATTGTAAGCAGCGGACCAGGCAAGTATCCTACCTTTGCATTTTCTTTATGCAATGGACATGAGTAAGAAGTTTCAGATTTATATTATTATTGTACTAGATTATTAACCCTATTGTCGTATATATTATATCCGATCATTGTTTATCAACATGATATTATATTATATAACTCATATATATATTTTGTTCGTTAATTTCGAAATATGGTTATACAAGTGTCCCCACTTGGATAATCATTGTATTTAATCACATGTTGGTATATATATAATATATATATAATATATATATATATATATATATATAATATATATATAATATACGTCTAAGCTACTTGATCAGCTAGACACATATTTAGAAATATCGTTGAATATGATAAAACCTTTTTGTATCCAATTAAATTATTTTGGTTCGGATTCCAGACTAAGTATGAACATCCCGATCAAGGGAAAACTTTTATGCGGACAGAGTGAACGATCATATCGTTCTTGCAAAGTATTGATCAATACAGGGTCCATGGGATGTACACCCTCGCGCTCGTAAGTTATGACGGTTTGCGGATGAAGTTATGCTAAAACTTATCAAAAATTTAAAACAATGTTCATAGTATGTCACCTTAACCCTATGAATAGTCAATACGTAGTTTCAAAAAATTCGTATAGAATTGTTATGTTATTATTATCGGTTCAGTTTACTTCACAACTATTAATTCGTTGTAGAAGTGATGTATAAAGAAAATATTTAATTCTTTCAGCTAATTATATTTATAATTGTTATTACTTGCTGGGCACTCAAATGTTCATCCTTGCTTAATTTAAATGTTTTCAGCTAAGTGTGAACAGCTAGAAGGTTCGGCCAAGAACAAGAGAAAAGGAAAACAAACAGAACATATTTAATGGTATCTTTTGTAATAGTTAAATTGTATTAAAACAATGATATGTATTATCTATCATGTAAGGAATTATAGTAAATGTTGCGTAATTAGGATTAGACTCTGATAAATGTAAATTAAGTTTGATGTTTATATTATTGTTATTATTATTAGTATTATTTCGCGCTCATAGAAATGGTATCGTGAAGCACCGAGTTCGGGTTTCAAGTACCTGAATTTGGGGGCGTCACAACATTGTATCAGAGCTTAGGGTTAAAAACCTTAGGTGGGCTAGACCTTAGGCTATTACCTTGGAACAAAGGAAAACGTTGAAAATATAAATAACTCATATAGAGTTTATAAGGAGATGAATTGGATAAATTCATCGTCAAACAAAATAAAAGATAACTTGTATAAAACTATTATTTGCTGTGTGTATATATTAGTTGATAATCAA
Source organism: Panax notoginseng (assembly GCA_016801055.1). Classification (NCBI taxonomy): domain Eukaryota; kingdom Viridiplantae; phylum Streptophyta; class Magnoliopsida; order Apiales; family Araliaceae; genus Panax; species Panax notoginseng. The sequence goes on along the minus strand of CM029021.1, from coordinate 90,517,635 downwards.
GATAATTTATGTGTGTAGATGTCATATAGAAAGAATTATAATACCCTCAGATCGTAAAGAAGAAGCAGATTTCCATGACTGAGCCAATATCAATGCCAATAGCTGAAATAGAGGCTCACATTGAAAGCTACCTCAATGAGGTGGTTATTTTTGGAAAACGTAGTATCAGACCCAGAAACGATAGTATAACGGATAAGTAGAGTATAGTTACAGAATATAAGGTCAATCTCGAGTTTTTAAACTCATATGTTTGTGATGAATTCTTAAACTCATGATATGTAGTAAGTTTGACGAACTATGTATAGTTAAGTGTGAATGGATTATTGAGGATGATGGGAACATATAGAATACGAAGCAAATGATCATTAGTGAAGGCGTAAGAAATAAGTAGTATTAGTATTACTTGAATATGTATGATTCTATGATGCGTATATGATAGGTATGTGGGTATAATGTAATCTTTTGGCAGCGATTCCCAACTTTTGAGTCACAAAGGGATAGCGAATGTTTAAAGCAGTATGTGCTTTGGTATGTCAGGTGCTATGAGTATGAATCTATATGGGATTAATGAAATAAGTTGGTATAAAGATAGTAGATAATTATATGAGCACTGGTTAATGCAGAAAACCAAATTTTCAAAATCTAATATTTTGAATACATGATTATTCGAGTAAAAAATTTCGCGTTATAAGTTAAGCGTATACGATAAGGCTTAGAATATAAGTTAATAAATAATAATTTATAATAATGCCGCCAAGACGAAAACGAAACCAAAGGATAGAAGAGCCGGTCAACAAAGCTGGAGGACAACCAGATTCGATACAGAATTTTACGAATATGATCGCTCAAGATATGCAGAACATAATATCAACCACGGGAAATAAGCCAGATAATCGAATGGCAAACGTCAAAGACTTCAAGGCAATCGTACCGCCAAAATTTAGAAGATCAACTGACCCGGTAGAAGCGTTAGTGATAGCTAGGATAACAATTTTTGCCACCTATACGATGAAAGTATATAATTTCGATAATACCGGAAGCAGCCCAGGAGGTGGAAAGAAACAAGTTGTGCATAGTAAGAATTGCGAAAAGAATCACTCGGGATAGTGTTTAAAGGATAAGATTATGTGCTATAAGTGTGGGCAGGAGGGACATATCTCTCTTAACTGCCCCAATCCAAGAATGTATAGTCGATGTTTTAATTGTGAATCAATGGAGTATAAGGTGAAAGACTATCCAAGAAAGTGAAATGAGGCAAGGAATGCGAATACGAAAGAAGGCAGCAGGACATTGGCGACAACGGGACCAACTTCGACAAATAAACCAACAGAATCAACCGCAAGAGTCTTCTACATGACTGTTCGGGATTCGGTAGCAGTCGGGGATGCAACTCTAGGTATTATTCGATCAAATTTTATTTTTCTTATATATTATTTTCTTATATATAGTAAATTATTTTATATAGTGTTTTGAAAGAGGAATTTGAGGTCTTTTAGAAATCAAATTTCTGTTAAAGAAGATACATAAGCTTTATGCTGTATAGTTAAAGATCGGTTCGATCAATAAGGATCGAGATTTATTTACAATGATTGTGTATGCTATGTACCCTTGTATGTATAGGTTTTAAAATGGTGATTCCGGGGACGAAATCTTTATAAGGGAGGGTGAATGTAACAACCCGATATTTTCTATAAAATTAAATCAGAAATTTTGCGTATAATTTTTTTATTATTATTTTAAAGATGAGGATTTGTACAAGATAAAATATATGTAATTATGCAATAAATAAAAATATATTTATTACATGAATGTTTACAAAAAATTTTATTTTAGAATTATTGATTATTATAAAGTATATTCTTACAATAATTAATTTTATAATAGCAATATTTTTATTAATTATTTTCCATGAAAATATAATTATATATTATTTAAATAATATATGAAATGATTTTTAGAATAATTATAATAATTATTTTATTATATGAATTTAATTTATATTAATTAAGTTAATTATTTTAACTTAATTAATAAAGGTATATATGCCAGATAAATCAGATATGGAATCCAAACCTTAATTTTAGATTTTTATCAAGGAATGAGAATAATAATATTATATTATTATTTGTTGGTGTTATAAATATGTATGCTCTGTGTGTAAGGTTAATCCGGGGAGCAGCTTTATTATAATCTACAAAACCTTAATTTTACTGATAAACCATAGTTTTGAAGTCAAATGAGACTTTAAAATCTGTCTAGTGATTATGTTATGTGGTATATGATATGTATTATTAGAAATTAATTTTTAATTGGGAAAACTCTAATTATTATGTGGAAAACCCTAATTAGTAATTTAAAACCCTAATCGTGAAATTAGAAACCTTAAATAATAATTAGTTAATTGCTAGATGGAAATCCTAATTTAAAACTCAATTATAAGTTCGAGACTATTATGTAATTATGTTAAATGAATTATGTTACGTACTATAGAATTTAATGTTAATTAGTGAAACCCTAATTAATATTTGAAATCCTAATTTTAGAAATCCTAATATTTAAATTATAACCCTAATTATTAAACTAGAAACCATAAGGGTTAATTATAAACCCTAATTGGAACTCACATGAGAGTTCAAGAAGTTATGTAATCGTGTTAAAGTTGTTAATGTCGGGTATTATTAAATATAACCCTAATTAGGGAAAACCTTAATTATTAGAAACCATAATTTCTAAATTAGGAACCCTAATTATCAAATTAGAGCCCTAATTGCTAAATTAGCAATCTTAATTGTATTTAGTAAAACCTAAACCTAATATTCATGTATAATGTAATTAGAAAAGTAATCAAAATTAAGAAACCCTAATTTCATTTTTAGAAACTAAAATTTCCATTTTTAGTTTAATTTCAAAATTCTAGAAAAATTAAAATTTTTGATAACCTTTGTGACACCCTCAAATCCCGGTACTTCATTTTCTCAGGATTTGGTGTTCACGTAATCAAAATATTCATTTCTAACTACCCAATTATAATAAAATTGAATAAACAAAACCTGCCCATACAGGATTAAACTTAAATAAATCTCCCAGGTTAACTAACATTTACAAACAATTATTCATGCGGAAAATTAAAAAAAAACTTCATTACAATCTTTAAACCAAGTCTGAAAATAAACTATTTAATTATTACAAGTCTTCAGCATTGCTTTGTCTTTCCTTTCCCTTTACTGGTACTAGGCACATCACCAGTTTTAACCTTAGCTGTAAGAAATTTTACAGGCAAGAGTGAGCAAACAAGGCCCACTTGAAATGACAATAATTAAATCATTAAACTTTTACATCATTTGTCAACATTAAGCTCAATAGAATTTAACAATATATTCTATTAACTTTTGGAAAGCTTTAACCTTTACTGAGGGTCTAATGACCACGAATCATGTCCACAGTTATAAGTAATTTTTTCAACTTAAACTTTAACAGTCATAAGACTATAAGGACTTCACGTACTTAGGGGGATCAACCCTTCGTACAATGTATTATGCATAACCATTTCAACGCTAAGCATAACCTCTTATAAAAGAGTTGTTCTTCTCAGTATTTAGAATACAAGTCCGTACCAAAGTGAGTTTGGTTTGGATACATCATGGGGTAATTTAGAATTCAACGGTAATCAACTAAGGTTTAGTTGATTACAAACGACATAACTGTATACTATGGAATAATCATAGTTTAATTGATGTTTATAAATTGACATCATGCTTTAGGGATAATCTAATAGCATACAATTTGAATAATTATAACCTACCTTGCTTGAACAATAATAAGACAAGGTTAATTGAATAATAAACATCCACAACATGTATATAATTGTACATGCTAAACCACAAGTTAAGTACAAGAATAACTTGCTCCAAATAAATTTACACCATTATATGATAATCGAAATTGAAACAATAATTAGTTCAATAACACCAATGATTAGAAAACTTATACAATAAAGAACTTACTAAATATCAAAAGTTAAGGCTTAGAAACTTGCTCAATGTAAAAGGTAGGTTTAGGAAACTTGCCTTTAGCACAAGCTACACTTTTACCACTTGAATTGATACCCTAAACATATGTCATATTGACATAATTAGTCCTAACCAACATTGTACATTTATATAAACAATTACGTTCATCATATGGGTTGAATTACCCACTCACATAATCAATTATTTTTCAAGTAGATAATACTTAATAACATGATATTTCATAGACTAATAATACTGAAATTATCATTTAACATTATTATGATAAACATATAACATTTATTTTCAAGTTTTGTACATTTAAACAAAACTGTCAGACAGTTCTGCCAAGCCGCGCCGCGGCGCCACAGTTTGTACTGTGGCTCGCGCTGCGACGCTGAGTCGGCGCTGCGGCTCAGCGATTATACTATGAGCCGGCGCTGCGGCGCAGCGATTGTGCAACAGGCCACTTACGTCATGGTGATGGCGCTGCGGCGCCAGCAATGAACTGCTAGGCCGCGCTGCGGCGCGAACTGTCAGCGTCGACTGACAGCTTCGGCAACCATAAAAGAAAAAGCCAAATTGGCCAAAAAGCTCGAATCTAATAGACTAGTTACACTTTATTTTGCACATAAACTTCATATAAACATATAGTAAAGACTTCTAACATGTTTCTACTCATAAATTAACACAAACATCAAATATTCAACACCCAATTTCAATATTTTTGTCAAAAAACTCCATTTTTGATATCTTCCATGAAAATCAATACTGTGATTTTGTTATTCAACCAAAACAGTAACTTCTAAGCATCATGATTATGATGTTACATACTCTAGCAATTCTTATAATCAATTTATCGATATAACAACTAATTACACCTTAATTTCTATTTTAACTAAAGCCATACTCATTCATAAAAACTCTCTGTAAAATAATTTGTTCATAAAATACATACATACATGAACTAATATATCTTATAATCATATATAACTCGTAAAACAACCATATAATCAATAATCATGCCAAATTATAAACATAAGAACAATTTATCTTTTATAAACATCACAGAGAACTTTTTAGAAGAAGAAAACTAAATTTTTAAAGAAAAAGATGGAGCTCCTACCTTGGATTAGGAAGATGATGATATTATCTTCTTTGATTGTCAAGCTTTTCTCCAAAACCTGTTAAAAAATCTCTCAATTCTCTCTAGTTCTCTCTCTGTATTTCTTTCTTCTTCTTCTTTTCTCTCTGTAAAGTTCAACTGAGTCCCTAACTCTAACATACGTACTATAAAATATAACGTATATAGTAATAATATATATTAATTATATAATATAAGTACTGATATAAATATATCAGTTATATAAGTTTTGAAATTTAAAAGCCATAAGGCTTGTTTGGCTAGTCTAAAATAAAATAACTCATTAATCCTTACTCCTTATTTGGTAAATTGAATTAAAACAAATGGATTAATCCTTATACCTTGTTTGCTAAAACACTATTAGATTAAAGACTTATTATACAATAAGGCATGTTTGACAAAACTAAATTAAACCATTTTTAATTTATTTTAATAACTCCTTTATAGCAAGGTTATTAGTCACACCTTTATTAAATTAATAAATCAATTAAACATTAATCTATTAAATTACTTTAACACATAAACAATTATAATTCTTTTTACAATTATAATTTCATTTAATCAACTAATATTTTAAACAACAATTTCTCATTTAAATATTATTATTTATTTAAAATCATTATAAGCTCTTTAGCTTATTAAATTAAACTCCATTATTATAAAATCTCATAATAATTAATTTATTTAGCTCCTTAATTATTTACTCAACAAATAATTAATTAAATCACATCAACTCAAATTGCCATATAATTCAATAAATATTTAATATTGCCAATAAATATTTAATATTTAATATTTAATTATTTATTCAACAAATAATTAAATAAACCACATCACTCAAATTGAACAATTATTTATTCAACAATAACATATCCATTAAATACTTAAATAAATCAATAAATATTTAATATCACACTTTAAAATTATAGAATGTTTCAACCTTAGGGTTAAACCCTAAGGGTTTGCAAGGATTACATTTATGCCATTAAAATCCTAAACCAAATGACTATGTTGCCCCTCTTGCATAATTGAAGCTTTCTTGAATATCTAGCAATAATTGGAGTGGTTGACCAACTCTCACTAACCTATGTGACATTTAACACTAGCAATCAGCTGAATTCAGCTACATATATTGCATACATATAATATATATAGCATTAGAGAGAGAAAAGTGCATTATTTGTCTCATTTTCTCTCATACACCCAACCAAGTCCCTCTCTCTCTCTCTAACCCACGAAATTGACAAGTATTTCAGTCCCAAAATACAGCCCCACTTTTATCATTAACAAATCACAAGATCAGAATCAAGAATTGATGCATAAAGGTATAAAACCCTAATTAAAAATTCGAACATTGATCTTCTGTTAAAAGTTGTGTTTATGTGTTGTAATATGTTCTATGTAGTGTCTATAAGTGATCTGGGTTGGCACATGTTAGATCCATAACATCAAAGTGCTCGAAATTTAAGTTTTTCAAAATCTGGGAAATTTTCTTTTTGTGGCCTGACCATGAATGTCAGACCCTGTAAATCTCTACACGTTTATTGTTTTTGTTGTTTAAGTGTTTGATCTTAAAGTATGTTATGAGGTTTTTCCTCTGGAACTCGAATCAGGGTCAGAACTGGTTTATATTATAAGTTATTCTTGGTCAAAGGTCGTTGACCGACCATGACCGAACGAATCTGGGTAACCCAGATTACCCAAAAAAGTCTGACAACCATTTTGAAGTTCATGGATCGTGCTGTGTTTAAGTTATTTTTCCATGTTGATGTTATATACTTGCAGATTGTCATGAATACTACACATTAAAACCCAGGTAACAACCAGATCTTTTACATGATCAAAGATATGGGTGGTTAAACTAGGGTTGACCACCAACCTTATGAATTTCTGGGAAAAATCCAGATTCGTGAAGAACACATTTTCTAGCATGGGTTGACCAGCTTTGATCTTACTCATGTGATGTAGTTAGGTTGGTTTAGTGTTATTATTTTGTTCTATGACATATGTACTGCAATATGGTATCATAATAACACTTAAAACATTACCAGGCACCAGATTAATCAAGGTCCAAAAAGGGACCCTTAAAACTACTTGAGTTTCTAGGCAGCCCAGAAACTCAAGAACAGGCCTGACATAATATTTGGAGGCTCAGATGTAAGACACCAACTTTTTGAATAAAAATGAATTTTCTATAATTATTATTTTTGAATATTATGGAATGAATTTAATATAATGTTATAGTTATGGGTAATATTTATAAATTTTACAAAGTATGGATAATACAACAACTAATTACACCTTAATTTCCATTTTAACTAAAGCCATACTCATTCATAAAAACTCTCTATAAAATAATTTCTTCATAAAATATATACATACATGAACTAATATATCTTATAATCATATATAACTCGTAAAACAACCATATAATCAATAATTATGCCAAATTATAAACATAAGAACAATTTATCTTTTATAAACATCACAGAGAACTTTTTAGAAGAAGAAAACTAAATTTTTAAAGAAAAAGATGGAGCTCCTACCTTGGATTAGGAAGATGATGATATTATCTTCTTTGATTGTCAAGCTTTTCTCCAAAACCTGTTAAAAAATCTCTCAATTCTCTCTAGTTTTCTCTCTGTATTTCTTTCTTCTTCTTCTTCTTCTTTTCTCTCTGTAAAGTTCAACTGAGTCCCTAACTCTAACATACGTACTATAAAATATAACGTATATAGTAATAATATATATTAATTATATAATATAAGTACTGATATAAATATATCAGTTATATAAGTTTTGAAATTTAAAAGCCATAAGGCTTGTTTGGCTAGTCTAAAATAAAATAACCCATTAATCCTTACTCCTTGTTTGGTAAATTGAATTAAAACAAATGGATTAATCCTTGTACCTTGTTTGCTAAAACACTATTAGATTAAAGACTTATTATACAATAAGGCATGTTTGACAAAACTAAATTAAACTATTTTTAATTTATTTTAATAACTCCTTTATAGCAAGGTTATCAGTCACACCTTTATTAAATTAATAAATCAATTAAACATTAATCTATTAAATTAATTTAACACATAAACAATTATAATTCTTTTTACAATTATAATTTCATTTAATCAACTAATATTTCAAACTACAATTTCTCATTTAAATATTATTATTTATTTAAAATCATTATAAGCTCTTTAGCTTATTAAATTAAACTCCATTATTATAAAATCTCATAATAATTAATTTATTTAGCTCCTTAATTATTTACTCAACAAATAATTAATTAAATCACATCAACTCAAATTGCCATATAATTCAATAAATATTTAATATTGCCAATAAATATTTAATATTTAATATTTAATTATTTATTCAACAAATAATTAAATAAACCACATCACTCAAATTGAACAATTATTTATTCAACAATAACATATCCATTAAATACTTAAATAAATCAATAAATATTTAATATCACACTTTAAAATTATGGAATGTTACATCATTCCCTCCTTACAAGGATTCTGTCCTCAGAATCACAACTCAAACAAATCATTCGCTATATTCTTCCCTACTTACAAAGATTCTGTCCCCAGAATCGAAGACACAGATTAAACAAATAACTCAGGGTATTCCTTCAACATTTTCTCTTCGAGTTCCCACGTAGCTTCTTCAGCGTTGTGGTTTCTCCATATCACTTTCACAAAAGATATCACTTTATTCCTGAGCACTTGTTCTTTCCTGTCGACTATCTGGATAGGGATCTCTTCATAAGACAAATCTTTCTCGAACTGCAATGGTTCATACTCAATCACATGTTTGTAGTCTGGTTTATATGGTCGTAACACCGAAATATGAAAAATATTATGTATATTTTCTAACTCTGAAGGTAGAGCTACCTCGTAAGCCACTTCTCCCACTCTTCGCAGCACTTCAAAGGGTCCAATAAACCTCGGACTTAGCTTTCCCTTTTTAACGAAATGAATTTTCCCCTTCCAGGGAGAAACTTTTAAGAATACAAAAGTTCCTACGTCAAATGTACGATCTTGTCTGTGTTGATCAGCATACTTTTTCTGTCTGTCTTGAGCTGTGACCAATCTTGTCCTGATGAGTTTGATCACTTCAGCAGTTTGTTGTACCAGTTCTGGTCCTAACAGTTGGCGTTCACCGACTTCATCCCAGCACAGTGGAGTTCTGCACTTTCTGCCGTACAATGCTTCGTAAGGTGGCATGCCGATGCTCGCGTGATAACTGTTGTTGTAAGAAAATTCCACCAATGGTAGTTGATCTTCCCAGCTTCCTTTAAAGTCCATGACACATGCTCTCAGCATATCTTCCAATGTCTGAATTGTTCGTTCGCTTTGGCCATCTGTTTGTGGATGATAAGCCGTACTCATTCGTAACTGTGTTCCCATACATTCTTGTAGTCTCTTCCAAAAATTCGATGTAAACCGCGGATCTCTATCAGACACAATTGATACTGGCACTCCGTGCCTCGAAACGATCTCCTTAATGTACAATCTTGCCAACTGATCAAGATTGAATCTAATCTTTATTGGTAAAAAGTGCACTGATTTCGTCAGTCTGTCCACTATTACCCAAATCGCATCGCATCCTCTCTGAGTAGTTGGAAGACCCACCACAAAATCCATCGTGATGTGTTCCCACTTCCATTCTGGTATTTCTAACGGTTGGAGTAATCCGCTTTCGGCTTTTACTCTCTGACATGTCAAGCATTTCTCTACGCATTCAGCAACATCTCTTTTCATATTTGGCCACCAAAAATGTCGGCGCAAATCCTGATACATTTTCGTGCTTCCTGGATGAATTGAATACTTTGAGCTATGAGCTTCAGTCAGAATTTCTTCTTTCATCTCTAGCACTGCTGGAACCCAAATTCGTCCATCGAACCGTAGTAAACCTTCGGTATCGACCTTGTATTTTACATCTCCGCCTTCACTCTTTGATTTTTTCACACTCTCCATCTTGTAATTGAGAAATTTTCACTTTGTTCACTAAAGTTAGATCAGCTTCTATCTGGAATAGTTGTTCGTCAGATTCTTTTGGAAATTTGATTTCCAACTCCAATTTTGTCATTGCTGAAATGAGCTCCTTTTGAGTTGTTATCAGCATCAACTTCTCTCGACCTTTCCTGCTTAAAGCATCTGCAACTACATTCGCTTTACCCGGATGATAAAAGATCTCACAATCGTAATCTTTTATTAATTCCATCCACCTTCTTTGACGCATGTTCAAATCCTTCTGAGTGAAAATATACTTCAGACTTTTGTGGTCTGTGTAGATCTCACATTTCTCTCCATAAAGATAGTGTCTCCATATTTTTAGAGCAAACACCACTGCAGCCAATTCCAAATCATGAGTCGGATACCCCTTCTCATAATCCTTCAATTGTCTTGATGCATAGGCAATAACTTTGCCGTTCTGCATAAGAACACAACCCAACCCTTTATGTGAGGCATCACTATATACCATAAAATTTCCTGTATTATCTGGCAAAGTCAATACAGGTGCCACACTTAACTTCTTCTTCAAATCTTGGAAACTCTATTCGCACTTCTCCGTCCAAACGAATTTTACAATTTTTCTTGTCAAATTTGTTAGCGGAGTGGCTATCTTAGAAAAATCTTGAATAAATCTTCTATAATAACCAGCCAGTCCCAAGAAACTCCTCTCTTCCGACGGTGTTTTTGGTTGTTCCCAATTGATTACTGCTTCCACTTTCGATGGATCCACTGAGATCCCATCTTTGTCAATCACATGCCCCAAAAATTGTACACGATCGAGCCAAAATTCGCACTTAGAGAATTTCGCGTACAGTTTTTCCTTTCTTAGTGTCTCCAATGTCAGATGTAAGTGTTCCACGTGTTCTTCTTGAATTTTGGAATACACTAGAATGTCATCAATGAATACCACTACAAACTTGTCTAGGAATGGTTTAAACACCCTGTTCATCAAATCCATGAACGCAGCAGGTGCATTGGTTAAACCAAAAGACATCACCAGAAACTCGTAATGTCCATACCGAGTTCTGAATGCCGTTCGTGGTATATCCTCCTTTCTTACCTTCAATTGGTGATAACCACTTCTCAAATCTATTTTCGAAAAGTACTTAGCACCCTTCAGTTGATCAAACAAGTCATCTATTCTTGGCAACGGGTATTTGTTTTTAACAGTGACTTTGTTTAACTCCCTATAATCAATGCAAAGACGCATTGACCCGTCCTTCTTCTTCACAAATAAAACTGGCGCTCCCCACGGCGATACGCTTGGTTGAATATATTTCTTGTCCAGCAGCTCTTGCAACTGAACCATTAGTTCCTTCATTTCTATCAGAGCCATTCTGTACGGGGCCTTCGATATCGGTGCTGTTCCTGGTACTAAGTCGATCAAGAACTCAATTTCTCTGTCAGGCGGAAGTCCTGGCAAATCCTCTGAAAAAACGTCCTCGAATGCCCTCACAACTGGTATTTCTTCCAGCTTTACCCCCTTCTTTTGAGTATCGACTATGTAAGCTAAATAGCCCACACAACCTTGACTCAACAATTTCTTGGCCTGCATAGTCGTCAGACATTTCATTTGTCTAGGCGACTTGCTACCATAAAATACTACCTTTGACGGAGTCATAAGGTTTACACACTTCTTTTGGCAGTTAATTACCGCTCCGCATTTGAACAACCAATCCATTCCCAAAATTACATCAAATTCCCCCAGTCTAATCGGAATCAAATCTACCAACAAAACATTCTTCTTAATGTTCACCCTACAGTTCTTGTATACGAATCTAACATGGATTATTTCCTTATTCGCAATTTCTATGTTCAAAGGAAAATTCAGTTCTTCTCTAGGCAATTCTAACCTCTTAGCAAATTCATCAGATATAAACGAGCAAGTAGCACCCGAATCAAATAATACATATGCATCAATATCATTGATTGGGATAATACCTGAAACTACATCCTTTGATTGCACAGCATCTTGCACAGTCATGTTAAAGGTTCTGGCTGTGGGTTTGATTGATGCTGCAGGTCCTGTAATAGCCCACGCACCTCCATTGTTATCTCCTTTGCTTCTGGTTGTCACTTCCTCCTTCTTCTTAGGACATTCACGAGCAAAGTGATCCTTGGATCCGCACGTGAAGCACACATTCTTCTTTGATTGAGTGCAATTTGGGGCGATGTGACCCTCCTGGCCACAATTGTAGCAAACTCGTTTTCCCATTAAGCACGCACCCTTGTGAAACTTTCCACATGTCGCACACGCTTCAAACTTTTTGTTCTGCTGGTTCCCTTGCTGGTTTCCAGTACCCATACTCCCATTCCACTTCCTCTTGTTGTTGTTGTTGTTGTTATTGTTGTTGTTTCCACTGCTACTACCACCATTCTTCACCTAATTCTCATTCTTCTTCTTCTTTTGTTCCTGGTTAAATTTTGTCACCGCCTCGCCTCCACCTTCAGCGAGTACTGCTTTCTCCATCACTGCTGCAAATGTCTTCAATTGGAACAGGAAAACCCTACTGTACAACCATGGCTTCAGTCCCTGTTCAAACCTCTTCGCCTTACGCTCATCTGTGCTAACCTGATATGGCGCAAACCTCGCCAATTCATTGAATTTTGCGGCATACTCAGATGCCGACATCATCCCTTGCTTCAGTTCTAGAAACTGTACTTCCAGCTGACTCTTCGAACTCTCCGGGAAATAGGTCTCGAAAAACAACTCCTTGAACCTATCCCAAGTCATCACTCCTGGCCCTTCACGAGTTTTATTAGCCTGCCACCAATAACTAGCTTCTGCTTTCAACATGAACGTTGCGAAAGCAGTCTTCTGATCATCCCCTACCCTAGCGACATCGAACACCTTCTCTATCTCCATAATCCAGGTTTGTGCTTCGACTGGATTCATGGACCCACGGAATTCAGGTGGTCCAACCGCCTTAAACTCCTTAAACGTTGTACCTTGGTTTTGAGGTTAATTCTGCAACGCTCCTGTCAGTAGTGTTACTAGTTGTTGAACGAGATTCGCATCAACATTGTCGTTATTGTTAGTTCCTTCAGTGGTTCTCTGTCGTGTTGGCTGACGTCTGGGAGGCATTTTCTGTTAAAATAAAACACCTATTAGACCATTACTCAACTTCTTTAAGTATTTCTAATTAACTTGCTTCTATAAAAGAAATACCCACATAGCACATAACACTTTGAACAAAATAATAACATTTATTTATTCATAAACTTTCTGAAAAACATAACACAATAGCATCTCTGCTATCTACATTCCTTTCCTGAACTACAAAAGTTTCAGGACAACATCATTATTATCATATCCCATGGTTACTTAACACTAGGGACTTACACATTATTTAATACTTATTACGTACATTACCGACACATTTTCTACGATGATCTATTAAGGTACTTCGTAGCCCTATCACGTTCTTCCTCCATGACTCGAAACATTGTTCTGCTATCTAACACGAATGATGGCAGCGTCTCGAACTGAATCGAATATCCCATGACCCGATCTTGAGCTCGATTAATTGCGGTGTTAAATACTTTATCCATCTCTTCCATCTTCATCCTCTTTGCCTGCACGTCTCTCGCTTCCAGTCTTGATCTTCCTCGTATGCATCTTCAGTCTTATCTTAGCAGCTTCTTCTTTGATAGCATCTATCTTCTAGTCTCTTCATCTTTATTTCTTCTCTTTGCTTAATTAGTTATCAATATTTCTTTCTTTCTCTCAGTCTCAGTCAATCTCAATCAATTGTTCTTTCTCTCCTTCATCTGTATTAATTTCTCCTCGCGTTAGTCAGTCGTTCTTCACGATCCAGGATCTCATCGTCCTTCTGTGTCATTGCAGTCTGTTGTTCAGCTACTATCTCTTGCAATTCCTCAACTGTATCCTGAAGTTCCACGTTGCGGTCATGCACCTCATCGTAAATACGGCCTGTTATCGAGTTAAGTGGAATCCTTTCTTCCTCATCCTCCTCATCTGTCTCCACATCATCCCCCTCATCTTCAACTACTGTGACCAACGGGGCTAACTCCCGTGGCAGTAGTTGTTCCTAAACTACCTGAATGTCGCGAGGCTCCTCCTCTATAGGCATTTGAGGTCCCTCCTCCCTAACCTGACTGGATTCTCCGACATTAGTCATCCTGACAACAAAATTTTAAAGTTTTAGTTATTAATCATTCTACTCGACACTCGCGAGCACATAAGTTATAAACACATAAGCACATAAGGGTTTTATTGCTTCTTTCTTAAAACTCGATAAGAGTTATCTCCACTATCCTTTCAAAGGTTACTTCCTAAGGCTTTTCCCCCCACCTAAGGTTCATAACCTAAAGCTTTGATACCAACCTGTGACACCCCCAAATCCCGGTACTTCATTTCCTCAGGATTTGGTGTTCACGTAATCAAAACATTCATTTCTAACTACCCAATTATAATAAAATTGAATAAACAAAACCTGCCAATACAGGATTAAACTTAAATAAATCTCCGAGGTTAACTAACCTTTACAAACAATCATTCATGCGGAAAATTAAAAAAAAACTTCATTACAATCTTTAAACCAAGTCTGAAAATAAACTATTTAATTATTACAAGTCTTCAGTATTGCTTCGTCTTTCCTTTCCCTTTACTGGTACTAGGCACATCACCAGTTTCAACCTTAGCTGTAAGAAATTTTACAGGCAAGAGTGAGCAAACAAGGCCCACTTGAAATGACAATAATTAAATCATTAAACTTTTACATCATTTGTCAACATTAAGCTCAATAGAATTTAACAATATATTCTATTAACTTTTGGAAAGCTTTAACCTTTACTGAGGGTCTAATGACCACGAATCATGTCTACAGTTATAAGTAATTTTTTCAACTTAAACTTTAACAGTCATAAGACTATAAGGACTTCACGTACTTAGGGGGATCAACCCTTCGTACAATGTATTATGCACAACCATTTCAACGCTAAGCGTAACCTCTTATAAAAGAGTTGTTCTTCTCAGTATTTAGAATACAAGTCCGTACTAAAGTGAGTTTGGTTTGGATACATCATGGGATAATTTAGAATTCAACGGTAATCAACTAAGGTTTAGTTGATTACAAACGACATAACTGTTTACTATGGAATAATCATAGTTTAATTGATGTTTATAAATTGACATCATGCTTTAGGGATAATCTAATAGCATACAATTTGAATAATTATAACCTACCTTGCTTGAACAATAATAAGACAAGGTTAATTGAATAATAAACATCCACAACATGTATATAATTGTACATGTTAAACCACAAGTTAAGTACAAGAATAACTTGCTCCAAATAAATTTACACCATTATATGATAATCGAAATTGAAACAATAATTAGATCAATAACACCAATGATTAGAAAACTTATACAATAAAGAACTTGCTAAATATCAAAAGTTAAGGCTTAGAAACTTGCTCAATGTAAAAGGTAGGTTTAGGAAACTTGCCTTTAGCATAAGCTACACTTTTACCACTTGAATTGATACCCTAAACATATGTCATATTGACATAATTAGTCCTAACCAACATTGTACATTTATATAAACAATTACGTTCATCATATGGGTTGAATTACCCACTCACATAATCAATTATTTTTCAAGTAGATAATACTTAATAACATGATATTTCATAGACTAATAATACTGAAATTATCATTTAACATTATTATGATAAACATATAACATTTATTTTCAAGTTTTGTACATTTAAACAAAACTGTCAGACAGTTCTGCCAAGCCGCGCCGCGGCGCCACAGTTTGTACTGTGGCTCCCGCTGCGGCGCTGAGTCGGCGCTGCGGCTCAGCGATTATACTATGAGCCGGCGCTGCGGCGCAGTGATTGTGCAACAGGCCGCTTACGTCATGGTGATAGCGCTGCGGCGCCAGCAATGAACTGCTGGGCCGCGCCGCGGCGCGAACTGTCAGCGTCGACTGACAGCTTCGGCAACCATGAAAGAAAAAGCCAAATTGGCCAAAAAGCTCGAATCTAATAGACTAGTTACACTTTATTTTGCACATAAACTTCATATAAACATATAGTAAAGACTTCTAACATGTTTCTACTCATAAATTAACACAAACATCAAATATTCAACACCCAATTTCAATATTTTTGTCAAAAAACTCCATTTTTGATATCTTCCATGAAAATCAATACTGCGATTTTGTTATTCAACCAAAACAGTAACTTCTAAGCATCATGATTATGATGTTACATACTCTAGCAATTCTTATAATCAATTTATCGATATAACAACTAATTACACCTTAATTTCTATTTTAACTAAAGCCATACTCATTCATAAAAACTCTCTGTAAAATAATTTGTTCATAAAATACATACATACATGAACTAATATATCTTATAATCATATATAACTCGTAAAACAACCATATAATCAATAATCATGCCAAATTATAAACATAAGAACAATTTATCTTTTATAAACATCACAGAGAACTTTTTAGAAGAAGAAAACTAAATTTTTAAAGAAAAAGATGGAGCTCCTACCTTGGATTAGGAAGATGATGATATTATCTTCTTTGATTGTCAAGCTTTTCTCCAAAACCTGTTAAAAAATCTCTCAATTCTCTATAGTTTTCTCTCTGTATTTCTTTCTTCTTCTTCTTTTCTCTCTGTAAAGTTCAACTGAGTCCCTAACTCTAACATACGTACTATAAAATATAACGTATATAGTAATAATATATATTAATTATATAATATAAGTACTGATATAAATATATCAGTTATATAAGTTTTGAAATATAAAAGCCATAAGGCTTGTTTGGCTAGTCTAAAATAAAATAACTCATTAATCCTTACTCCTTATTTGGTAAATTGAATTAAAACAAATGGATTAATCCTTATACCTTGTTTGCTAAAACACTATTAGATTAAAGACTTATTATATAATAAGGCATGTTTGACAAAACTAAATTAAACCATTTTTAATTTATTTTAATAACTCCTTTATAGCAAGGTTATTAGTCACACCTTTATTAAATTAATAAATCAATTAAATATTAATCTATTAAATTACTTTAACACATAAATAATTATAATTCTTTTTACAATTATAATTTCATTTAATCAACTAATATTTTAAACAACAATTTCTCATTTAAATATTATTATTTATTTAAAATCATTATAAGCTCTTTAGTTTATTAAATTAAACTCCATTATTATAAAATCTCATAATAATTAATTTATTTAGCTCCTTAATTATTTACTCAACAAATAATTAATTAAATCACATCAACTCAAATTGCCATATAATTCAATAAATATTTAATATTACCAATAAATATTTAATATTTAATATTTAATTATTTATTCAACAAATAATTAAATAAACCACATCACTCAAATTGAACAATTATTTATTCAACAATAACATATCCATTAAATACTTAAATAAATCAATAAATATTTAATATCATACTTTAAAATTATAGAATGTTACAACCTTAGGGTTAAACCCTAAGGGTTTGCAAGGATTACATTTATGCCATTAAAATCCTAAACCAAATGACTATGTTGCCCCTCTTGCATAATTGAAGCTTTCTTGAATATCTAGCAATAATTGGAGTGGTTGACCAACTCTCACTAACCTATGTGACATTTAACACTAGCAATCAGCTGAATTCAGCTACATATATTGCATACATATAATATATATAGCATTAGAGAGAGAAAAGTGCATTATTTGTCTCATTTTCTCTCATACACCCAACCAAGTCCCCCTCTCTCTCTCTCTAACCCACGAAATTGACAAGTATTTCAGTCCCAAAACACAGCCCCACTTTTATCATTAACAAATCACAAGATCAGAATCAAGAATTGATGCATAAAGGTATAAAACCCTAATTAAAAATTCGAACATTGATCTTCTGTTAAAAGCTGTGTTTATGTGTTGTAATATGTTCTATGTAGTGTCTATAAGTGATCTGGGTTGGCACATGTTAGATCCATAACATTAAAGTGCTCGAAATTTAAGTTTTTCAAAATCTGGGAAATTTTCTTTTTGTGGCCTGACCATGAATGTCAGACCCTGTAAATCTCTACACGTTTATTGTTTTTGTTGTTTAAGTGTTTGATCTTGAAGTATGTTATGAGGTCTTTCCTCTGGAACTCGAATCAGGGTCAGAACTGGTTTATATTATAAGTTATTCTTGGTCAAAGGTCGTTGACCGACCATGACCGAACGAATCTGGGTAACCCAGATTACCCAAAAAAGTCTGACAACCATTTTGAAGTCCATGGATCGTGCTATGTTTAAGTTATTTTTCCATGTTGATGTTATATACTTGCAGATTGTCATGAATACTACACATTAAAACCCAGGTAACAACCAGATCTTTTACATGATCAAAGATATGGGTGGTCAAACTAGGGTTGACCACCAACCTTATGAATTTCTGGGAAAAATCCAGATTCGTGAAGAACACATTTTCTGGCATGGGTTGACCAGCTTTGATCTTACTCATGTGATGTAGTTAGGTTGGTTTAGTGTTATTATTCTGTTCTATGACATATGTACTGCAATATGGTATCATAATAACACTTAAAACATTACCAGACACCGGATTAATCAAGGTCCAAAAAGGGACCCTTGAAACTGCTTGAGTTTCTAGGCAGCCCAGAAACTGACATAATTTTTGGAGGCTCAGATGTAAGACACCAACTTTTTGAATAAAAATGAATTTTCTATAATTATTATTTTTGAATATTATGGAATGAATTTAATATAATGTTATAGTTATGGGTAATATTTATAAATTATGCAAAGTATGCAAGTTGTCATATAATATTCGATTGCTCGGAGAATATTCATTTTAAACAGGAAATATTCGTACGATGTCACAATCATTGGTGGACCCCACAACAGAATTATTGTCGGATTGAGAAAACGACAAAAATACTTTATAAAAATAACGTCGAAAGTTTTACCATTAATACTGTTGAACTACTCGGTAGTAAAAGTACAATAATACGCGTGGTTGCATAGTAGTGCACGGTATTGATGCTTATGTGATAAGTCACTCAGTTTTGTTTTATTGGTATTATTAATGTAATAATATAAAAAATCTTTTTATATAAAACAAAATACTTTTATAAAGTTATTCTATAAATAGAATATATTATATTCTATTATGCATAGTGTTGCATAGTGTCTGCATAGTATTTTGCATAGTAAATCTTTTTATATAAAACAGAATACTTTTATAAAGTTATCTGTTTTATTAGACAATAATTAGAATATATTATATTTTATTATGCATAGTGTTTGCATAGTGCCTGCATAGTGTTTGCATAGTAAAATCTTTTATAAAGTTATTCGTTTTATTAGATTATAAATAGAATATATTATATTTTATTTAAAAGATTTTGCTTTAGTTATGGACCGTCAGATTAAAGTAAATCAATCTGGACCGTTCATGGATTAGTTACTATGCATTCCATTTTTCTATAAATAGAAGCTCATTCCTTCATTATTTTCTTACGAATTCACTAAACTCTAGAGAGAGAAACTATAGAGAGAGACTATAGAGAGATAGAAAAAAAGTATTCTGCTACTTAACTACTTTTATATTCAGTTTCTTTTACGGTAAGGGATATTATTCTTTTCTATTTGAGAAGAGAACTTCTGTTATTCTATTTCTCAATTATTCTGTTGGAATAACCTGTATATGCGGAATACCCTATACGTGGTGACAATATTCTATTATTCTGTCTTTATTATTCCGTTGGAACATCCTGTCTGTGCAATACGCCGGACCTGGTTCCATTTTTATTATTCTGTCTTTATTTTCCGTTGGAACATCCTGTGTGTGCTTTACGCCGGACCTGGTTCCGTCTTTATTATTTCATTCTTTATTATTCTGTTGGAACATCCTGTCGGTGTGATTTTCACCTGACCTGGTTCCATTATTATTATTCTGTTGGAATAACCTGCCTATGCGAAGTACCGCATGCATGGTGATTTCTGTTGTTATTCCATTCCTTATTATTCTCAGTTGGTTAAAATTTTGACTTCTATACTCCATGAAATTAGTGGAATATCCTTGATATTTGCGCTTCATCCAGTATTTTTCATGGAAATATTCTTCTGAGAAATCTTGAATTTTACTCTACAAAGCAGTATCATGTTGACAATTTGGACGTTATTAGTTCCTGAATAACTTAATTCTTGAACTTGTTTTATTGAATTTTTATATCGTTGTCATCATCCTCGTGTTTATATTTTTTAAAAGTCATCTGTGGCCTGTAAATCATGGATGGACTTGGTATGATTATGACCAGGGATTATTCGGTGTAATCATGACCGTAATGTTACAAATGATGTCGTAAAAGTCATCATTGGCCCGTAGTGCATTGATAGACAGTTGTTGGCATGATCATGACCATTGATGAATACACAAATATCCTTGGCCCGTAGTGCATGAAATTTGTGGTCGTGACCCTAATGAATATCCTTGGCCGTAGTGCAGGGATGATGTGGATTATTTTTTTAAGCTGAGTCTAAGTGATAAAAGTGATAAAAATCTTTTTAAATCATAAAAGATAGTAGATTCTATTCTCTACTTGACTCTTTTAATGGATTGCTTGATCCACTGCAGTTAAACTTGATGTTGTTATATTTTATCAGTTTAACACTATTGAAGGCTAACGATAATTTATTCTGCATTATCTTAGTCATAATATTTCTTACTGGGCTAGTTGAGCTCACCCTTTCTTTCACTGTTCTCTTCAGGAAATGAGAACATAGCAGGGACTAGTCGGAGAACGGAGTGACGGTCCAGAGGATAGAATTAGTAGTCCTCACTATTCTGTGAAATAGTGTGTTAATAATTGTAATGAGGACTCCTTTTGAGTTTGTATAATCTCTAGTAGACAATAATTGTATTCAAACTCACAGTTATGTTTTGTCGTATTGTACACGACAGTTGTATTGGTAAGTTGTATTCGAATTTTATACCATGTATCTGACGACCCAAGATGGGTGATGTATACCTAATTTTGGGGGCGTCACAGTTGGTATCAAAGCTTAGGGATATGATCCCTGGCTAAGATGTGAGACTAGAACTAGGAGGGGAGAGACGGAGAATTCCTTCTCTAGTATGACCTACTTAAATTTATTTTGTATATAAATTGGTTGGTCAGAGCTTAGAGATATTATGTTACATGTCAATTAACCTTTGTTTTGTGGCAGTATCTGAAAATGACATCCGAAAATGTTGAGAATAGCAATGGAGCACAAGAGACCGTTGAGTCTCTACATATCAATAATCAGGAGAATGTGCATCAGGAAGGCGACAATCCTCATGCAAATAATAACACTGACCAAATGATGAATGATGGATTGTTCAGAGGCTTTATGCAATTCATGCAACAGCAGGCGAGAGCGGCTCCTGTCCAAAATGTAGGTGGAAACACTGGAAACTCTCGGGCGGTCATCGCTAAACAGTTCAAGGAGCTGGGACCACCGGAGTTTAAGGGAGAGCCAAAACCACTTATGGCAAAAGCATGGATAAAGCAGATCACCAAAATATTTGATGTCTTGGGATGCTCCGAGGAGCAAAAGGTTCCCTTTGCCGCCTTTATGTTGCGCGGAGAGGCAGATTACTGGTGGAAATCGGTAAAACGTACTCAACCTGCCATACTGAAGATGTCTTGGGAGAAGTTCCAAGAGCTGTTCAACGACAAATACTTTCCCGAAAGTATTCGTTACATGAAGTAGGTGGAGTTTATCAAATTGGAGCAAAATAATATGACCGTGTCGCAATACGAGGCAAAATTTACGGAGTTATCCCGATTTGCGTCCCACTTGGTGGATAATGAAGAGAGAATGGCACGAATGTTTTTAAGAGGTTTGAAGTCGGGAGATACGTCAACATCTTATTTCTCATAAACTATGTTTGTATTCAGATGTTGTAAATAAGGCTCAGTTGGTAGAGCGCGATAACAAGTCAACGCAACCAAAAGAGAGCAGCCGACAAAATGATAATACCAGTGAGAGCAGTCATCGAAGCGGTAACAACAAGCGTGGAGGGAATCAACAGGCCAAAAATGGTAACCACTTCGGTGGTAATCAGGGCCAAAATAATAAGAATGGACATTTCAAGAAGAGGAGATTAAACAATGATGGAAAGACGTCAACACCAGCACCCGTTGTTAAGGAAGGAGAAAGATCACCTATCATATGCTTCAAATGTGGAGGGGAAGGACACATCAGTCCAAATTGCACGATGACATCCAAAGCGTGTTATAATTGTGGAAGAGAAGGTCACCTAGCCCGATTTTATCATTCTCCGAAGACAAGTTCAGCTAGGATGGAGGCACCAAAGGCCGTCCCAGAAAAGTCAAAGCTGGTGGTTCAAGGGAGAGCATTTGTCGTGACCTCCCAGAAAGCAAGGAACCCGAACGAGGTCATCACAGGTAAGCTAATCATAAACTCTAGCGAAGTTTATACTTTATTTGATACCGGTTCTACCCACTCTTTCTTTCTCCTACTTGCGCTCAACGTTTAAATTTGACTCCGGAGAGATTGGATTTTGATTTATCTATTGAAACCCCGTTGGTATAAACCTTCATTACATCCACGGTTTATAAGTCTTGTTTGATTCAAATCGGTACCTACACGTTACCTGTCGATCTTATTTCTTTGAAAATACTTGCATTTGATGTGATTCTAGGGATTGATTGATTAACTACGCATTATGCAAAAATTGATTGTTTTCGTAAGGTTGTTAGCTTTTATATTCCTAATCGACCTATTATACGAATTCAAGCAACCAAACCATTAAAATCAATCACTGTCATCTCAAGCCATAAAGCTATCAATTTATTGAAAAATGAATGTCAAGCTTTCTTAGCCCACGTCACGGATCTAAATAAAAATACGTCAGTTTTGAATAATATTTCTATTGTTAATGAATTTACTGACGTATTCCCTGAAGAACTTCATAGCCTACCCTCCGAGCGTGAAATTGAATTTTGTATCGACCTTGAACCCGGTACAAAACCCATTTCCAAAGCCCCATATCGAATGGCTCCTATTGAACTTCAGGAGTTAAAGACTTAACTGCAGGAATTGTTAGACATTGGCTTTATTCGTCCTAGTATTTCTCCTTGGGGTGCTCATGTTCTATTCGTGAAGAAGAAAGATGGGAGTATGTGACTTTGTATTGATTATCGGGAGTTGAATCATGTCACCATCAAAAATAGGTACCCATTGCCACGTATTGATGACCTGTTTGACCAGTTGCAAGGAGCTAAATTCTTTTCAAAGATTGATCTTCGTTCCGGATATCACCAATTGAAGATTAGAACCGATGACATTCCAAAGGCGGCTTTCAGAACTCGGTACGGGCATTATGAATTCGTAGTCATGTCCTTTGGATTGACTAATGCTCCTGCTACCATCATGGATATGATGAACCGAGTATTCAAGGAATATTTAGATCACTTTGTGGTCGTCTTTATTGATGACATCCTTATTTATTCCAAAAGCCATGAAGATCATGAGGAACACTTGAGGCTGATAGTCCAAAAGCTTCGTGAATACAAGCTTTATGCCAAGTTGAAGAAATGCAAGTTCTGGCTTGAGGAAGTAGCATTCCTTGGGCACGTGGTATCAAGTCATGGAATATCTGTTGACCCAGTAAAGATTGAAGCTATTCAAAGCTGGGAGCAACCTAAATCAGTGACCAAAGTACGTTGCTTTCTCGGCTTAGCTGGTTATTATCGAAGATTCGTAGAAGGGTTTTCTCGAATCGCTACTCCACTAACTCAGCTGACTCGGAAAGATACAAAGTTCGGTTGGAGCGAGGAATGTGACGCCCCCAAAATTAGGTATACGTCACCCTTCTTGGGTCGCCACTTACATGGTACATAAATCCAAATACAACTTACTAATACAACTGTCGTGTACAATACGACAAAACATAAACTGGGAGTTTTAAATACGCATATTATCATCTAGACAGTATCCACTCTCAAAAGGAGTTCTCATTACAATTATTATCACACTATTTCACAAAATAGCGAGGACTACTAATGCTATCCTCTGGACCATCACTCCGTTCCCCGACTCGTCCCAGCTATATTCTCATTTCCTGAAGAGAATAGTGAAAGAAAGGGTGAGCTCAACTAGCCCAGTAAAAAATATTATGACTAAGATAATGCAGAATAAATTATCATTAGCCTCCAACAATGTTAAACTGATAAAATACAATAGACATCAAGTTTAACCGCAGGGGAACAAGCAATCCAATAAAAGAGTCAGGTAGAGAATAGAATCTACTATCTTTTATGATTTAAAAAGTTTTTCATCACTTTTATCGCTGAGACTCAGCTTAATAAATATTCCACATCATTGAATCACCCCTGCACTACGGCCAAGGATATTCTTTAGTATCACGACCACAATTATCCATGCACTACGGACCAAGAATATTTGTGTATTCATTAATGGTCATGATCATGCCAACAACTTTCCATCAATGCACTACGGGCCAATGAGAACTTTTACCACATCATTCGTAACATTACGGTCATGATTACACCGAATAATTCCTGGTCATAATCATACCAAGTCCATCTATGCACTACATGCCATAGATGACTTTCAACAAAATATAAATATGAGGATGATGACAATGATATAAGAATTCAATAAAATAAGTTCAAGAATTAGTTTCTCCAGGAACTAATAACGTCCAAATTGTCAACATGATACTTCTTTGTAGAGTAAAATTCAAGAATGCTTAGAAGAATATTTCCATGAAAAGATACTGGATGAAGCGCAAATATCAAGAATATTCCACTAATTTCATGGAGTATAGAAGTCAAAACTTTAATCAACTGAATATAATACCGAATGGAATAACAAAAGATATCACCATGCATGCAGTACTTCGCATAGACGGTTATTTCAACAGAATAATAATAACGGAACCAGGTCAGGTGAAATTCACACCGACAGGATGTTCCAACAGAATAATAAATGCGGAATAATAAATGATGGAACCAGGTCCAGCGTATAGCACAGACAGGATATTCCGACAGAATAATAAAGACGGAATAATAAAAATGGAACTAGGTCCGGCGTATAGCACAGACAGGATATTCCAACAGAATAATAAAGAATGGAATATTAGAAGAATTTCACCATGTATGCAGTACTTTGCATAGACAGGTTATTCCAACATAATAATAAAGAATGGAATAGCAGAAGTTCTCTTCATGAATAAGAAAGAAAGAATACCCCTTACGAGTACAACAAATAATATTCCCTACCTTTGAAAGAAGAGTATTCCGACTGGTAGAGCGATGATATACTCGAAGAAAACTTGTACTACGCTCAAAGCTTTCTTAAACTCTAAAGAAATACGCTCAAGATTATAGAAGAAGAATTCTCTCTAGAGTTTCAGTGAATTCGTAAAAAATAATGAATGAATGAGCTTCTATTTATAGGAAAATAGAATGCATAGTAACTAATCCATGAACGATCCAGTTTGATTTACTTTAATCGGACGGTTCATATTTAAAGCAAAATCTTTTAAATAAAATATAATATATTCTATTTTATATAAAAAGATTTTTACTATGCAAATACTATGCAGGCACTATGCAAACACTATGCATAATAAAAATATAATATATTCTATTTATAGAATAACTTAATAAAGTATTATGTTTTATATAAAAAGATTTTACTATACAAAACACTATGCACAATAGAATATAATATATTCTATTTATAGAATAACTTTATAAAAGTATTCTGTTTTATATAAAAAGATGTTTCTGTTTTATTACGTTAATAATACGAAGAAAACAAAACGTCATTATCGCTAATAATAATTAAAACAAAACGTCATTATCGCTATAATAATTCATATTAATAATCGACAATAATTGAGTCAAACTGAGCGACTTCTTACATAAATATCAATAATCAAACCGTGTGCTACTATGCAACAACGCGTATTACTGTACTTTTACTACCAAGTAGTTCAACAGTTTTAACGGTAAAACCTCCGTCGTTATTTTCATAAAATATTTTGTTCGGGTGAATAGTAACTCGTGAATAGTAACTCGTGAATAGTACTCTGACACGAAAAGTGTCTCAAATACCCGAGTGAACAATACTAGAGTGAATAGTAATTTGGATGAATAGTAACTCGTGATAGTAACCGGGTATTTTATGATAACTTGTCTACTTAAAAAAAATTCACATATCACCCTTAACTTTAAACTTTTAACAATTTAACTATTTATCGAAATAGAAAAATTGAATACTTTTATTTCATAAAATTCGGGGTCTCACAATCTTCACTCCTTATGAAATTTTGCCCTCGAAATTTACGTACGTACCTGATATTCGAAGAGATGAGAATACCTTGCTTTCTTTTCGAATTGTACTTTTTCGGTTATTTCTGCTCTATCACAATTTTTCTATTTCTCATCTCCTGTATTTCAAATATCATTGTAGAACATAGTTTCAAAATAAGGGTTAATTGACATGCACATATTATCCCTATACTCTGACCGACCAATAACAATACCAAATAAACTTAGGTAGGTCACACTAGCGAAGAAATTTTCCGTCTCTCCCCTCCTAGTTCTAGTCTCACATCTTAGCCAGGGATCATATCCGTAAGCTCTGATACCAACTGTGATGCCCCCAAAATTAGGTATACGTCACCCATCTTGGGTCGCCATTTACATGGTACATAAATCTAAATACAACTTACTAATACAACTGTCGTGTACAATACGACAAAACATAAACTGTGAGTTTTAAATACGCATATTGTCATCTAGATAGTATCCACTCTCAAAAAGAGTCTTCATTATAATTATTATCACACTATTTTACAAAATAGTGAGGACTACTAATACTATCCTCTGGACCATCACTCCGTTCCCCGACTTGTCCCAGCTATATTCTCATTTTCTGAAGAGAACAGTGAAAGAAAGGGTGAGCTCAACTAGCCCAGTAAGAAATATTATAACTAAGATAATGCAGAATAAATTATCATTAGCCTCCAACAATGTTAAACTGATAAAATACAATAGACATCAAGTTTAACCGCAGTGGAACAACCAATCCATTAAAAGAGTCAAGTAGAGAATAGAATCTACTATCTTTTATGATTTAAAAAGTTTTTCATCACTTTTATCGACCCCGAATTTTATAAAATAAAAGTATTCAATTTTTCTATTTTAGTAAATGGTTAAATTGATAAAAGGTTAAAGTTAAGGGTGATATTTGAAAATTTTTCAAAGTAGGTGATGATGAAGTTTTGTTTTATTCGTATTATTAACGTAATAAAACAGAAACTTCTTTTTATATAAAACAGAATACTTTATTAAAGTTATTCTATAAATAGAATATATTATATTCTATTATGCATAGTGTTGCATAGTGTTTTGCATAGTAAAATTATTATTAAAGTTATTTCATTTTATTAGGTAATAATTATAATATATTATATTTTATTTAAAAGATTTTGCTTTAAATATGGACCGTCAGATTAAAGTAAATCAATCTGGACCGTTCATGGATTGGTTACTATGCATTCCATTTTTCGATAAATAAGAAGCTTAGTTAGAATTGAAATCACACCAGAAGTTCAGAGAATTCTCCTTCTATAATATTGAGCGTATTTCTTTAGAGTTTTAGAAAGTTTTGAGCGTAGAAAACAGTGGAAGTTTTCTTCAAGAATATATTCGCTATACCAGTTGGAATACTCTTCTTTTAAAGGTAAGGATTATTATTATTTTTTATTCTGTAGAGAAATTATTTTTCATATTCATATGAATATTATTATCGTTCAATATTCATTATATTCTTTAATATTCGTAAGGAATATTATTTTCGTTTAATATTCGTAAGGAATATTATTTTCGTTCAATATTCGTAAGGGATATTATTATTACAGTAAGAAGTATTATTTCTTTCGTATTCATGAAGAGAACTATTGTTATTCCATTC
Organism: Panax notoginseng; assembly: GCA_016801055.1. Lineage (NCBI taxonomy): Eukaryota > Viridiplantae > Streptophyta > Magnoliopsida > Apiales > Araliaceae > Panax > Panax notoginseng. The sequence continues at coordinate 90,489,417 of CM029021.1, read as the reverse complement.
TTTATTACTATGTTGGAATAACATGTCTATGCGAAGTACTGCATACATGGTGAAATTTTTTTATTATTCCAATCTTTATTGTACTAAGTTGGTTATTGATTTTACAGTTGTATATCTTTGGCCTGTAGTGCAAAGATGATCTGTTATTTGATAGCTTTGACCCGTAGCGCAAAGATGGACAGGTGTATGACATGATCATGACCATTGGTGATACTAACGAATATCCTTGGCATGTAGTGCGGGGATGATTCGATGATGTGGATTATTTATTTAGCTGAGTCTCAGCGAATGATTTTATAATTGAATATCTTTGGCACGTAGAGCAAAGGTAGACAACTGATTGGTATGATCATTGTTATTACACTTGAATATCTTCAGCCTTTGAGGTAAGGATATTGAATAAACGTTCTATTAAGCTTGTGGCAAGAATGAATTGTTAATTCATGTTATTATAAATATGAATTGTGAACTTAATTATAATCTTTAGTGGTTTAGGTGAATACATGTGATAAAAGTTGATGAAAATATTTTTTTAAATCATAAAAGATAGTAGATTCTATTCTCTACTTGACTCTTCTAATAGATTGCTTGTTTCGCTGCAGTTAAACTTGATGTTTGTTATATTATATCAGTTTAACACTGTTTAAGGCTAACGATAGTTTATTCTTCATTATCTTAGTCATAATATTTCTTACTGGGCTAGTTGAGCTCACCCTTTCTTTTACTGTTCTCTTCAGGAAATGAGAACGTAGCTGGGACAAGTCGGAGAATGGAGTGATGGTCCTAGATGGAGCATTAGTAGTCCTCACTATTCTGTGAAATAGTGTGATAATAAATGTAATGAAGACTCCATTGAGTTTGGATAATATCTAGTAGATAATATTTGTATTCAAACTCACAGTTTATGTTTTGTCGTATTGTACACGACAGTTGTATTATTAGTTTGTATTTGGATTCATGTACGATGTAAGTGGCAACCCAAGATTTGATATAATGTTATAGTTGTGGGTAGTATTTATAAATTTTGCAAAGTATGCAAGTTGTCATATTATATTCGATTGGTCAGAGAATATTCTTTGTGTCGGAGAATATTCGTACAACGGTACAATCATTGATGGACCCCACAACAGAATTTTTGTCGGATTGAGAAAATGATAAAAATATTTTATTGAAAATAACGGCGGAAGTTTTACCGTTCACTGTTGAAACACCCGGTGTTAAAAGTACAGTAATACGCGTGGTTGCATAGTAGCACACGGTATTAATTATTGATGCTTACGTGATAAGTCACTCAGTTTTATTGGCATTATTAATGTAATAATACATAAAATCTTTTTATATAAATCAGAATACTTTATTAAAGTTATTCTATAAATAGAATATATTATATTTTATTATGCATAGTGTTTGCATAGTGCCCGCATAATATTTTGCATAGTAAAATCTTTTTATATAAAACAAAATACTTTATTAAAGTTATTCTATAAATAGAATATATTATATTTTATTATGCATAGTGTTTGCATAGTGCCCGCATAGTATTTTGCATAGTAAAATCTTTTTATATAAAACAGAATACTTTTTAAAGTTATTCTATAAATAGAATATATTATATTTTATTATGCATAGTGTTTGCATAGTGCCTGCATAGTGTTTGTATAGTACAAATCTTTTTATATAAAAATAGAATATATTATATTTTATTTAAAAGATTTTTCTTTAAATATGGACCGTCAGATTAAAATAAATCAATCTGGACCGTTCATGGATTAGTTACTATGCATTCCGTTTTCCTATAAATAGAAGCTCATTCATTCATTATTTCTTACGAATTCACTGAAACTCTAGAGAGATAAACTATAGAGAGAAAGAAGAAAGTATTTTGCTACTTCACTACTTATATATCCCGTACTCTTCTTCTTAAGATAGGGAATATTATTTGTTGTACTCGTAAAGAGTGTTATTCTTTCTTATTCATGAAGAGAACTATTGTTATTCCATTTCTTCTTATTCCGTTGGAATAAACTGTATACGCAGTCTACCCTATACTTGGTGACATTCTTCTATTATTCCGTCTTTATTATTCTGTCAGAATATCCTGTCTGTGCTATACGCCGGACCTTGTTTCATCATTTATTATTCCGCATTTATTATTCTGTTGGAACATCCTGTCGGTGTGAATTTCACCTGACCTGGTTCCGTTATTATTATTCTGTTGAAATAACCGTCTATGCGAAGTACCGCATGCATGGTGATATCTTTTGTTATTCCATTCGGTATTATACTCAGTTAATTAAAATTTTGACTTCTATACTCCATGAAATTAGTGGAATATCCTTGATATTTGCGCTTCATCTAGTATCTTTTCATGAAAATATTCTTCTGAGCATTCTTGAATTTTACTCTACAAAGCAGTATCATGTTGACAATTTGAACGTTATCAGTTCTTGGATAAATTAATTCTTCAACTTGTTTTATTGAATTCTTATATCATTGTCATCATCCTCATGTTTATATTATATTGAAAGTCATCTGTGGCATGTAGTGCATAGATGGACTTGGTATGATTATGACCAGGAATTATTCGGTGTAATCATAACCGTAATGTTACAAATGGTGTGGAAAAAGTCCTCATTGGCCCGTAGTGCATTGATGGATAGTTTTTGGTATGATTATGGCTATGGATTCTCTTTAGCCGTAGTGTAAAGATGAATTGTTTTATGGCATGATCAGGACCGTTGATGAAAACATGATTATCTTTAGTCGTAGTGCTTAGATAATTTGTGGTCGTGATACTAAAGTATATCCTTGGCCTGTAGTGCAGGGATGATTTAATGATGTGGATTATTTATTAAGCTGAGTCTCAGCGATAAAAGTGATGAAAAACTTTTTAAATCATAAAAGATAGTAGATTCTATTCTCTACTTGACTCTTTTAATGGATTGCTTGTTCCGCTGCAGTTAAACTTGATGTTTGTTATATTATATCAGTTTAACATTGTTGGAGGCTAACGATAATTTATTCTTCATTATCTTAGTCATAATATTTCTTACTGGGCTAGTTGAGCTCACCCTTTCTTTCACTGTTCTCTTCAGGAAATGAGAACGTAGCTGGGACTAGTCGGGGAACAGAGTGATGGTCCTAGATGGTGCATTAGTAGTCCTCACTATTTTGTGAAATAGTGTGATAATAATTATAATGAGGACTCCATTGAGTTTGGATAATCTTTAGTAGACAATAATTGTATTCAAACTCACAATTTATGTTTTGTCGTATTGTACACGACAGTTGTATTAGTAAGTTGTATTTGGAATTATGTACCATGTAAGTGGCGACCCAAGATGGGTGATGTATACCTAATTTTGGGGGCATCACAGTTAGGCCAAAGATATACAACTGTAAAATCAATAACCAACTTAGTACAATAAAGATTGGAATAATAAAAGAATTTCACCATGTATGCAATACTTTGCATAGACAGGTTATTCCAACATAATAATAAAGAATGGAATAACAGAAGTTCTCTTCATGAATAAGAAAGAAAGAATACCCCTTACGAGTACAACAAATAATATTCCCTACCTTTGAAAGAAGAGTATTCCGACTGGTAGAGCGATGATATACTCGAAGAAAACTTGTACTACGCTCAAAGCTTTCTTAAACTCTAAAGAAATACGCTCAAGATTATAGAAGAAGAATTCTCTCTATAGTTTCTCTCTCTAGAGTTTCAGTGAATTCGTAAGAAATAATGACTGAATGAGCTTCTATTTATAGGAAAATGGAATGCATAGTAACTAATCCATGAACGTTCCAGATTGATTTACTTTAATCGGACGGTCCATATTTAAAGCAAAATCTTTTAAATAAAATATAATATATTCAATTTTATATAAAAAGATTTTTACTATGCAAACACTATGCAGGCACTATGCAAACACTATGCATAATAAAATATAATATATTCTATTTATAGAATAACTTTAATAAAGTATTCTGTTTTATATAAAAAGATTTTACTATGTAAAACACTATGCACAATAGAATATAATATATTCTATTTATAGAATAACTTTATAAAAGTATTATGTTTTATATAAAAAGATGTTTCTGTTTTATTACGTTAATAATACGAATAAAACAAAACGTCATTATCGCTATAATAATTAAAACAAAACGTCATTATCGCTATAATAATTCATATTAATAATCGACAATAATTGAGTCAAACTGAGCGACTTCTTACATAAATATCAATAATCAATACCGTGTGCTACTATGCAACAACGCGTATTACTGTACTTTTACTACCAAGTAGTTCAACAGTTTTAACGGTAAAACCTCCGTCGTTATTTTCATAAAATATTTTGTTCGGGTGAATAGTAACTCGTGAATAGTACTCTAACACGAAAAGTGTCCCAAATACCCGAGTGAACAATACTTGAGTGAATAGTAATTTGGGTGAATAGTAACTCGTGAATAGTAACTGGGTATTTTATGATAACTTGTCTACTTAAAAAAAATTTACATATCACACTTAACTTTAAACTTTTATCAATTTAACTATTTATCGAAATAGAAAAATTGAATACTTTTATTTCATAAAATTCGGGGTCTCACAAGGAATGTGAGAAGAGTTTTCAAGAACTCAAGAGGAGACTCATTTCAGCACCTGTTTTGACAATACCATCTGGTTCGGAGGGATTTGTTATCTATAGTGATGCTTCGGGCAAAGGGTTAGGATGTGTTCTCATGCAACATGAGAAAGTCATAGCCTATGCCTCACGACAACTCAAAGAATATGAGAGGAATTATCCTACTCATGACCTAGAGTTAGCAACTATTGTCTTCGCACTTAAAATTTGGAGGCATTACTTGTATGGGGAGAAAGTGGAGATCTTTACGGATCATAAAAGCCTCAAATATTTCTTCACTCAAAAGGAACTCAACATGCGACAACGACGTTGGCTTGAACTGTTGAAAGATTATGATCATACCATCCAATACCATCCTGGAAAAGCGAACGTGGTAGCTGACGCATTGAGTAGAAGATCATATGCGGGAACGAGTGCAATATTGTAAACGCAAAGGCCCATTTTGTATGACTTGCTAAGGATGGAGATAGAGATAAAGACTACAGGGACCCACGTGATGATGGCGAATATACGAGTACAACCGACTTTAATTGATAAAGTTAAAGCTGCTCAAGCTACAGACCTGGAACTGATGCGTATGAGGAAGAAAGTGCAAGAAGGTGCTATGCCGGAAGCAAGAATCGATGAAGAAGGAATACTTCGAGTCAACTCCAGACTTTGTGTTCCTAACGACCCTAATTTAAAGTATAAAATCATGATGGAGGCGCATAACACACCGTTTGCAATCCATCCCGGGAGTACCAAAATGTATCATGATATTCGTCATACATTTTGGTGGAGCAATATGAAGAGAGAGATAGCATTGTTTATCTCAAAGTGTCTAACGTGTCAACGAGTCAAGGCAGAGCATCAAGTACTAAAAGGTCTATTGTAACCACTTGAAATTCCAGAATGGAAGTGGGAGCACATTACCATGGATTTCGTTACTGGTCTTCCCAAGGTTTCTCAAGGCATAGATGCGATTTGGGTCATTGTTGATAAATTGACCAAGTCTGCTCACTTCTCACCAATACGAGAAACTTATACACTTGAACGTCTTGCTCGTATGTACATAAACGAGATTGTAAGACTGCATGGTATGCCAGTATCCATAGTTTCTGATCGAGAACTAAGATTCACTTCACGATTTTGGGTTAGTTTGCAAAAAGCTATGGGCACAGATTTACGATTTAGCTCGGCATATCATCCTCAGACGGACGAATAGTCCGAGAGGACTATTCAAACTCTTGAAGATCTATTAAGACTCTGTGTTCTTGATTTCAAGGGAAGTTGGGACAAGTTCTTACCATTGGTGGAGTTTTCCTACAACAACAGTTATCAAGCAAGTATTGACATGGCTCCATTCGAAGCGTTGTATGGAAGAAAGTGTCGTTCTCCGGTATGCTGGGATGAGGTGGGTGAAGCAACGTTATTGGGACCGGAGTTGGTACGTATGACTATAGAAAAGATTCAAATGATCTGACAACGTATAAAAACCTCACAAGATCGACAAAAGAGTTATGCTGATCTTCATCGAAAGGACGTGGAATTCGATATAGGAGATCATGTGTTGTTACGTGTTGCTCCATGGAAAAGAGTTATGAGATTTGGAAAGAGAGGAAAGCTCAATCCTCGATTCATTGACCCATTTTTAATCCTCGATCGAGTAGGAACTGTGGCCTATAGACTCGCTTTACCGCCAAGTATGTCTCGTGTTCATAACGTTTTTCACATATCCATGTTACGTAAATATGTGGAAGACTCGAACCACATTATTGAGTTGGAACCGGACGAAATAGCGGAAGATTTAACGTATGAAGAGGTTCCTATTCAAATCTTGGATAAGAAGGAATATATTCTACGCTCCAAGGTTATACCTCAAGTCAACGTTTTGTGGAGAAACCCACGATGTTGAGGAAATGACCTGGGAGTTAGAATCTGAAATGAAGTCAATGTATCCTTACCTCTTCGATATACCAGGTACGTACCCTAATTTCGAGGGCAAAATTTCTTAAGAAGGGGAGATTGTAAGACCCCAACTTTTTGAATAAAAATGAATTTTCTATAATTATCATTTTTAAATATTATGGAATGGATTTAATATAATGTTATAGTTGTGGGTAATATTTATAAATTTTGCAAAGTATGCAAGTTGTCATATAATATTAGATTGGTCGGGGAATATTCGTTTTAAACAGGAAATATTCGTACGATGGCACAATCATTGGTGGACCCCACAACAGAATTATTGTCGGATGATTGAAAAAACGACAAAAATACTTTATGAAAATAACGGCGAAAGTTTTACCATTAATACTGTTGAACTACTCGGTAGTAAAAGTACAGTAATACGCGTGGTTGCATAGTAGTACACGGTATTGATGCTTATGTGATAAGTCACTCAGTTTTGTTTTATTGGTATTATTAATGTAATAATACGGAATTTTTTTTTATATAAAATAGAATACTTTTATAAAGTTATTCTATAAATAGAATATATTATATTCTATTATGCATAGTGTTGCATAGTGTCTGCATAGTATTTTGCATAGTAAAATCTTTTTATATAAAACATAATACTTTTATAAAGTTATCTGTTTTATTAGACAATAATTAGAATATATTATATTTTATTATGCATAGTGTTTGTATAGTGCCTGCATAGTGTTTGCATAGTAAAATCTTTTATAAAGTTATTCGTTTTATTAGATTATAAATAGAATATATTTTATTTTATTTAAAAGATTTTATTTTAATTATGGACCGTCGGATTAAAGTAAATCAATCTGGACCGTTCATGGATTAGTTACTATACATTCCATTTTTCTATAAATAGAAGCTCATTCCTTCATTATTTTCTTACGAATTCACTGAACTCTAGAGAGAGAAACTATAGAGAGAGACTATAGAGAGATAGAAGAAAAGTATTCTGCAACTTAACTACTTTTATATTCAATTTCTTTTACAGTAAGGGATATTATTATTCTTTTGTATTTGAGAAGAGAACTTCTGTTATTCCATTTCTTTATTATTCTGTTGGAATAACCTGTATACGAGGAATACCCTATACGTGGTGACATTCTTCTATTATTCTGTCTTTATTATTCTGTTGGAACATCCTGTATGTGCTATACGCCGGACCTGGTTCCGTTTTTATTATTCTGTCTTTATTTTTCGTTAGAACATCCTGTGTGTGCTTTACGCCGGACCTAGTTCCGTCTTGATTATTTCATTCTTTATTATTCTGTTGGAACATCCTGTCGGTGTGATTTTCACCTGACCTGATTCCATTATTATTATTCTGTTGGAATAACCTGCCTATGCGAAGTACCGCATGCATGGTGATTTCTGTTGTTATTCCATTCCTTATTATTCTCAGTTGGTTAAAATTTTGACTTCTATACTCCATGAAATTAGTGGAATATCCTTGATATTTGCGCTTCATCCAGTATTTTTCATGGAAATATTCTTCTGAGAAATCTTGAATTTTACTCTACAAAGCAGTATCATGTTGACAATTTGGACGTTATTAGTTCCTGAATAACTTAATTCTTGAACTTGTTTTATTGAATTTTTATATCGTTGTCATCATCCTCATGTTTATATTTTTTAAAAGTCATCTGTGGCCTGTAAATCATGGATGGACTTGGTATGATTATGACCAGGGATTATTCGGTGTAATCATGACCGTAATGTTACAAATGATGTCGTAAAAGTCCTCATTGGCCCGTAGTGCATTGATAGACAGTTGTTGGCATGATCATGACCATTGATGAATACACAAATATCCTTGGCCCATAGTGCATGGAATTTGTGGTCGTGACCCTAATGAATATCCTTGGCCGTAGTGCAGGGATGATGTGGATTATTTTTTTAAGTTGAGTCTCAGCGATAAAAGTGATGAAAATCTTTTTAAATCATAAAAGATAGTAGATTCTATTCTCTACTTGACTTTTTTAATGGATTACTTGATCCGCTGCAGTTAAACTTGATGTTGTTATATTTTATCAGTTTAACACTGTTGAAGGCTAACGATAATTTATTCTACATTATCTTAGTCATAATATTTCTTACTGGGCTAGTTGAGCTCCCCCTTTCTTTCACTGTTCTCTTCAGGAAATGAGAACATAGCAGGGACTAGTCGGAAAACGGAGTGACGGTCCAGAGGATAGCATTAGTAGTCCTCACTATTATGTGAAATAGTGTGTTAATAATTGTAATGAGGACTTCTTTTGAGTTTGCATAATCTCTAGTAGACAATAATTGTATTCAAACTCACAGTTATGTTTTGTCGTATTGTACACGACAGTTGTATTAGTAAGTTGTATTTGAATTTTGTACCATGTATCTGACGACCCAAGATGGGTGATGTATACCTAATTTTAGGGGCGTCACATCAGATCTCTTTCGTTTTAAGTTTTTTATTCGTGTTTGTTGTTGAATCGTATAGTATTACATTAGTTCTACACACTGTGATCAATAGATAGACTAGAAACACCATGATCTGATTGTTACGCTTGATCAAAGTAGTACTCTCGTTAACTGCATATGAATTTATGGGTTGCATGAATAACACGAAGAACATCTATAGCGATGGTTCTGTCGCTATAGGCAGTCTTTAGCGACAGTTTTATTAAAATTAATTAAATTAATTTCTAAAAATCATTTAAAAATAGAAATTAATTTCTAAAAATTCCAAAAATAGTTTTCAAAATTATTTTAAGTTATAAAAATTAACTTTTAATAATTTGACATATTTTTCATAAATATTAATATTTGTTTGGATATTATTGATATTTTATTTATTTAATAAATGTATTAAATAAATTAATTAAAAATGATTTAATATATTAAAAATTATTTTAAATGATAAAAAGGTATTTAATAATACTTTAATTAATAAAATATAACTTTTAATATTTTAAGACAAATTTAATTAATTATTTAATATTAATGATATTAGATATATTTAATAATTATATTAAATAAATTAATTAAAAATGATTTGAATATTATAAAAATCATTTTAAATGAAAATAAATAATTTAAAAATATTTTAAGTTATAAAATATAACTTTTAATATTTAAAAGTAAATTTAATTAATTAATTACTATTAATGATATTAGAATTATTTAATAATCATATTAAATAAATTAGTTTAAAATGATTTTTACTATTATAAAAATCATTTAAAATGAAAATAAAGTATTTAAAGATATTTTATGTTATAAAATATAACTTTTAATATTTAAAGGATAATTTCATTAATAATTTAATATTAATGATTATTAATTTAATATTAATGATATTAAATTTATTTAATAACACTACAAGAAAACCGCCTATTTCCGACTGACGTATCATCGACGGATTAAATTCGGTCGAAATAGGATTATGTCCTAGGGAATAATGTGTCGGATATAAGTCCCTCAGAAATACATTAATTAGGACGGAATTCAGTCGAACTTAGTCCTCCCCAGTTGGCGCCAAGTTTGGCGCCATCGCGAAAAGTAATTTCGACGAAAAAACATTAATTCTGAGAGACTTTTCGTCGAACTTAAACTATTTCCGAGAGACGTATGTCCGACGGACATTCCGTCGGAGATAAAAATAAAAACCTTTCACCTTCTGCCTTTTCATTTCAGACGCTCGTTTAATCAATCCTCCTCGATCTCATCCTCACCGCCCCCACCCTCTCTCATTCTCCCAGTCTCAGTCGATCTCCTTCCCTCTCTCATCCTCCCCGCCCCCACACCAATTCCCCCAGTACTCTCCTTCCCTCTCTCATACTCCCCACCCCACCCATCCAGTCATCCCCGTCCGGTCCCCCGCGCCACCCCTTTTCCCCTGCTGCCACCGTACGTTCGCCACTCTCTTTATCTTTCTCTTCACCACTCTCTAAACTCAGCCCCACTGCCGGCCACCCTTCCACACAGCGCCACTGCCGGCGACCCTCCCTTACGCAGTCGACGTCGACGACTCGCGTTCTGGCCTGGTTGGACTCTACTTTCTCCTTCTCCTCCTTTAACAGGTTTTCAAACTAGCTAAGGCCTAAGGTTAGTAATGGTTTATTTGTATAATTAGGTATAATTTCATGCCCTATATTGTGCATATTACACTGAAATTGGTACTATATATATATATATATATATATATATATATATATATATATATATATATATATATTGATGATAATTACTGCTACTATATATATTTCGGATTGATGATAATTGGTACTATATACACCGAAATGGGTTATATCTATTTGTGTTCTGCTGAAATTATAAAGGTTATTATTTGTGTTAATTGCCCAACTGTTGTGAAAATTGGGTTACCGAAATTGTGTTATGCCTAACTGTTATGCAAACTGTTAGGTTTGTAATAATCATGAACGCAATTAAATTGCACAAATAAAGCGAAAACGTGGAAAATCAGAGTTTAAAAATTTTACAAACCATATACCCGGATCATCCTTTATGCACAATTATTAATTAAACAACAATATGAAGGACAAGAATCATACCCTTGAAGATCCGAGCTTTCTCAGGTACAAGTTCACCTCCAAATTTTTTTCGCGTTCAACTTGAATCCCCCGGGTTTGGTTCCTTACTTTGATCAACGTTAGCCACCCAAGTGTTTGGCCTCTAAAGGTGATCCACCAAGAAAGAATAAAGATTCAAGAAGATGGGTATTTAGCAAAACCCTAATTTTCTATCTCTCATAGAAAAGGAGCGTACTCTCCCAACTGTTGGAATTACGTATATCGATATCTGATATAAGACTCACCTTATAAAGATATCAGGTAACCCTATTTAATTAAAATAATGTATTATTTATTTAATTAAACTCTTTTAATTAAATGGGCTCCCTAATCTTATTAGGGATAATTAATTAAACTCCTTTAACTAATTTTCCCTCCTAATCCTATTAAGAATAAATGAGAGTACTTATATTAAATTAATTCCTAAACTCTTTTAGAAATTAAAATAATAATAATTGTAATAATATTAATAAGACTCCTCTTATTAATTTATATTTAATATTTCTAAAATATTAAATAATAAATATTAAGCTATTTAATTTATTCTATCACCATATATTAAATTAAATATATTTAACTTATTATTACGATTATGCCATTAACTTCTTAAATTATTATTCTCCCTTTTATGGTGTGACCCTTTAGGTTCTCCATATTAAACCGGTTGTGAATAAATTAATTAGAACAATTCTAATCTTATTTAAATAAATAAATTAAACAATTAATTTATTTAAATAAATAATATTTATTCTACAATAGGGATAAGCCTCCCTAGCGATCAACGACTTTCCAGATAATATAGATTTCAACATTAATCATAAAAGAACCTTTGAGTAAATAGTTACCGTACAATTCAATCCTTCCACCATACAATGCCCCAATTAAATATAAGACATGGAATTACTGTCAAGTCTTATTTTATTTAATTATATGTATTTTGACTCTTAAATGCACAACTTCAAATAATGCAAATTAGAAACTCCTTTCTAATTTCATTCTGCCTTGGCCAAGGACTACTGGGTTGTCATTTATCGAATCACATAGGATATTTCTCTTCTTTTACTAGAAGCGATAGATTCTTTATTGATCATACATTATCTCCATGTACAACTTATTATACCCAAGCATATCCTTTGATATAACCTAAGGGTCTTAAGGAATAAGTCAAAGTATAACTCATCATACACAAGATATTATGATGATCTCAAGTTCAAGGATCACTTGTACTACTATCACTACAAGAATTTCTATTGGCAGGCAAGTAAAACTCCATTAGGTATTCCTTAGCGAGCCACGTTCAGTGAACTTATTCTCTAATAAGCACCTACATACTTGCTTTAGTGTCTCCACACAAATGATCATGAGATCAATCATCCTCATCTAATGAGCAAGCAACATATGTATCAATCTATCCGGATTCACTAATCCCCAATTTAGTAATCCAACGATTGAGAACTATTTTAGTTTTAAGCTTTCTAAGAATTTAGATCTCATTAGAATGATCATCATCATTATTCTAAAAGCATTGCTTAAAACTATGGGTTTATCACATATTATAAAATAACATCATGTAGATAATTAAAAGCCTTTAATAAATTAATACTTTTTATTAATAAATGAATAAGATTGTTACAAAGTATATGCTTTATCATCAAACATGATTGACTTGTGTGCATACTACTTTCACAAACTGTTGTGCAAATTGGGATTCCAGCTTATGTTGCAGCTTCTGTTTAGTGTATAGCATATGGTAAATGTTTCAATTTGTTTTTCTGTATGCAATTACACATGATATTTCTGATGGAATTTCTGTCTGAATTTATGTCAGAAGTCTTCAATTGCAAATTTTGTTGGCCCATTTAACTATTTAAATATGTTACTAAATTAATTTTCCAATACTAAAATAACCTAGTTTATAGTAATATTTATTTAGTTTTGTACTACTAAAAAAAATAAAATAATATTATAAATAATATAAACATAAATAAAATAATATAACATACTATAATATAAAATAATAAAATTAAATAACATAAGATAAGATAATTTAAGATAAAATGAAATGAAATAAAATAAAATAATTAAAATAAAATAAAATAATTGTTCCTAAATGAAATAACTTAAATTATATCTAATAAATAAATAACATGAGACATCTCTTAGAGTTTGCCATGCTAAACGACTTTAGCATCAAATGAATATACGTTTCTTGGGTTAAGTCGAGCATCCTTTTAAATTTATCTATATAGATTTGTATCCCCAATTAAGATACTCTTCCCAAATCATTCATGGAGGAATTTTTAGACAACTTTATCTTTACTGATTGTAGCATTGATATGTCATTCCTTATCCATAATATATCAACATATAATAATAGGAATGTCACGACGCTCCCACTGACCCTTTTGTACACACTAGGTTCATTCTTGTTTTTGATAAAATCAAACTCTTTTTATTATTTCATCAAAATGAATGTTCCATTATTTGAGAAGCTTGTTTCAATCCATTTCTCTATGTGTCTACAACTCTTACCTCATCGTATGTAACTGGATCATCATCTTCTATGATGCGTACCTCATCACCATCATTTATGATGAATCCATACCTCCCAGGTATCTTCGGTACTATTCCAGATTTACGATTCGGTTGTGGTACAATAAGTCCATCTACAAGTTCCTCTTATTTGACTTATAGTGTTTTGTGGATCTTGAACTCTTCAAGATCTATAATCCTCCCACTAGCCCCTTCAATGATAAACATTTTTATCTTAGAAGGTAGCGTGTTTCGCAACAAACACCTTTTGCTATGTAGGATTATAGAACATATACCATAAACTTACTTTACGATGTTCCACAAATCTGTACTTGTCAAATTTTGTCCCAAGCTTATCCTATGAAACCTTTTCACATAAGTTGGACAACCCCTTATCTTAACTTACTTAAAATTAGGAATCCTTCCTGTCCATAACTTTTATGGAGTCTTGGGGCCGGAATTTGAGGTTACCTTTTTCGTAGATATGCAGTCATTTCTAGGGCATAACCCCAGAAGGATACTGGAATGTTAGTAAACTCATTATGAACCGTACCATGTCCAACAAGGTATAATTTTTACTTTCAGATACATCAATCAATTATTGTGTATCAGGAGGCGTCCATTATGAGAAAACAATTTGAGATGATTGTTGGTGAAAATCAATACGCTTAAAAACACGCAAGTGCACGTGGTCAACAAGTAATATAGTAGTGAGTAGAGTATCGTTCCCACGAGGACAAAATATCAAGAATCTTAACTTCACAAGTATCAATTTTGTATTAACCCCAATTTTATTAAACTAATCAATTCAATGGTTTTAAAAATAAATAAAAGAAACTAAATTAAAAAATAATTAAATTATCACTAAACAATAACCAATTACGAAATCCGGAATTTCAAACAATTAATGGAGAATTAGACTTATGATTTCACCCTGAGCTTCGCTCTGATTTTCAAACCCTTACTCCAACTCAATTTAATATCCCAGTTTATTAATCAAGAACACGAAAGTAGTAAGAGCCACCTCTCGATGCACTAATACCATATTAACATCAATCCATAATTAAGATAGACATCCGTTAAACACCTAAATTAACCAACTCACTATATCTCTATGTGAAATACAATCAAAAAGGTTGAAGTTTAAGCTCTCTATACGATTACATGCGATGTCAAGCGTATCTCTACATTAACAATAATCAAAAATCTGCTATCGACAAAATTCATGACACATGTTATATTAACTAGGTATAGATTCGAATATCCTCTCTCGATTCCTTTCAAATCCACAAAGAACCGTTGATCAGGCAATTTATAAATTCACGCTCAAATTACATAGATAAACTGAAAATATCTTATTGAATTGGAAATCAAAGTTATAGAATCATCGTTACGCCCAAAGATCCACCACAAGTCTAATAAATAAATTAGTTCATAACGAATGAATTAAAAACTGAATAATTTGTTGAAAACATCATCCCAATTACAAATAAATGAAAGAGAAGAAGAATTATGGAAAACCCCTTCACGTAGCCTATATTTGCAACCGTCCTGACAATCTCTGAAAATTACTCCTCCAACGTTCGCTCTTCAATCCTTGAAATCGCTCTTGAATTCTTGCCAATGTGTTATAAGATTGTTGTTTTTCTCCGTAAAATGCAAGCTCTCTTCTCTTCTGGCCGAGTTCTTCTTTTTATTAGAGTCCAAACGCACCAGCCAAGCCCAATAAACCGAGCCCCAACAGAAGTCGAAACCAAACAGGACAGTTCAGGAAACGGGACCCCTGCCCCGGCGGGGTGTACAAACACAAATAGGACCGACCCGGCGGGCATAGCCACTGACTTCAAAATTTTTAAGCTCCAACTTTTTTCCAATTTTGCTCCAAAAAGTCCACCTTTCCTCACCAATTGCATCCATGACCACCCTATACGTAAAATATCATGAAACGAGTAAAAACGAACACAAAACATAAAAATAACTACGAATTTAAACTTGAAATGGATATTGATTCGTGTATATAAAATCCACTTATCAAAATCTCCCAAACTTAAACCGTTCTAGTCCTCGAGCACAAAACAAACTACATGCTATGCAATGCAATGAAATGAAATAACAATCTAACTGCCTAAAAATAAAATCCAACAACATCGTATAAACTGATTTATCCCATCGGCCTCAGAGAAAACAAGCAACTCTACAATACAAATTATCTAAACCAATCCACACTTACATATTAATTCTCAATTCTTGAACAATAATTAATGGTATAGCGTGCGTGTGTGATCAACATCTAAGATAATTGATACTAACCCAAATTCAATACATAAACAACTTCTTAGAAGGAATCATATAGTGCAAACTCAAAAATCTCAAAGATAAGCACGATTCAACTAAAATTAAACTCAACCAAATTCAAGGGTACATGCAGGATACTTATAATTTCTTTTCTTCCTTCTCTTTTTTCTTTACACGGGGGCTTTTTGCACTTTTCCCGTTTTATTCTTATCTCTTTTTTTTCTTCCTAAATATACATAAACGACTGTGCAATGTCTCATCCCATTAGGCTAACAGTGTTACCCCTTAGCGACCTTTCGACCAACGACTCCCAAAGCATAGAAGACCTTAGGACGCTAGGTGTAAAGACAATCCCCTCGGGCGTACTTGCTTAATTAACAGAGGCTCCGAAACAAGACTAGTCACCATGTATACCCTATGTATTTTTCTTCTTCTTCTTTTTTTATATACATTTTTTTAAAGCTTATATACCCCACATTTATTCCCCCAAACTTAGGTTCTTGCCTAATTTAAGCCTTCACTACCTATCCTTGTCATTTTCTGGTTCACCCTAGCATTATCCTTTAGAAACATTTTATGTATCGATTTGAACTGACCAGTCAACAAAGATGTTATTAGTGCTACCCTTTTTATAACAGTTTCAAACAAGTCCAAGAATCGATTCATAACAGTAATTATATCACAGTTCTAATAATCTATATTATATTAGTTAACTTGTTCACAATCTCATCATTGGCCAGAATAACCTGTAGAATGCTACACCATTGGACATATGCAAACAAACTATTTAACTAAAACTTTTTTTTTCTTTTCATCAATTTTTTTTAAAACTGAAAAGAAAAATCCTATTCTATAATGCAAAACTAGATATTAAAACTAAAATATAAAAATGCAAGCAACTAAACAAACAATTAAATCCCCTAAACTTAACTAAGACAATGCCCTCATTGGATAAAAATAAAATGCAAGAGGACTTCCCTGGAATTGTCTAAGTCTGGGGCGGTGGTTGGTGCTCTTCCCCATCGGAATCACTAGGCGGAAATCGAGGCAATGGACCGGGTTGTTGATACAAAAATTGGGCCGCCGGGTTAAAACTCTGAAGTGTTTTGTTGAATGAAGCGAACGACGCGTTCATGGCATCGAACATATGATCTTGGCGCATCGCCAATTGCCGCAATTCCCGGCGTGCTGCCCTAGTATGCGCATTCATTTAATTTTGGAGCTCAAGGAACTGAGTACTAGAAAATGCCTCAGTCTGCGGAACCTGCTCGGTTCCTTGATCTCCCATCGTTTCATCCTCATCCCCCGAGGTATCTTCGGCGTCGACTTCATCTTCCGACGCCGATGGAAAAATAAAACCCAAACCCCGTGGATGTGACTCTCCTCCACCCCACACTGAATATCGCGTAATCATGCGTGAATAAAGAAAAGCAAGCGGCGGTTGAGTTGGCTCATCATCAGAATAACGCACCCCGGCGTTGCGGCACAATGCACATATAAGTGAAGGGTGTGGAAAACTGCTCGAAAAATTTCCGCGTAAGCACCGGCGGATGTAGAAACTGATGATGGCCCCGACGTCGATGGCGTATAACAGTAACGCCTTTTCTTTGGTGACGTCCGAAGTGTGTTGGGACGGAAGTAATTTCGCACATAAAAATGCGTACCATATCTTTCCATACCGGCTTAAGTCCTTGCTATTGAACACTGTTCCTCCCTTCCTCCCTTTGGTCCAAGATGTGCCCGAATTTGTCAAATTTTTAATAACCTCCTCATAATCCAAGTCAAAATCCCTCATTTGGACATACTGACAATGGTGTGGCACCCGCAACTGATAGTAAGCAGTTATTGCATCGTCACTGAATGGAACCATTCGACCCCGCACAAACGCTTTGAAAGGAGCTTTGTCTTCGGCGTTTGCATAGAATTCCTTGACAATATTAACCACTGCGGGTGTCGGATGTTCAGTGAATTTGATCCACCCCTTTTGGTGAATTTGGGACATCATTTCTTCGTCATTCCCCTCGGGGGCCAAACCACGTTCTGGTGTAAGTGCCTTAGATTGCATGTACTCATAACGGTCGGCAGCGGCGGCACTCACAAATTTACGGCGGTCATAGGTAGTTGGCGGTGGAGCGGCGCTTGAACTCGCCCCCCGTTGGCGTTTGGGTGTTGGTTGAGATGCCATTGAGTTTCAGTATTGAACTCTTGCTAGTAAACACTGACGTACCCGAAAACTTGGTTCAAGCACTTTATCAAACACTTGACGTGCGGTTGGGTTAAGTTACACAATTTTTGAATTTTGAACTTGGAAATTGGTGTATGTGGTATAGATGAGATAAAGCCTTGACACTATAGCCACTTACCCTCAAGTATGTGTATCCCAATTTCTTTAAGAATTCGAGTGTAATGGTGTTGAATATGGGAAGTATGAGGTAGGGTTTATATAGAGTGATGTCGGAGAGATGAAGTGGTGGACGGGATTGAAGTCATTGTAAGTGGGGAGTAGGGATGCAGTTTGTGATGTGGGTAGTGGGTAGTAGTGGTTTGGTAGGAGATAGCAATATGGTTTATTGAGGGAGAGTAAGAGCAAAGGAGTAGGCGTGTATGTGTGTGGGAGAGATGGCTGAGATCGTGCCTTATAACAGGCGTGTCTGCACAGTTTTCAGCACCCCCGCCCCGGCGGGGGGTACTAGGCCAAAAAGGCCCGCCTTGGCAGGCATGCCCACTGTAAAAATTTTTGGTCAAAAATTTTTGAGATGCAAAATTTTACGATTTTCCTCCATTGCGTAGGCGTTGTTGCTCTGTGTCATGTTGGACCTCTCTTGAAACCAAAAACATGCAATATGTTAGATTAATGACGACTTGGAGTTTCAATGAGATTTTTAGTACTTTTCAGAGATTTTTAGCAAAACTTAATAATAGACAAGTCCTAACTACTACTTCATAAACTATATCCTAACAAATTAAACATGAATTATGAAAAATAAAGAAAAATTGGGTTGCCTCCCAATTAGCGCTTGATTTTAAGTCGTTCAGCCTGACTACTCCCTGTTTTACTGTGTATCGACGAGGGTAATGTTGTCGGCGTCCCAATTCGATTCGCCACCCCAGTAATGCTTTATTCGTTTACCATTGACCTTGAATGTTTCTAATGGATTCCGACTGTAGAGTTCAACGGCGCCATGAGGAAATACTCATTTTATTGTAAATGGTCCCGACCATCTCGACTTAAGCTTTCCGGGGAACAAACGCAGCCGTGAATTGAATAGGAGGACTGCTTGACCCGGCTCGAATGTTTGTTGCACAATTTTCTGGTCGTGCCATCTTTTAACTTTTTCTTTGTATAGCTTGGCATTCTCGTAGGCTTGGAGGCAGAATTCGTCGAGCTCATTTAGTTGGAGTAGCCTCGTTTCTCCTACCGCGGCTTGATCAAAATTCAATTTCTGTATGGCCCAGTAAGCCTTGTGCTGTAGCTCCACCGATAAATGACATGCCTTTCCATACAAAAGTTGATAAGGTGACATCCCGATTGGCGTTTTGTATGCAGTCCGGTACGCCCATAATGCGTCGTCCAATCGAAGTGACCAATCTTTCCGACTCGGATTTACGACTTTCTCCAATATCCTCTTAACTTCTCTGTTCGATACCTCGGCTTACCCATTAGTTTGAGGGTGATACGCTGTAGCCACCTTATGATTGACCCCATACTTAGCCAAAAGAGCTGTAAACGACTTATTGCAGAAGTGACTTCCTTCATTACTGATTATTGCTCTTGGCGTGCCAAACCTCGTAAAAATGTTTTTCTGTAGAAACTTGAGGACCACCTTGGCATGATTAGATGGTAATGCTGCAGCTTCAACCCATTTCGAGACGTAATCCACTGCGAGCAGAATATACTGATTGCTCAAAGACGACGGGAATGGTCCCATGAAATCGATGCCCCAAACATCAAAGATTTCCACTTCAAGAATTGTTTGTAGGAGCATCTCATTCCGTTTCGATATGTTTCCCACCCTTTGGCATCTAGCACACGTTTTCACAAATTAGTGGGCGTCTTTGAACACCGTAGGCCAATAAAACCCGGATTGAAGAACTTTCGCTGCGGTGCGCTCACTCCCGTAATGTCAACCGTATGCCGATGAGTGGCATTCTTGTAATATGTTGTGGACTTCACTGTATGGGATACATCGTCGAATTATCTTATCGGCACATTGTTTGAATAAGTACGGTTCATCCCACATGTACCACTTGACACCATGCAGAAACTTCTTTTTCTGTTGTCGTGTAAGATTCGGTGGAAGCATCTTGCTTACCACATAATTCGCTAAATCTGCATACCACGGAAATTCTGCATTCAACCCAAATAACTGCTCATCTGAGAATGTCTCGTTGATCACACATCTATCTTCATCCTTTTTCTCTGGATTTTCCAGCCTTGACATATGATCGGTAACTTGATTCTCCGTCCCCTTTCTATCTTTAATTTCTAAATCAAACTCTTGAAGTAGGAGAATCCATCGGATAAGGCGTGGCTTAGCATCTTTTTTCGCTATTAAGTACCGAATCGCCGAATGGTCCGTGTAGACTATTACCTTAGTCCAGATCAAGTATGCCCAGAATTTGTCGAACGTGTATACCACTGCAAGCAATTCCTTTTCCGTAGTAGTGTAGTTCATTTGAGTCTCTGTGAGTGTTTTTCTTGCATGGTTATATGGCGTGAAACACCTTGTCTCGTCTTTGGCCCAAAATAGCCCCAACCGCATAATCGCTCGCATCACACATAAGTTCGAATGGCATTTTCCAGTCCGGTGCGACTATCACGAGGGCTGTAGTTAATTTCTTCTTCAATAGGTCAAACGCGAACTTACATTCCGCAGTAAAGCTAAAAGTGGCATCCTTCTCTAATAGACTGCATAGAGGTTTTGCAATCTTAGAGAAGTCTTTTATGAATCTCCTGTAGAACCCAGCATGCCCTAGAAAACTTTTAATTCCCTTAACTGAGCCCGGTGGAGGTAGTTTCTCGATCGTGTCCAACTTTGCCTTGTCCACCTCCAATCCTTGAGCCGACACCTTATGCCCCAAAATTATGCCCTCTTCAACCATGAAGTGGCATTTTTCCCAATTCAGTATGAGGTTTGTATCCTTACACCGCTGCAATACCATGACCAGATTCTCTAAGCAAGTGTTAAAATTGTCCCCATAGACCGAGAAATCGTCCATGAAGACTTCAACGTTCTTCTCCACCATATCCGAGAAAATAGCCATCATACACCGCTGGAAAGTTGACTGTGCATTGCACAGTCCGAATGACATTCTCCTGAATGCAAAGGTGCCGTAAAGGCAAGTGAATGTTGTCTTTTCTTGATCCTCAGGAGCGATAGCAATCTGATTATATCCCAAATATCCATCCAATAAGCAGTAAAACTCATGTCCTGCTAACCTGTCTAACATTTGATCGATAAAAGGTAGCGGGAAATGATCCTTCTGGGTTGTCTTATTCAATCTCCTATAATCAATGCACACCCTCCAACCTGCTACTGTCCTTGTTGGAATTAACTCGTTGTCCTCATTCTGAATTACCGTCATTCCCCTTTTCTTAGGCACACAATGAATCGGACTTACCCATTTACTGTCAGAAATTGGATAAATGACACCGGCATCCAATAATTTCAGAATTTCCTTCTTGACCACTTCCTTCATGATTGGGTTAAGGCGACGTTGATGCTCCATCGATGGACTTACATCATCCTCCATCAGAATCTTGTGCATGCAAAATGATGGGCTAATGCCTTTTATATCCGCAATCATCCATCCAATCTCTGATTTGTGATCCCTAAGCACCCTCAGCAACTTTTCTTCCTGCAATTCATTAAGTGCAGCAGAAATAATTACAGGAAAAGAATTTAAATCGCCTAAATACGCATACCTGAGATGTTTAGGGAGTGGCTTTAGTTCGAATGTCGGTGGCTCCTCCAATGATGGTTTCAATTTTTCTGCAACTGTCTCCTCGGTGTACAAAGGTTCAACCGGTGCTCTGAATCAGCTAACTCGTGGCAACGAGTCTAGCATCTGTAATAAGTGCACAAATTCCAGGTCATCTTTTTCCTCATGCCCCAGTAAAGTTGTTTCTAACGGATCGTTGATCAAACTCTTGCCCATATCTTCGCTGGCAATTTGCTCAATTAAATCCATTCGATTACACTCTTCCTCGTCCGTGGGATATTTAATGGCCTTGAACACATTGAATTTTACTTCTTGATCTTGGACCCTCATTGTAAGTTCTCCTTTTAGCACGTCTATGAGTGTCCTTCCCGTGGCCAAGAAAGGTCTCCCTAGGATGATCGGGATGTTCTTATCTTCATCGAAATCCAGTATGATAAAGTCCGCAGGGAATATAAACTTATCCATTTTTACCAAAATGTCCTCTATAATGCCTCTCGGATATGTGACTCACCTATCCGCCAACTGCAATGAAATATTTGTAGGCTTTGGCGCGGGCAAACCCAATTCTGAATATACTGATAATGGCATCAGGTTTATACTCGCCCCCAAATCACATAAGCACTTGTTAAAAGAAATCTTCCCGATCGTGCACAGGATAATAAAGCTCCCCGAGTCTTTGAGTTTTGGTGGAAGCTTTTTCTGTAACACTACACTACACTCCTTTGTTAGTGCCACTATTTCGAAGTCTTCCCATTTCTTCTTCCTCGACAGAATTCCCTTCATAAACTTCGCATAACTCGACATTTGCTCCAGGGCCTCTGCGAATGGGATGTTAATCTGGAGTTTCTTGAACACATCTAAAAACTTTGCGAACTACTTATCTGATTTCTATTTTTGGACCCTCTGCTGAAACGGCAGTGGAGGAAAAACAATCAGCTCACTGTTTAACTTGGGTTCCTCGGTTTTGTTCCCCTCCACTGCATTACTGTCGTTGACCTTTTCCTCTGGTGTTGCTGAATTTTTTGCACTATTCCCACCGAGGTGTTTTCCACTTCTCAACATAACTGCTTGACATTGCTCATGATTACCCTTCGAATTTCTTTCGGTGTCGCTTGGTAATGTTCCTTGTGGTCTATTATTCAATGCCAATGCAATTTGACCTATCTGATTCTTTATATTTTTTATAGCAATAGCTTGATTCTTCATAGCCAAATCGTTGCTAGTCATGTACCTTGCCCATGATTCCTCCCCATCGGATTTCTTGTCCTGCTGTTGAATCTGTTGTGGATGACTATGAAAACCAGGGGGATATGATGGTCGTGGAGCTTGAGTTTGCTGATTATTGCTCCATGAAAGGTTTGGGTGGTTCCTATTCCCCTGGTTGTAGGTGTTTTGGTAAGTATTTTGCGGGATTCTATTGTAGTTGCCTATGAACTGAACGGATGTTGGATTTATTGTACACTGCTCTGTCGGATGATCACCCGCACACAATTCACATACTACCATAACCTGCTGAACTTGTTGCTGAACTTGAGCCCCTGCTATCGTATTCACCCTCTTATTCATCGTATCAAACTTCATGGATAATGCAGAAAGTTATGCTTGTATAGCTGTTGCTCCATCTAATTCCAAGATCCCAGTCGCCTTTGCCTGTGTCATTCTTGCTATAGGCCACTGGTAGTTATTTGCCGACATTATTTCTATCAAATTGTAGGTTTCCTCGTAACTCTTAGCCATGAATGCACCGCCCGATGCCGCATCAATGCTAGTTCTGACATTTCCATGTAGCCCATTATAGAAGGTGTTCATTTGTAACCACTTGGGCAATCCATGATGTGGGCACTTTCTGAGTAATTCTTTGTATCTCTCCCATGACTCATATAGTGACTCTCCATTCTGCTGCTCAAACATTGTGATGTCATTCCTCATTTTCGCAGTCTTCGCTGGTGGGAAAAATTTGGCAAGAAATTTTTGAGCCAAATCCTCCCACTTAGTGATCGAACCCGGCGGTAAAGAATGTAACCAACTCTTCGCCTTATCCCGTAAAGTGAATGGGAATAAGCGAAGTCTCACTGCCTCATCCGACACCCCACTGTACTTGAACGTGTCGCACATTTCCAGAAAACTGATCAAATGCTCATTCGGATCGTCGTTTACCATTCCCCAAAACTGACACGAGTTCTACATCATCTGAATAGTCCCATGTTTTATGTCAAAAGTGTTCGCAGCAATTGCAAGCCTAGTAATGTTTTACTGCAGATCAGTTACCCTAGGTGTGGCAAAATCCCTCAACGCTTTCTGGTCTTCGGCAACCATCGTTCCTTCCTTATCAGAATTTTCGAATTCGTTCCTCGTTTCCTCAATCCACTTACTCGACTTTTGAAATCATTTGTCGATGTCGTCCTTAAAAGGAAGCAAGTCTGGATGTTTAGATCGTGTTTGCATAAACCAATGTCGAAAACCTGAAATAGAGAAAACAAAAATAAAAAATGTTTAAGTAAAATTGGACTAATTAAACTGATATTGTAAAAACAAATATTAAAATCTCGGCTAAATTTTCCCCGGCAACGACGCCAAAAACTTGTTGGTGAAAATTAATACGCTTAAAAACACGCAAGTGCACGTGGTCAACAAGTAATATAGTAGTGAGTAGGGTATCGTTCCCACGAGGATAAAATATCAAGAATCTTAACTTCACAAGTATCAATTTTGTATTAACCCCAATTTTATTAAACTAATCAATTCAATGGTTTTAAAAATAAATAAAAGAAACTAAATTAATAAATAATTAAATTATCACTAAACAGTCACCAATAACGAAATCCGGAATTTCAAACAATTAATGGAGAATTAGACTTATGATTTCACCCTGAGCTTCACTCTGATTTTCAAACCCTTACTCCAACTCAATTTAATATCTCAGTTTAATAATCAAGAACACGAAAGTAGTAAGAGCCACCTCTCGATGCACTAATACCATATTAACATCAATCCACAATTAAGATAGAAATCCGTTAAACACCTAAATTAACCAACTCACTATATCTTTATGTGAACTGCAATCAAAAAGGTTGAAGTTTAAGCTCTCTATACGATTACATGCGATGTCAAACGTATCTCTACCTTAACAATAATCACAAATCTGCTATCGACAAAATTCATGACACATGCTATATTAACTAGGTCTAGATTCGAATATCCTCTATCGATTCCTTTCAAATCCACAAAGAACTGTTGATTAGGCAATTCATAAATTCACGCTCAAATTAACATAGATAAACTGAAAATATCTTATTGAATTGGAAATCAAAGTTATAGAATCATCGTTACGCCCAAAGATCCATCACAAGTCTAATAAATAAATTAGTTCATAACGAATGAATTAAAAACTGAATAATTTGTTGAAAACATCATCCCAATTACAAAGAAATGAAAGAGAAGAAGAATTATGGAAAACCCCTTCACGTAGCCTAGATTTGCAACCGTCGTGACAATCTCTGAAAATTACTCCTCCAACGTTCGCTCTTCAATCCTTGAAATCACTCTTGAATTCTTGCCATTGTGTTATAAGATTGTTGTTTTTCTCCGTAAAATGCAAGTTCTCTTCTCTTCTGGCCGAGTTCTTCTTTTTATTAGAGTCCAAACGCACTAGCCAAGCCCAACAAACGGAGCCCCAATAGAAGTCGAAACCAAACAGGACAGTTCAGGAAACGGGAACCCCGCCCCGGCGGGGGGTACAAGCACAAACAGGCCAGCCCCGGCGGGCATAGCCACTGACTTTAAAATTTTTAAGCTCCAACTTTTTTCCACTTTTGCTCCAAAAAGACCACCTTTCCTCACCAATTGCATCCATGACCACCCTATACATAAAATATCATGAAACGAGTAAAAACGAACACAAAACATGAAAATAACTACAAATTTAAACTTGAAATGAATATTGATTCGTGTATATAAAATCCACTTATCAATGATCTAGAAACTTATTACATAAATATTCGTTCCTTGATCAAATCAAAGAATCCTAACACTTTGCCAATTTGTTTCACTTCTGAATTCTTTGAATCTTTCAAATAATTCATACTTGTATTTCAGCAAATACAAACATTAAACTCTTTGAATGATCATCTCCTTTTCTTATACTAATTTGTTCAATATGTAAAATTATTTTCACGTAAGTTAAGTATACAAAATCCATTAAGTAATATTTCAGTTCTATACTAAACATTATTATTATAAATAGAACATCAATTGTTCTTAATTATAATACCAAAGATTTCATTGTCCAATAATAAAATGGAAATAATGCTTCTAACGCGAACTGGAATACAATAACAACTTATTGACTTAATAGATTTGTCTGTTGGTAGTGCTAAACTATAAGTTTCTATGGCTAATGTAGCAACCTTTGCTTCATTTTCACACATAGGATTACTTATATTTGTTTAGCTTTCTATTTCTGCTTGGTCCTTTCATAAATCTATATTTATGATAACCAAAGTCGATATCCAATACCCAAGTAGAAACTTGACTTAAAGAAAAATTTATTTTAAATCATGAACAAAATTATATTTGTAACCAAAACTTCATTAAGCTTCTTCTGGTTAGTCTCAGCAAAATGCTTCTTGCAATTTCTTTCCAGTGTCTAGGCTTATTGCAGTGGAAGCAAACTCATTTGCTATCCGTATCAGCTTTGTTCTTATTATCCTTTGTTTTTGCTTTTTTTATTTACCTTCTTAGAATCGTTCTTCTTTTCAGAAGATCCTTTGGCCCCTACCTGTAAGACATGGTCTTTCTTGATTGGAAAGTGACTCTCAACATTTTTCAACATGTTAAGCAAATCAGCGAGGCTGATATCTAGCTTGTTCATATGAAAAATTCACAACAATTGTGAAAGGAGTCCGGGAGTGAGTGCAAGATCAAATATTGGCTCAAATCTCCATCCATGACAAAACCCGTTGTCCTAATTGATCAATCAAATTGATTATGCTAAGGACTTTTGTTTGTACTGTAGTGTCATCGGTCATTCTAGATTGGAAGAGCTCCTTAGATATCTAATATCTATCAGTCCTACTTTTCTCACCATCAACTACTTGATGTGCATGAATATAGTAAGAGCGTCCATAGTTTCATGCTGACGCTGAAGCTCGTTACTCATGAATGCGAGCATGATGAATTTAGCCAACTGTGCATCATCTTGCCACTTTCTAAAAGTAGCAATCTCTTCCTCAGAGGTATTGTCTGCAACCATTGCAGGGATAGACATATTAAGGACATAAGATAGCTTTTCAACCGTGAGAACTTTTCTCAATTTCCTTAACCAAACTGTTTAATACGGTCTGGTTAAATAGCATCTTATATTCTTCGCAATGATAGCAAGTTAGACATTATAAAATTCTGTAAATGAATTTGTAATTAACAATATTTTAACATACATTCTTTTATTAATTACCAAAATAAATTAGGTCTTGTTTTAAATTGGTATCTCCCACTATTTTCTTCAAACTATATTACCCTCACTTATATAGTTCGGTAAAATCTAATTAAATCTGCTAGTGAGAATAAGGATCACATTTCAAATGTATATAGCCTTGTGGTGACATAACAAACTATATATAAATAAATATGTAGACAACTCTTGTCAATTACATCAACTATGTAACTCCTTATATTTTGCCTCTTAAATCATAATGGTCAAGTGTGTGCACATCTGAACTAAAATGATTTAAGTTAAGTCCAACCTAGCACTCCATATATTCAAAAAAAAAAATATTATCCTTGTGGTGACACAACAAAACAACATTGTTCTATTTTCTTTATAAGCATCAAATGTGATAAAATTAACATCTCAAAGAATTAAGATAAGCCTTGTGGTGACACAACAAACTTATAATAATTAATTGATACTTTATTATTTGTATCATGCTAGAAGGCAACGTTCGATATTCCAAATATCTTTGAACGCTTAGGACTTAATATAAAATATTTGAGGGGTTTGTTATTAATTTGTCTCATCTTGTTTAGCGCGCATGCTCATATATATATAAAATACGCGTCATATTAATGAACATGCAAAGCATGTTTGTATAATATATAATATATATATTGTATAAGCATGCACATATAGAATACTATATTATACCCGGATTGATTATGGACTTTTATTCTAGTTTGGTTCACTATAGCCACCAAGTGAACCAAAATGTCAATCCCTAGGGGTGCAAGAATTAATATTTAAATATAACTATTACATTTAAACCCGAGCTCCATTACAAACGGGTCTTTAAGCGCTCCTTGCTCCTTGATCTCCAATTCTTCAAAATAATTCTAACTATTCTTATTACAAAACTATTTAAAATAAATAGAAACCTTGACCAGCAGTCAAGGGGAAGTAAATAGGAGGGAGATAGAATTTACATTAAGAAAAATTAGAAAAGACGAGGTACGCAGACCTCATTTAATAAAACTCATACATTCATGCATCCAACTAAAATAAAATCCAATCACATTGGTCAATAGTCCATAATCAATCCCATTTATTATCATACACATCATCATATGAATCAATAAATAGCATTCATCTCTTGAACAATAAACATTCAATATATATATTGATATCATTTAATGGGCAAATTTAGTTAGCATAAAATCTAATTTTGAATCAAAATAAACTCTTTTATTTTAATCCAAATTTAAATCAAAATAAACCTCTTTTATTTTAATTTATCAAATTTTGAATAAAATAATCTATTTTATTTTAATCA
Organism: Panax notoginseng; assembly: GCA_016801055.1. Taxonomy (NCBI): domain Eukaryota; kingdom Viridiplantae; phylum Streptophyta; class Magnoliopsida; order Apiales; family Araliaceae; genus Panax; species Panax notoginseng. Next base: position 90,460,710 of record CM029021.1, on the reverse strand, counting down.
AAATCTTTAATCAAAATAAACTCCTTTATTTTAATTAATTATGGAATCCAATTCCAAGTAAAAAAAAACTCTTTTATTAAAGGAAACACTGATTCTCTTTCCTATTCACAAATAAACTCCTTTATTTTGAATAATATGAAATCTTATTTCATATCTAAATAAACTCCTTTATTTAAGGAAATACGGAATCCAATTTTAACTCCAATTAGTTATCATGGAATCCAATTCCAACTCTAATTAGTTAGCATGAAATTTAATTTTAAAATTAAAATAAACTTTTTATTTTAATTATAAAATAATTGAGAATAATATATTAAACTTATATATAATGTATATATAATATATTAAAAATAACCGAATATATATATATATATATATATATATATATATATATATATATATATATATATAATATATATATATATCGGAAAGCTTCAAGAGCATAATCCTTAAATAGCATAACGCCTTAAATAGCATAATTTTATCAAAACGACGTAGTTTTGATAAGACACGGTGGCATTTTATAAATACGCGGTGACATGATATTTACAAAAATGCCACCGCGTCTTATCAAAACTACGTCGTTTTGATAAAATTATACTACTTAAGGCGTTATGCTATTTAAGGATTATGCTCTTGAAGCTTCCCGTATATATATATATATATATATATATATATATATATATATATATATATATATATATATATCCGCATCTCCTTATGTTTAAAAAAAAGAATCTCCTGCAACCTTTTAATTTATCATGCACCTGGAGCTAATAATATATACGGAATATAATATTACCAACATGCAATCAGCAATCATTATATAAAATTATATATGATTAACAACATGCAATCAGCAACATGATCCAGCGCAAATCACGAAAAGGGTAATTTTTAAACAGTACCGATTTCAAAGCAGTGTCCTTTTTTTTAAAAAAAAATAAATTTTATATAACAAAATTATGCCCAATTAAATTGTTCTAAACACATATCAAATTAAAATAATTAATAATTCGCATAAAGGTTTGGCTTTGATACCACTGTTAGGTTTGTAATAATCATAAACGCAATTAAATTGCACAAATAAAGCGAAAACGTGGAAAATCAGAGTTTAAAAATTTTACAAACCATATACCCGGATCATCCTTTATGCACAATTATTAATTAAACAAAAATATGAAGGACAAGAATCATACCCTTGAAGATCTGAGCTTCCTCAGGTACAAGTTCACCTCCAAATCTTTTTCGCGTTCAACTTGAATCCACTGGGTTTGGTTCCTTACTTTGATCAACGTTAGCCACCCAAGTGTTTGGCCTCTAGAGGTGATCATCCAAGAAAGAATAAAGATTCAAGAAGATGAGTATTTAGCAAAACCCTAATTTTCTATCTCTCATAGAAAAGGAGCGTACTCTCCCAACTGTTGGAATTACGTTTATCGATATCTGATATAAGACTCACCTTATAAAGATATCAGGTAACCCTATTTAATTAAAATAATGTATTATTTATTTAATTAAACTCTTTTAATTAAATGGGTTCCCTAATCTTATTAGGGATAATTAATTAAACTCCTTTAACTAATTTTTCCTTCTAATCCTATTAAGAATAAATGAGAGTACTTATATTAAGTTAATTCCTAAACTCTTTTAAAAATTAAAATAATAATAATTGTAATAATATTAATAAGTCTCCTCTTATTAATTTATATTTAATATTTCTAAAATATTAAATAATAAATATTAAGCTATTTAATTTATTCTATCACCATAGATTAAATTAAATATACTTAACTTATTATTACGATTATGCCATTAACTTCTTAAATTATTATTCTCCTTTTTATGGAGTGACCCTTTAGGTTTTCCATATTAAACCGGTTGTGAATAAATCAATTAGAACAATTCTAATCTTATTTAAATAAATAAATCAAACAATTAATTTATTTAAATAAATAATATTTATTCTACAATAGAGATAAGCCTTCCTAGCGATCAACGACTTTCTAGATAATATAGATTTCAATATTAATCATAAAAGAACCTTTGAGTAAATAGTTACTGTACAATTCAATCCTTCCACCATACAATATCCCAATTAAATATAAGACATGTAATTATTGTCAAGTCTTATTTTATTTAATTATATGTATTTTGACTCTTAAATGCACAACTCCAAATAATGCAAATTAGAAACTCCTTTCTAATTTCATTCTGCCTTGGCCAAGGACTACTGGGTTGTCATTTATCGAATCACGTAGGACATTTCTCTTCTTTTACTAGAAGCGGTAGATTCTTTATTGATCTTACATTATCTCCATGTACAACTTATTATACCCAAGTATACCCTTTGATATACCCTAAGGGCCTTAAGGAATAAGTCAAAGTATAACTCATCATACACAAGATATTATGATGATCTCAAGTTCAAGGATCACTTGTACTACTATCACTACAGGAATTCTTATTGACAGGCAAGTAAAACTCCATTAGGTATTCCTTAGCGAGCCACGTTCAATGAACTTATTTTCTAATAAGCACCTACATACTTGCTTTAGTGTCTCCACACAAATGATCATGAGATCAATCATCCTCATCTAATAAGCAAGTGTAAGACCTCAAATTATTAATAAATAAAATTTAATTTCCTTTATTTATTATTTTGAAATAGTAAGGGTTGATTTGATTAATGTGGTTAGTTATGGGTAAAATACGCGAATATTTTAAAAATAAGCAGGTGGTTATAAAATATTCATTGTTGTTGGGGAATATTCGTTTGGTTGTGGAATATTCTTCCTGTCGGGGAATATTCGTACGACGGCGCAGTCTTTTGTGGGCCCCATAACGGAAAGCGATTGGATGAAGAAAATGACAAATATAAGTTGTTTATAAATAACGGCGTAGTTGTTACCGTTAATACTATTGGAATACCCGGTGGTTAAAACACAGTAATACGCGTTGTTGCACAGTAGCACACTGTATTGCACCAATTATTAATTCTTATGTAAGAAGGCACTACTCAATAATGGTTACAGTAATTACTGTTCAGTATTTTGTTTTATTGATTCAATAATTACTGCGTTGATATTTTATATTACTGTTGTTTCAATAATTGTCACCACACAGTATTTTCTATTATCGGAGCAATAATTCATATTATCTAAATAATATTATTAGATAACATTATTGGCAATGTCTAGAAAGTTCTGTCTAAGGAGAGGTTTGGTCGTCTAATTGCGCGCCAATAAGGAGAGATCCTTATTGGAAAGTCCCCTCTTTCCTGGGAACTGCCTGGCTGTCAGTATTGTGATTCTGTAATATTATTTGTGAATAATTAATTATTGATTTATATGATGAGAAAAATATTAATTTTATGTGGATATAGATGGGGAAAATTTTTAATGTGAGAATTGTTGAAAATTAATATTTTATCTTTTTCTGATAAAATAATTCATTTAAATATATTATTTTAATAATATATTGATGGTGATATTTTTACAATGAATGTGGGATATATGAGTATATGAGGAGGAATAGTATTTTTGTGGCATTAAATGATTAACACATGTTTTGTGTGTTGGTGGACACAATTCTTGACCGAAAATTTATTATTTACTGTAAAATCGCCCGTTTGTGGATTTCGGTAAATTTCTGTTTGGAATTTAGAAAAATTTTCTTCTATAAAGTTGTAGAGAATTGAATTTCCTATAAAAACTCGCGAGATTCGAATTTTCTGATAAAAGGGCTATTTATTATGAATTATTGAAGTTTTGAAGTTCCGAAATAATTGATTTTTGGAAGTTTTATTTATTATTTTGAAGAAAAACGTTTTTTGGCATTTAAGTGGGCTAACATGTGATATAAATGGGCTGAGATCAGATGTCTAGAGGTGGGCTAAGGAAAATTTGATAAATATATTATTATTATATTAAATTTTCTACTTTGGTGTTCTAAGCATTTTTCTATAAATAGGGTGCTTAGGTTAGAATTGAAAATCACACCAGAAACTAAAGATTTCTTTCTCTTTCTCTCTTTATAATATCGAGCGTATTTTGTGAGTATTTTTATACTTTGAGTGTTGCTATACAGTGCAAGTTCCTTCAGCACTATATCTGATATTCCAACCAAAAGTACTATTTTGCTGAGGTAAGGGATGTTATTTTCTTCATAAATGATATTATTTTTTTTAATATCATTATACCGAAATATTGGTTGAAACCTTTTATCAAATTTAAAACTTTTTCATGTCGGGGTTACTATTCATGAGTTACTATTCATTAGTTACTATTCACGAGTTACTATTCATGAGTTACTATTCACGAGTTACTATTCACGAGTACTATTCACGAAGCATAATGATATTTTTTGTGAAATTTCTATCTTTTGGTGTCGGAGTTACTATTCACGTATACGACACTATTCATGTATACGGTACTATTCACGAATACGACACTATTCACCGAAAAATGAAACTTTCTTCTTTTCGTCCAAAATATCTATTTTGGATACTAGCTTTGATTGTATCCATGTTTTGATCATTCTTGAATTTTACATCACTATGATTATTTATGAGGTATTTTTGGACATGGAATAGCTGAAATACGAATCCTTAATATTTATTCTTTTGTTTCACTGGATTCGTTTCCTTTAAAATATTTTTCATCATCCTCAGTCCTAAATGATGATATTAATGAATATCTTTGGCCTATAGTGCAAAGATGAATGATTTCTGATGAATATCTTTGGCTCATAGTGCAAACATGAACATGTGTTGAGATGAACATGACCAACTGATGAATATCTTTGGCTTGTAATGCAAAGATGATTATTGATTGATGTTACAGGGATAAAATATTGATGATGGACTTTTAAATTCATAGATAATAGTAGATTTCATTCTCTACGTAACTCTTCTATGAATTATTATTTTTCGCTGCGAATATTGATTTAAAACTTGTTGTCTATTGTATTCTATTAGATTTTTCCCTGTTGAAGACTAAGGATAATTTTTTGTATATTATCTTAGTCATAATATTCTTTATTGGGCTAGTTGAGCTCACCCTTTTCCTTGTTGTTCTATTTTCTTCTCAGGAGGCGAGAATGTAGCGAGTACTAGTCAGGGTGTGGAATGATGGTTCAAGACAGTTGTTTTAGTAGTCCTCACTATTTTGTAAAACAGTATATCAATAAGTATAATGAGGACTTAATTGAGTATGAATACTGTCTAGATGACAATATTTGTATTTAAACTCACAGTATATGTGTTGTCGTATTTTGCACGACAAATGTATTAATAAAGTTGTAGTTGTTTCTGTACCATGTATTTGGCGACCCAGAATGGGTTGGGTGGAATGGACCTATTTTGGGGGCGTCACAGTTGGTATCAGAGCTTAGGGATATGATCTCTGGCAGAGATCGGGGAATAGAACTAGGAGGGGAGAGACGAGTAAATCCTTCGCTAGTGTGTCCTACCTAAGCTTATTTGTTGGTCGGTCATAATATAGGGATATTATGTGATATGTTAATTTGTTAAATTAACCCTTGTTTTATGGTAGTATTTGAGAATGTCGACTGAGAATGTTAACAGTGGAGTAAATGAGACGGTGGAGATGCCTATACTCACCAACGAGGAGAACGTGCAACAGGTTGGTAATGTTCCTCCTGTGAACAACACCACTGAGCAGCTGATGAACGATGGGATATTTAGAAGCTTTTTGCAGTTCATGTAAAATCAGACGAAGGAGACTCGTGTTCAAAATACAGGAGGAAATAATAGCAATTCAATGTTTGTCACAGCTAAGCAGTTCAAAGAGTTGGGACCACCAGAATTTAAGGGAAAGCCAGATCCGATCATGGCGGAAACGTGGGTCAAGTAAATTACCAAGATATTCGATGTCTTGGGATGCACGGAGGAACAGAAGGTTCCATTCGCCACCTTTATGTTTCGTGGCGAGGCAGACTACTGGTGGGAGTCTATGAAACTGACCCAGCCTGCCGCACTCAGCATGTCTTGGGATACGTTTCAGAAACTTTTCAACGAAAAATACTTTCCTGAAAGTATTCGCCATATGAAGGAGGTAGAGTTTATTAGACTGGAGCAGAATAACATGACGATGTCCCAGTACGAGGCGAAGTTTGCAGAGTTGTCCAGGTTTGCACCTCATTTGGTGGAGAATGAGGAACGTATGACGCGGATGTTTCTGAGAGGTTTGAAACCCGGCATACGTCAATATCTCATTTCTCATAAATTTTCTCTCTATTCAGATTTTGTCAACAGGGCTCAATTATTAGAGCGAGATAACAAGTACGGTCAATCGAGGGACCACAACCAGGATCATACCGGTGACATCAGTCATCAGAACAATGATAACCAGCGGAGAAAGAAGAATACGGACAAGAACGGTAACCACTCTGGTGGTAATCATGGCCATGAGAATAGAAGAAGCGAGTCGGGAGAAGATTTTAAAAAGAGGAGATTCAACAATGACAATACGAAGACGTCAGCACCAGCAGCAACTGGTTCCAAGGGAGGAGAACGACCACCGGTCATATGCTATAAGTGCGGAAAAGAAGGACATATCAGCCCAAACTGTCCACAACAGTTTAAGGTATCTTATAACTGTGGAAAGGAAGGACATATAGCTCGAGATTGCACTGTAGCGAAACCAAGTCCAACGGGGGTGGTGACTCAAAAAGTTGTCCCAGAAAAGTCAAAGTCAACGGTTCCTGGAAGAGCGTTTTTCGTGACTGGTCAGAATGCGAGGAACCCGAACGAAGTTAGCACGGGTTAGTTAATTATAAATTTTTGCGAAGTCTATACCTTATTAGATACCGGTTCTACCCATTCATTTATCTCTCCTGCTTATACTCAACGTTTAAACTTGACTCCGAGAAAATTAGACTTTGACTTATCTGTTGAAACTCCGTTAGGAGAAATTTTCATCACATCCACTGTTTATAAATCTTGTTTGATCCAAGTTGGCACCATCACATTACCTGTTGACCTTATCTCTTTAAAGATACTTGCTTTTGATGTGATTTTAGGGATCGATTGGTTAACTACTCATCATGCCAAATTGATTGCTTTTGTAAGGTTGTTAGTTTTCATATTCCTAAGCAACCTGTTATTCAAATTCAAGCAACCAAACCGTTGAAGTCAAACTCTTTCATATCAAGCCGTAAAGTCATTCGTTTATTGAAAAACGGATGTCAAGCTTTCTTAGCTATGTTATGGACTTGAACAAAAATACGTCATATTTGAATGATATTTCTATTGTTAGTAAATCCCTGACGTATTTCCTGAAGAATTTCTTGGCCTACGCGTGATATTGAATTTTGTATCATCTTTGAATCTGGTACAAAACTCACTTCTAAAATCTCATATCGAATGGCTCCTATTGAACTTCAGGAGTTAAAAACCTAACTGTAGAAGTTTGTACCCGAGCCTCTATCTGGTGACTTCCTTTGTGGAATGCACTGAAGTCAAACTCTCCGTAGGGGATACCATATTCGTGTGGTAGTAAACTGATAGGTGTCATTGTGACGTGCTATCCAAGATTGGGATATGAGTCACAGTTGAGAGCAACCTAAGTCAGTAATCGAAATACGTAGCTTTCTAGTTATTATCGAAGATTCGTAAAAGGATTTTCTCGAATCGCTACTCCATTAACTCAGCTGACTCGAAAAGATACAAACTTCGAATGGACCGAGGAATGCGAGAAGAGCTTCCAAGAATTCAACATGCGACACCGACGTTGGCTCGAGCTGTTGAAAGATTTCGATCACACCATCCAATACCATCCTAGAAAAGTAAACGTGGTAGCTGACGCATTGATCGTATGCGAGTACGAGTGCGATATTGTTGAACACAAAGACCTATTTTGTATAATTTATAAATGATAGAGATAGAGTTAATGACTCTAGGGACCCACGTGATGATATACGAGTAAAATCGACTTTAATCGATAACGTTAAAGCCGCTCAAGCTACAGACCTGGAGCTGATGAATATAAAGAAGAAGGTGCAAGAATGTGTTATTCTAGAAGTAAGAATCGATGAAGAGAAGAAAGCTCAAGCCTTCGATTTATTTGAAATCCTCGATCGAGTAGGAACTGTGGCCTATAGACTCGCCTTAACGCTAAGTATGTCACGTGTTCATAACGTTATTCAAGTATCGATGTTACGTAAATATGTGGACGACCCGAACCACGTTATTGAGTTAGAACCGAACGAGATAGCCGAAGACTTAACGTATGAAGAGGTACCTGTCAAGATCTTGGATAGGAAGGAGTATGTCCTACGCACGAAGGTCTTACCACAAGTTAAAGTTTTGTGGAGAAACCATGCTATTGAGGAAATGACCTGGGAGTTGGAAACGGAAATGAAAGCGAGGTATCCTCATCTTTTCGAAACACCAGGTACGTACGTCAATTTCGAGGATGAAATTTCATAAGGAGGGGAGGTTGTAAGACCCTAAATTATTAATAAATGAAATTTAATTTTCTCTATTTATTATTTTGAAATAGTAAGGGTTGATTTGATTAATGTGGTTAGTTATGGGTAAAATGCGCGAATATTTTAAAAATAAGCAGGTGGTTATAAAATATTCAGTGTTGTTGGGGAATATTCGTTTGGTCGTGGAATATTCTTCCTGTCGGGGAATATTCGTACGATAGCGCAGTCTTTTGTGGGCCCCATAACGGAAAGCGATTGAATGAAGAAAACGACAAATATAAGTTGTTTATAAATAACGGCGTAGTTGTTATCGTTAATACTGTTGGAATACCCGGTAGTTAAAACACAGTACTACGCGTTGTTGCACAGTAGCACATTGTATTACACCAATTATTGATTCTTACGTAAGAAGGCACTACTCAATAATGGTTACAGTAATTACTGTTCAGTATTTTGTTTTATTGATTCAATAATTGCTGCGTTGATATTTTATATTACTGTTGTTTCAATAATTGTCACTACACAGTATTTTCTATTATCGGAGCAATAATTCATATTATCTAGATAATATTATTAGACATTATTGGCAATGTCTAGAAAATTCTGTCTAAGGAGAGGTTTGGTCATCTAATTGCGCGCCAATAAGGAGAAATCCTTATTGGAAAGCCCCATCTTTCCTGGGAATTGCCTGGTTGTCAGTATTGTGATTCTGTAATATTATTTGTGAATAATTAATTATTGATTTATATGATGAGAAAAATATTAATTTTGTGTGGATATAGATGGAAAAAATTTTTAATGTGACAATTGTTGAAAATTAATATTTTATCTTTTTTTGATAAAATAATTCAGTTAAATATATTATTTTAATAATATATTGATAGTGATATTTTTTCAATGAATGTGGGATATATGAGTATATGAGGAGGAAGAGTATTTTTGTGGTATAAATGATTAACATATGTTTTGTGTGTTGGTGGACACAATTCTTGACCGAAAATTTATTATTGACTGTAAAATCGCCCGTTTGTGGATTTCGGTCAATTTTTGTTTGGAATTTGGAAAAATTTTCTTCTGCAAAGTTGTAAAGAATTGAATTTCCTATAAAAACTCGCAAGATTCGAATTTTCTGATAAAAGAGCTATTTATTATGAATTATTGAAGTTCTAAAGTTCCGAAATAATTGATTTTTGGAAGTTTTATTTATTATTTTGAAGAAAAATGTTTTTTGGCATTTAAGTGGGCTAACATGTGATATAAATGGGCTGAGATCAGATGTCTAGAGGTGGGCTAAGAAAAATTTGATAAATATATTATTATTATATTAAATTTTCTGTTTTGGTGTTCTAAACATTTTCCTATAAATAGGGTGCTTAGGTTAGAATTGAAAATCACACCAGAAACTAAAAATTTCTCTCTTTCTCTCTCTATAATATCTAGCGTATTTTGTGAGTATTTTTATACTTTGAGTGTTGCTATACGGTGCAAGTTCCTTCAGCACTATATCTGATATTCCAACCAGAAGTACTATTTTGCTGAGGTAAGAGATGTTATTTTCTTCATAAATGATATTATTTTTTTCAATATCATTATACCGAAATATTGGTTGAAACTTTTTATCAAATTTGAAACTTTTTCATGTCGGGGTTACTATTCATGAGTTGCTATTCATGAGTTACTATTCACGAGTACTATTTACGAAGCATAATGATGTTTTTTGTGAAATTTCTATCTTTTGGTGTCGGAGTTACTATTCATGTATACGGCACTATTCACGTATACGGTACTATTCACGAATACGACACTATTCACCGAAAAATGAAACTTTCTTCTTTTCGTCCAAAATATCTATTCTGGATACTAGCTTTGATTGTATCCATGCTTTGGAATTTTAGTCCATTATGATTATTTATGAGGTATTTTTGGACATGGAATAGCTGAAATACGAATCCTTAATATTTATTCTTTTGTTTCACTGGATTCGTTTTCTTTAAAATATTTTTCATCATCCTCAGTCCTAAATGATGATATTAATGAATATCTTTGGCCTATAGTGCAAAGATGAATGATTTCTGATGAATATCCTTGGCTCATAGTGCAAAGATGAACATGTGTTGAGATGAACATGACCAACTGATGAATATCTTTGGCTTGTAATGTAAAGATGATTATTGATTGATGTTACAGGGATAAAATGTTGATGATGGACTTTTAAATTCATAGATAATAGTAGATTTCATTCTCTACGTAACTCTTCTATGAATTATTATTTTTCGCTGCGAATATTGATTTAAAACTTGTTGTCTATTGTATTCTATTAGATTCTTCCCTGTTGAAGACTAAGGATAATTTGTTGTATATTATCTTAGTAATAATATTCTTTACTGGGCTAGTTGAGCTCACCCTTTTCCTTGCTGTTCTATTTTCTTCTCAGGAGGCGAGAATGTAGCGTGTACTAGTCGGGGTGTGGAATGATGGTTCAAGACAGTTGTTTTAGTAGTCCTCACTATTTTATAGAACAGTGTATCAATAAGTATAATGAGGACTTAATTGAGTATGAATACTGTCTAGATGACAATATTTGTATTTAAACTCACAGTATATGTGTTGTCGTATTTTGCACGACAAATGTATTAATAAAGTTGTAGTTATTTCTGTACCATGTATTTGGCGACTCAGAATGGGTTGGATGGAATGGACCTATTTTGGGGGCGTCACAGCAAGCAACATATGTACCAATATATCCGGATTCACTAATTTCCAATTTAGTAACCCAACGATTGAGAACTATTTTAGTTTTAAGCTTTCTAAGAATTTAGATCTCATTAGAATGATCATCATCATTATTCTAAAAATATTGCTTAAAACTATGGGTTTATCACATATTATAAAATAACATCATGTAGATAATTAAAAGCCTTTAATAAATTAATACTTTTTATTAATAAATGAATAAGATTGTTACAAAGTATATGCTTTATCATCAAACATGATTGGCTTATGTGCATACTACTTTCACAAACTATTGTGCAAATTGGGATTCCAGCTTATGTTGCAGCTTCTGTTTAGTGTATAACATCTGGTAAATGTTTCAATTTGTTTTTCTGTATGCAATTACCCATTTTATTTCTGATGGAATTTCTGTTTGAATTTCTGTCAGAAGTCTTCAATTGCAAATTTTGTGGGCCCATTTAACTATTTAAATATGTTACTTAATTAATTTTCCAATACTAAAATAACCTAGTTTATAGTAATATTTATTTAGTTTTGTACTACTAAATAAAATAAAATAATATTATAAATAATATAAACATAAATAAAATAATATAACATAATATAGTATAAAATAATAAAATTAAATAACATAAGATAAGATAATTTAAGATAAAATGAAATGAAATAAAATAAAATAATTAAAATAAAATAAAATAATTGTTCCTAAATGAAATAACTTAAATTATATCTAATAAATAAATAAAATACATTAAATAATATAATATATTATGAGTAATAATAAGATAAAATAAAATAAAATACAAAATAATAATAAAAAATTATAATAATTTAAATTTAATAAAATATAATGAAAAAATTAATAAAATTTAATTTAATAAATAAATTAAATTTAATAAAAAATATTTTAAAATATATAATATAATACAAATAAAATACAATCCAATAAAACATAAAATAAAATAAAAATAATTGAATAAAATTCTCATAAACTAAGTACCACTTACTTAGTTCACATTGGCAAAATAAACTAAGTAGGAGTGAATGTCGAACAGTAGTTTCTATAGATTCCAAATAACAATTTTCATAAACTAAGTACCACTTACTTAGTTTATTATCATTGGCAAAATAAACTAAGTAACATTTGCTTAGTTTGCCACAATTTTCAATATATAAATGCAATAACACTCTCCCTACATATATTTACTCCCTCTTGTATGCAGGTTTCGACATAGCAGTTGCAGCTAATAGTACTCCAACCGGTTCCTCGGCAACAATTAAAAAAAAAAGGGTCGTAGTTCCTGTTTGTGTCCTATACTCGAATAATAAAGGTAATTAAATTACTGCAGACATTCCTCACTGTTCCATTATAACAGATGGCAACATTCGGAAGGAGTGCCAGTAAGTTGTTGAACAAAGTTCTAGGTTAAGCAACCCTCTAGATGAGCGAACGATCACTTCTCTGCTGGGAATGAATTATCTCCCTATATGAGTCCAATCCATGATATAAACAGCTTCTCACCACTCCGAATTCCTCAGATGGGTTTGATGACGTGCGTAATTGAAAATGAGCATTCAAATTAGTACTTACATCATATTGTTAAACCTTACATATTCTTATAATCTACCAATTTTGTTATTGCAGTAGGATATTCATGGCTAGACATAGTGGGTGGAGATCGTCGAGGTGGTGGGCGATCCGGTACTGGAGACGGTAGCCACGATGAAGGATCTTCTTCAGGCGCGAGTAAGTTATCTTAATTAACTAGGATTTAAATATATCTCAAGCTGCATTAATTACAATGATTATTGAAGTACTATGTTAAATATAATTATTACAGATGCACCTCGTCGACGACACCAAGGGACGAACCTCGGTATATTTGGTCGTCCGCCGATAGTGCCACTTATAGTACCGGTGGATGTCGTTTCCCAGCAGTAAGTGTTAATATATTCGTACTATTTCTATCAGTTATTGCAAAACACAATTCACATAACACATATTGTTATACTTTTTCTGTAGTATACTAGACCCGGTGGCTAAGCACACCCTACACGCGATTTATTTGACGCATCTCTCGAGAAGGTGCATGCGGTTCAGTCAGTATGCGAGGTACGATGCCACTTTTATACAGGCCGTCTTGCGGGAGTTCCACGTAAGTTAAGCATATTATCACTACATAGTTGTATTGGGATGACTAAATCAATTGTTCTTAAATTTAAATAATCTTTTGTTATAGGTTTATTATCGATTTGACCCGAGCATCTCTCAGTCAGTTGGCGGTGATGTGATTGAGCATCACGTCACTGCGAATTACTCTGGATGGCGGTATGAGATGCGATAGAAAGTAGCCCGGGCAGTTGTGGACCAGCCCGGGACCACCATCAGAGATCATCAGCCCCGCATAGTCTCTGATTTAGCCTGGGAGGCTATGTGTGCGCACTGGGAGGCTGATGACTTCAAGAAAAAGTCTAAGCAGGTGAAGAAGAATCGTGGTCAGCTCCGGATAGTACACACCGCTGGTTCTTAGTCGTTCGAGGAGGCGAAGGCGGTAAGTGTGTTGTATTTAGTTATTTATGTGTCAAGTTCTCACACAAATACTTAAGACATGTTTTATGATTGTTTGTATTAGGCATTGGGGAGGACCTTGGGCCGAGATCCTACCATTCTAGAGTGTTGGGATCGAGCCCACATGCCTAAGGACGAGCGTGCTTTGTCTCATACAGCTTTATCTATACGGGTAAAACTCATCTTACTATTTAGCTTTTAATAATATTCAATCGTAACTAAAATGATATAATTAACATACGTATACGGAATACATTACAGGACCGATTTCAGAGGCTTCGGGACGAGCATATAGCTGAGCTGGAGACTATTAGGAGGGGTTCTAAGCCGTTAGATTCTGCCACCCGTCTTCCCGATATTGTATTAGATCGGGATAAGGAGCTGAGACTATGGGTCGCGTCTCAGGATCCCCCTACTAGCAGTACCGGCAGATATCGATTGTTGGGTCTGCCGAGGATACACGCATATACACTTCCTAGAGATAATATTTTTTAATGTTTCACGAAATTATCCGAATTTATCACATTATATAAATTATTATTAGTAATCAAATTTGTATCTCTTTATAGGCTCCAGCTAGCGCCAGCGTCCGAAAGCACATGTCGGACCATCTTATACGGGCGCTGGCTTGGATGACGATATCTTCCGGCGGCTGATAGGGGCCGTGTTGGATAGGTTCCATACCGATCCGGTCTTTTGGCGTCAACAGTTGCATTCCAATTCTCGTCTTCACCAGTTTTCTACGGATATTATAGCAGGGGCCTCTGCAGAGTGTACGGTTACCACGGGAGCAGTTCGACGCTTGGAGCGCTGAGATGCTCCGGATGGTGATTACCCTCTTGGAGGAGGCTTTTCGTTCGCCCCCACCTACTCAGGTATTCTTATTGTTTATGTTTTTCAATTAAGACTAGTTTGTTAATTCTCACATATATATATATACGGACTAATGATTTATATTTTTGATTCTATCAACAGGGTGGCGATGGCGACCAGGCTGGCGATGATGAGCAGGAGCACGAGTCTGACATCCATACACCAGAGCAGTGTCGTTCACCTCCGCCCGATGATGATCATACTTTTACTAGTTTATAGTTCTTTTGTATATATTGTATTGTCTAATTCCGTTTGTACAACTATTGTAAATTATATTGTTTAACATTTATGGAACATTAGCTTATATTTGTAATTGGTTAGCTTATAATACGTTTTGGTGGATATTTGAATGTGAATGTGAATGATAATGAATTGAAGATTAAGTTTTAGTGCTACGTTGCATATTTGAATGTGAGATACAAGTTTATATTACTGTGTATTGGGTTGTGACAGGTTACAGGTACATTAATGGGTTTGAACACCTGGAAACTGAACTTTTAAAATCTGCAATTTAAAAAAAAGGATAGTTAATTCCGACGGAATAGGGTAGTTGCGACGGAACTTCCCGCGGAAGTAACAAATAAGCAATTTTTAATAAATGTCGAAATATCCTAATTTCAGTCGAACATACGTTATCTTCGACGCAACGTATACGTTATCTCCGACGCAAATTCCGTTGGAATTTAATAATTAGCCAATTTTAATGAATAGTGGGTTTTTTTATTTTTCAGTCGGACATAAGATAATTCCGAGGGAATACATCCGTCGAAAATAGGTACTGTTATATTCGACGAAAAGTTTCATCCTATATATTCGGTCGAAGATAGTTAATGTTCGACGCACATCCGTCGGAGATACGTTCGTCGAGGATAATGAATTTCCGACAGAACTTTTGACGGATCTTATTTTCGACGCGAATATTTACGACCGAATATCTGACGGATATTTTCGTCGGGAATAATGTAATTTCGACTGAATAGGAGTATGTCCGACGGAATAATCCGCCGGACTTAAGCTTTTTTCTTGTAGTGTAATTATATTAAATAAATAGTTTTAAAATGGTTTTATTACTTAAAAAATCATTTAAAAAGGATATAAATGAATTAAAAATATTTCAAGTTATAATTAATGACTTTTAATATTTTGATAAATGATATGTTAATACTTTAATATTAATGATAATTATTTAAAAATGATTTAACCCCCCAAAATAGGTCCAATCCAACCAACCTATTCTGAGTCGTCAAAAACATGGTACAGAAAACAACTACAATTTTATAACTACAATTGTCGTGCAAAATACAACAACACATACGTTATGAGTTTTGATACCAATATATACCAACTGTGACTCATGTCCCAACTTTGGATAGTACGTCACAATGACACCTTACATAAAGGTACAGTTAATAACTGTTTTAGAAATTAAAATCTTTGGGAAGTGCTCAAGAAAACCTTCGTACATGAGAGGCCATGCGTCTAGGTTATGATAGATATCATTTGCCCACAGAATTATCCTTGGTTGACCCAATAAACCCCAAAGAAAAACGAGAAGATTACTATCATATTCTTTCCAATGGTGAGTTTTCTCTTGACATATCATTATCTCCACCGTCTCTAATTGAGAATTATACTTTAACCAAACTCCAAGATCATATAGGTAGTACTTGTAGATATACTCAGTAAGTGGATGTGCACAACCTTGTCTTATGATAATACGAAGTCGCATGTCATTAGACATCTTATATGATAGTGGCAAAACACCCTTCCAACGTTGGGTTCGCCTCACCCTATTTGGTTCACCAAATATAACTACTAAATAATGTATAAAATACAACACATTTTTCTATACTGTTTAGGAAGAACCTCCAGAGCTAGAGACCACCGTTCTATTCCCCTGTTACCCCTGCTCGACCTAGCTACGCTCTTATTACCTGAAAGGAATTGTGAAGCAAAAGGGTGAGCACAACTAGCTCAGTAAAGAATATTATAACTAAAGATAATTAAATTCTCAATAGCCTTCATCAATAATAAATCAGAGATTTAGAACATATGCTAGATGATATAACTTTTCAACCATAGTAGCAGCGGAACGAGCAATCCATTAGAAGAGTCAAATAGACCATAAAGTCTATTATCTTCTCCATGTTAAAAGTCCACCAACAATGTTTTAACCCTGTAACATCAATCAACAGTTCCTGTCCACAATCATGTGAATAACTCATAATCATAATTGTAGTTCGAAATTCATTTTCTCATCCAGGACGAAGATAATTTTCATCACTGTCTTTACCCGAAACATCAAAGATTATGGTTATACTAAATCACAGTTCATGTTCATAATCATACTAATAAATTCATCTTTGAACTACGACCAAAGATATTTATCAATAGTTCATCTTTGCACTACATGCCAAAGATATTCAACAACAGGTCATCTTTGCACTACGGGCCAAAGATATTCAACAACAGGTTATCTTTGCACTACATGCCAAAGATATTCAACAATATATCATCTTTGTACTACGGGCCAAAGATATTCACATCTCAAAGAAATACATAATCATTTCAGAATTTATATAAACCATAATTATAACTATGTTGATCAATTCACCTTTGCACTTAAGCTAAAAATATTCAATTGTAAATTCAATGGTCATGATCATACCAGTCAACGATTCAACTTTGCACTACTGGCCAAAGAGAACCCATAGTCACGATCATACCAATAATCTACCCATCTTTACACTCAAGTCAAAGAGAAATCTCATCACCAGGATTATAAAAATATTATATATGATAATAAAAATAATATGATCAACAACTGCATTTAAATTCAAGAGTAAGATTCATAAATCAACGATAATTTGGTCAGAAAAAAAAACTAATTTTGTCGTAAATAGTAACTCGTGAATGATAACTCATGAATAGTAACTCGTGAATAGTACTCTGTATTCGTACATAGTACCGTATACGTAAAAATGTCAAATATATAAATAGTGTTGTATACGTGAATAGTGTCATATACGTGAATAGTATCGTATACGTGAATAGTAACCCTTACACAAAAAAGTAGAAATTCCACAATAATATTCATATCAATAATTTCGGCATAATGATATTGAAAGAATAACATCATTATGAAAAAAATAACATCCCTTACTATCCTTTACAATCCCTTACTATCCCTTTCCTCAAAAGAGCAGTACTTCTGATTGGAATGTCGGATATAACACTGAAGAGAAATTACACCGTATAGCAACACTCAAGATATCTAAATACTCACAAGAATACGCTTAATAATATAGAGAGAGAAATCTTTAGATTCTGGTGTAATTTTTAATTCTAACATAAGCACCCTATTTATAGGAAAATGCTTAGAACACCAAAGCAGAAATTTTAATAAAATATTAATACATATATTATAAATTCCTACGCACATCTCCACTGATCCAAAACATCACCCACTCACCCAACAAAAATAAAAAAAACGTTTTTCTTAAATAAAACATTTTAAACTCCAAAAATCAATTATTTCGGAACTTCAATAATTCATAATAAATAGCCCGTTATCAGAAAAATTCGAACCTCATGCCTTTTCCATAGGAAATTCCATTATCTACAACTTTACAGAAGAAAGTTTTTCCAAATTCCAAACAGAAATTGACTGAAATCCACAAACGGGCGATTTTACAGGCTATAATCAAATTTCAGTCAAGAAATAGGGTCTACCGACACACAAAATATGTGTTAATCAATGCAACAAAAATACTCTTCCTCCTCATATACTCATATATCCCACATTCATTATAAAAATATCACCATTATTATATTATTAAAATAAAATAATATATTTAAATGAATTATTTTATCATAAAAAGATAAAATATTAATTTTCAACAATTGTCACATTAAAAATTTTCTCCATCTATATCCACAAAAAAAATCAATATTTTCCTCATCATATAAATCAATAATTAATTATTCACAAATAATATTACAGAATCACAATACTGACAACCAGGCCGTTCCCATGAAAGAGGGGGCTTTCCAATAAAGATTTCTCCTTACTAGCGCCCAATTAGGTGACCAAACCTCTCCTTAGACAGAATTTTCTAGACATTTTCAATAATGTTATTTAATAATATTATTCAAATAATATGAATTATTGCTCCGATAATGAAAAATACTGTGTAGTGATAATTATTAAAACAACAGTAATATAAAATATCAACGTAGTAATTATTAAATCAATAAAATTAAATATTGAACAGTAATTACTGTAACAATTATTGAGTAGTGCCTTCTTACGTAAGAATCAATAATTCAAAAATATTGTGCAATACCTTGTGCTACTATGCAACGACGCGTATTATTATATTTTAACCACCGGGTATTCTAACAGTATTAATGGTACAACTACGCCGTTATTTATAAAAATTCGTACTTATCGTTTTCTTCATCCAATCACTTTTTGTTATGGGGCCCACAAAAGGTTGTGTCGTCGTACGAATATTCCACGACAAGAAGAATATTCCACGACTAAACGAAAATTCCCCGACAACAATGAGTATTTTATAGACACTTGTTTATTTAAAATATTTACATATATCACCTTTAACTTTAAATTTTTATCAATTTAACCATTTACTGAATACTAATTATAATAAAATTGAATACTTTTATTTCATAAAATTCGGGGTCTTACACTTTCCCTTTCCCTTGTTCTTAGCAGAGCTCTCTGGTCGTTTACACTTAGCTTAAAACATTTAAATTTAAGCAAGGATGAGCATTTGAGTGCCCAGCAAGTAATAAAAATTATATATATAAGCTGAAAGAATTTAAATATTTTCTTTGTACTACCCTTCTACAACAAGTCAATAGTTGTGAAGTAATCTGAACCGATAATAATAACATAACAACTCTTTTTAAAAAAAATTTAAACTACATATTGACTATTACTAAGGTTATGGTGACATGCTATGAACATTATTTTTATTTTCGAAAAGGTTAAACATAAATTCATCTGCAAACCGTCATAACTTACGGGCACGGGGGGGGGGGGGGGGGGGGATCAGCCCGTTATGCCCTGCATTGATCAATACTACGTGCAAGAACGAGGGTATCGTTCACTCTGTCCACATTGGGTGCATAAAAAGTTTTCCCGTGTAAGGGATGTTCATACTTATCTGGGTTCCAAATCAAAGGTTTTATCTTGTTCAACAATAATCTATAATTCAACACACACACATACACACACACACACACACACACACACACACACACACACACATATATATATATATATATATATATATATATATATATATATATATATATATATATATATATATATACGGGTAATTAACAAAGGTATATCAACATGTGATTAAATACAATGACTATCCAAGTGGGGATACTTGTATAACCATTTATAGAAATTAACGAACAGAATATATATATCTGAATTTATCATATACTAACATGTTGATAATCAATGAGCGTATATAATATAAGGTTAATAATCGGTAGAGTAATAATATAATTCATAAATATTCTTACTCATGTCTATTGCATAAAGAAAATGCAAAGGTAAGATACTTGCCTGATGCGCTGCTTACAGTTCGCTACTTAGTTTTATCTTTTATATCATGTCCTGTCATTAATCAGATCATTCGTTCGATTAGAACAATATACTATAACACATAGTACTACATTTCGCAGTCAGCACATAACCTAATCACATTTTTACCCATTTTAACAACCATTGAATCACAAATAATCACATATCTAATTAAATTATCTAAGTCTAGATCAATTTCTGAAATATGTCGGTGTACCGACAACTTTATCAGGTAATTATTGAGTCTAAGACTATATCCGGTAATTTAGTATCAGTCATATTATTTTTAAAAGACTTATAATAATTTTAAAACATTTATTATAATTTATCATGAATTTTTAAACATCGGAATCATTATTAAATAATTTAAATATTAAATAATTCTATTATCATTAATATTTAATTATATTAAACTATTAATGAAACCATTGTCAAAATATTAAAGTTATTTATAATAACTTAGAATATTTTTAAAGTATTAATATTACTCTTAAATGATTTTTAAAACATTTAAAATCATTCTTAAATAATTACCATTAATATTAAAGTATTAATGTTTTATTTATCAAAATATTAAAAGTCATTAATTATAACTTAAAATATTTTTAATTCATTTATATCCTTTTAAATGATTTTTAAATTAATAAAACTATTTTTAAACTATTTATTTAATATAATTATTAAATAAATTCAATATTATTAATAATAACTTAATAATCATTAATATTAAATTACTAATGAAATTATTCTTTAAATATTAAAAGTTATATTTTATAACTTAAAATATCTTTAAACACTTTATTTTTATTTAAAATAATTATTATAATATTAAAATCATTTTTAAACTAAATTATTTAATATAATTATTAAATAACTTTAATATCATTAACAATAATTAATTAATGAAATTTACCTTTAAATATTGAAAGTTATATTTTATAACTTAAAATATTTTTAAATACCTTATTATTATTTAAAATGATTTTTAATATAATAAAATCATTTTTAATTAATTTATTTCATTCAATTAGTAAATACCTTAATTATAATTAATATTAATTTAATAATAAATTTCATCACAAAATATTAAAAGTCATTAAAAATAACTTAAAATATTTTTTTTATATCAAAATATAATTTAAATTAATTTTTCAAGTATTAAAATCATTTTTTAATAATTTATTTAATATTAGAATTAAATAAATTAAATACCTTTAATATTCCAAAAATATTAAATATTTATGAAATATATTTAAAATAATTAAAAACTAATTTTCAGAATTTAAAATAATTTTTAATATTTTATTTTGTATTTTTAATAATTAAAAACTGATTTTTCATAAATATTTAATAAAAATAATTAATTTCCGAAAATATCTGTTGCTAAAGGGCCCTATAGCGACGAAACTATCGCTAAAGGTGTTCTTGAGCTGTTCTTGGCCAAACCCAGAAATCCATAGACAGTTTCGAGGTTCTTTGTTTGACCAAGCTTAATTTAGTGTGTGTTGTGTTTTTGGGTCTGTTGTTTGTCAGATCATGTAGTACAAATACAAGACTACACGATCCAACAATAAAAATCATCATAACTTGCATAACCAACGAGATATGAGGGCCTAAATAAGCTGTCAGAGGCTGTTCTTCAGTTCTGGGTTGCCTAGAAATGAAGAACAGTTCAAGCATGCATGTTTGGGCTTCCACTACTTGAAATCCTTTTGATGTTTTTGTGATATAATGATTCCAGGTTGTAGACCAGATACAATATTACAGATCTATTTCATAACATCAACATAACAACAATAAATGAAGCAAATACAAGTCGGTCAACCACTGTCAGAAATAAACTCCTATCAGTTTCTGGAAATTCCCAGAAACAGCAAGTATGACCGGATGGTCTACTTTGACCATTCACTGCCTTCGACTCTTTTAATGTTAAGGAGATTTTAAGGTATAATCTTGTAGTACTTATACCAGGTTACAACTTAAATACCATAACAACAACAAAACTCCCACAACCTGCCAGATCTAATCGATTGAAGATGTTGTCAGACGCTGTTCGTGACTTTCTGGGCTACCTAGAAAAGGCCCTGTCAATGCTGGTCAACGACATTTGACCTTTAATAACTACCAACCTAGACATCAAATAGCTTTGATGCTTTTTACAGATTAAAGACCACATTACAAGCTACACATAGCAACTTAAAAACAACAAAAATCATAATCGACCAAAGATCTGAGGCCACTGACATTTGTTATCAAACCACAGTTTAACTTTTTTCCAGATTTTGCAAAATCTCAAATTCAAGCCTCTAGATGTTATGGATTCAACATCTAGCAACCCAGATCATCGTTAGACACTATAACCAACATGTTTTAACAAAAATTTCAAACATCAAACAACAGAAAATTGGACAGAATTCAAGCTAGGGTTTTATACCTTGTATGATTAATTTCTGATTTCTGGCCTCTGATTTGTTTTGGGTGATCGTGGGATGGATATTTGGGACTGATATAGCTTATAAATTTCGTAGGTGTGGAGCTTGAGAAAGTTTGCTAGAGTGTTGTGCACAAAATGAGCAAAATGTGGCATTCTCTCTCTCTTGATCTATTTATAAAAGTGGTGGATGCATGAATGGCTAATATAAGTGGCTGATTGCTGGCAATTTAAGTCACTAAGTCAACATGTTAGGTCACCAACTCCAACAACTCTAACACTTGGCAAAATTCAATAATGCAAGAGGGGTATTTTGGTCTTTTTGCATGGAATTTTAATGGCAATCTTGTTATTTGACAAACCATTAGGGTTTGACCCTTAGGGTTTAATCCTAAGGTTTAACACAAAACAATTGTAGGAGTTCCAATTTAGGGTTTGCACAAAAAAAATAAAAATAAAAATAAATAAATTTTAGTTTCTAAAATTTGCAATTAGGGTTTTCTTAATTAAATTAGTTTTCTAATTACTTTATACAGGAACATTAGGGTTTAATATCACTAATTATAATTATCCTTGCTAATTTAACAGTTAGGGTTTACAATTAGTAATTAGGTTTTATAATTTCTAATTAGGGTTACTAATTATAGAAATTAGGGTTTCTATAAATTAATATTTCAAAATGTTAATTAGGGTTTACCTAATTATTCATAAAATCATATAACATCGTTACATAATAATCTCGAACTCATGTTTGAGTTTCAAATTAGGGTTTAACACTTAAAATTAGGGTCTTTAATAATTTAGGGTTTTCTAAAAATTATATAGGGTTTCTAGAATTTTAATTAGGGTTTACCTAATTAATCAAATCATTATATAATACACTGCATAAATCATATAACACAGTTATATAACAGTCTTAAACTCACAATTGAGTTTCAATTTAGGATTTCCCCTAGTAGAACTAGGGTTTAACTAATTAATATTAGAGTTTTGAAAATATAAACCATAATTGACCAACCATCTTCAATACGTACATACTGTACATATTTATAGCACTGAAAAATTAAAATATAATTAATATTATATTATTATTCTCATTCCTTGATTAAAATTCAAAATTAGGCTTTGGATTCCATATCTGGTTTATTCTTCATATTTAACCTTAATAATTAAGGTAAAATAATTATCTTAATAACCTGTACTAAAATTCATAAAAATAATTATTATAATTATTCTACAAATCACTTCATATATTATTTAAATAATATATGATTATATTTTCATGAAAAATAATTAATAAAAATATTTCTACTATAAAATTAATTATTATAAGAATATACTTTATAATAATCAATAACTTTTAAAATAAAATTATTAGTAAATATTTATGTAATAAATATATTTTTATTTATCACATAATTACATATACACATTATCTTGTACAAATTCTCATCCTTAAAAAAAATTATACGCAAAATTTCTGATTTATTTATATAGAAAATATCGGGTTGTTACATTCACCTTCCCTTATAAAGATTCCGTCCCCGGAATCATCATTTTAAAACCTATACATACACGGGTACATAACATGCACAATCATTGCAATTAGATCTCGATCAACTTTGATCGAACTGATCTTTAACTATTCACTTAAAGCTTGTCTTTCTGATTAAACGAAAATTTAATTTCTAAAAGAACTCAAATTCTTCCCTCAAAATTTCTTTATAAAATAGGTTACTATATATAGGAAAATCATGTATAATAAAATAAAAGTTGTATGAATAATACCTGGAGTTCCATTACCAGCTGTCATCGTATCCTGGACAGTCATGTTGTAGATCCTTGCAGTAGATTTTGTTGGCTTACTCGATGACGTAGGTCCCGTGATTGCTAAAGTTCAGCTGCCAGTGCCTGTGTTCACGCTTCCTGCTTATGTCCTCCTCTGCGGACAATCTTTCACATTGTGCTCAGTCGATCCGCACAGAAAACACCCACTATTCATCCTAGGATTAGGGCAGTTGGGAGAGATATGGCCCTCCTGCCTGCACTTATAGCATACAAACTTCCCTTTCAGACACTCCCCTGAGTGGTTCTGTCCACAATTCTTACACTGTACCGTTGGCTTCTTAATACCTTCCTGCTTGATCTGAACATTCCCGAAGTAGTTCCCCTTCCTCTTGCTACTACCAACCCTACTTCCACTATTAATTTCCACCTTCCCAGTTCCTTCAGTCTTACCCTTATTCTTCATCTCCTTGTTATAGAGGCTCATAGCCTCACTCCCCTCCTCAGCAATAAGTGCCTTCTCCATGAGTATTGTAAATGTAGGAATCTGCAACACCGCCACCTTATTATAGAGCCATGGTTTTAATCCTAGCTCAAACCTTCTCGCTTTCCTAGCCTCCGTATCAACTTGATGCGAAGCAAACCTAGCTAACTCATTAAATTTGGCGGCGTATTCTGACACCGTCATATTCTCCTGCTTCAACTCTAAAAATTTCACCTCCATCCTAGCCTGCATACTGGTCGAGAAATAGTTCTCGAAGAACAGTGTCTTGAACCTATCCCATGTGACTACACCTTCTCCTGCCCTCGCCTGGTTCGTTTCCCACCAAAAATTTGCCTCACCCTTCATCATGTAAGTGGCAAAAGCAGTCTTCTGCCCCTCATCTACCGTAGCTACCACAAACGCCTTTTCAATCTCTTTAACTCAAGTTTGGGCTTCTATAGGGTCAGTTGTACCTTTAAATTATGGCGGTCTTACAGCCTTAAAGTCTTTGAAATTCGTCAAGCGGTTATCTGGCTGATTTCTAGCGACTGGTATTCCTTGCTACATTGCTTGTGCTACCATGTTTGCAAAGTGCAGCATCAGGTCTGCTTGTTGTTGTCCCTCAACGTTGTTTACAGATTCTTCTGCCCTTTAGTTGCGAGTTCGACGTCTTGGCGGCATTATCTGATTAAATAAAACCATAAATTTAACTTACATTCTAAACCTTATCATATAAGTTTAATATATTAAACTCGTTTCATTACTTAAACATAGATTCATATTCATTTAATGAATATTTTATATAGCATAACACATACTGCTTTAAACATCATTCATCCCTTTGTGACTACAAAAGTCGGGATTTACAAACTTGATCATTACAAAAGTTGGGAACATTACATTAAATAGACATACTTATCCTATATATTACATTAAACACACCTACCCAACTGAACATATACTACCTATTTATTACACCTTTTTCTTGGACAACCTCTCGCCTGATGATCTTCTATCCCACAGATAAAACATGCTTCTGGTTTATAGTCAGGACAATACAGAGTGGTATGTCCTTCATAACCACAAATGTAACATATTCTTTTCCCTTTCTTCTTATCAGTTTTTCCTAAGTCCTGGTCTTCTATCTTTCTTTTTCCCTTCTTGCTCGGAGCTGCACACGATGTGTTGCTTATGGCTTCCATCTGATCAATTTGGATTTTAAGCTTATCTTGTTCTTCCATTGTTTCTATTAGCGCTTGACGCAACTGACTATTCAACAACTTTTCTATCTCACATAGCCTTTCCAGAGAAGAAACCTTGTTCCTCAGATCCTGCACCTCCGTTGATGCTTGATCAGCTTCAACTTTAGTGTCCGAATCACTATCTGTCAGCTCCACCATCTCCGGATCTTGTACTACGTTTTCTACAATAACCACATCGTTTGAGTTATTTGCATTGTGAGCCTCCATTTCAGTTATTGGCTTCGATATCAGCTCGGGTGTATGGGTTTGACCCTTGTTCGTGCTATATGTGACGCCCCCAAAATAGGTATACAACACCCATTCTGAGTCGCCAAATACATGGTACAGAAACAACTACAACTTTATTAATACAACATAAAAACTGTGAGTTAAATACAAATATTGTCATCTAGACAATATCCACACTCAAATAAGTCCTCATTACAATTATTAATACACTATTTTACAGAATAGTGAGGACTACTAGAACAACTTCTAGAACCATCATTCCACACCCCGACTAGTACTCGCTACATTCTCGCCTCCTGAGAAGAAAAATGGAACAACAAGGAAAAGGGTGAGCTCAACTAGCCCAGTAAAGAACATTATGACTAAGATAATATAAAATAAATTATCGTTAGTCCTCAACAGAGAAAAATCTAATAGAATACAATAGACAACCAGTTTTAAATCAATCTTCGCAGCAGAAATAATAATTCATTAGAAGAGTTAAGTAGAGAATGCAAACTACTATCTTCTATATATGAATTTAAAAGTTCTTCGTCGATATTTTATCCCTGTAACATCAATCAATATATATCTGGAGTCAAATATTCATCTTTGCACTACAGGCCAAAGATATTCATCAGTTGATCATATTCATCTAAACACCTGTTCATCTTTGCACTACGGGCCAAAGATATTAATCAGTCGATCATGTTCATCTCAATACCTGTTCATCTTTGCACTACGGCCAAAGATATTCATCAACAAAATCATTCATCTTTGCACTACAGGCCAAAGATATTCAGTAATATCATCATTTAGGACTGAGGATGTTGAAAAATATTTTAAAGAAAACGAATCCAATGAAACAAAAGAACAAGTATTAAGGATTCGTACTTTAAATAATCCAAGTTCAAAAATACTTCATAAATAACCAGATTGGAGTAAAATTCAAGAATGAAGATCAAAACATAGATGCAATCAAAAATAGGAATCATAACAGACAATCTTGGACACATAAAAGAAAATTTAATTTTTCTGTGAATAGTATCGTATTCGTGAATAGTATCGTATACGTGAATAGTACCGTATACGTGAATAGTAACTCTGACACCAAAAGATAAAAATTTCACAAAAAACATCATCATGCTTCGTGAATAGTACTCGTGAATAGTAACTCATGAATAGTAACTTGTGAATAGTAACTCATGAATAGTAACTCATAAATAGTAACTCTGACATGAAAAAGTTCTAAATTTGATAAAAATTTCCAACCAATATTTCGGCATAATGATATTGAAGAAATAATATCATTTACGAATAAAATAACATCCCTTACCTAAGAAAGAATTGTACTTCTGACTGGAATACTGGATATAGTGCTGAAGAACTTGCACCGTATAGCAATACTCAAAGTACTAGAATACTCACAAAATACGCTCGATATTATAGAGAGAGAAATAGAGAGAAAATTTCAGTTTCTGATGTGATTTTCAATTCTAACCTAAGCACCCTATTTATAGGAAAATGCTTACAACACCAAAGCAGAAAATTTAATAAAATATTAACATATAATTATTAAATTTCCTACGCCAAACTTTGTAGATCTGAATTCAACCATTAATGTCACATGCTAGACCCACATAAGTCACCAAAAATGTTTTCTTTGAAAAAAATAATTAAAACTTCCAAAAATCAATTATTTCGGAACTTCGGAACTTCAATAATTCACAATAAATAGCCCTTTTATCAGAAAATTTGAATCTCACGACTTTCTATAGGAAATTCAATTCTCTACAACTTTCCATAAGAAAGGTTTTTCAAATTCCAAACAGAAATTGACCGAAATCCACAAACGGGAGATTTTACATGCTATAATCAAATTTCAGTCAAGAAATGGGGTCCACCGACACACAAAATATGTGTTAAACAACTTTTACAACAAAAATACTCTTCCTCCTCATATACTCATATATCACACATTCATTGCAAAAATATCACCATTAATATATTATTAAAATAATATATTCAAATGAATTATTTTATCAGAAAAAGATAAAATATTAATTTTCAACAATTGTCACATTAAAAATTTTCTCCATCTATATTCACATAAAATCAATATTTTTCTCATCATATAAATCAATAATTAATTATTCACAAATAATATTACAGAATCACAGTACTGGCAACCAGGCCATTCTCAGGAAAGAGGGGGCTTTTCAATAAGAATTTCTCCTTACTGGCGCGCAATTAGGTGACCAAACCTCTCCTTAGACAGAACTTTCTAGACATTGCCAATAATGTTTTCTAATAATATTATTCAGATAATATGAATTATTGCTTCGATAATGAAAAATACTATGTAGTGACAATTATTGAAACAACAGTAATATAAAATATCAACGCAGCAATTATTGAATCAATAAAATAAAATACTGAATAGTAATTACTATAACAATTATTGAGTAGTGTCTTCTTACTTAAGAATCAATAATTAGTGCAATACCGTGTGCTACTGTGCAACAACGCGTATTACTGTGTTTTAACCACTGGGTATTCCAACAGTATTAACGATAATAACTGCGTCGTTATTTATAAACAACTTATACTTGTCGTTTTCTTGATCCAATCGCTTTCTGTTATGGGGCCCACAAAAGACTGCGCCGTCGTACGAATATTCCCCGACAGCAAGAATATTCCACGACCAAACGAATATTCCCCGACAACAATGAATATTTTATAACCACTTGCTTATTTGAAATATTTGTGCATTTTACCCATAACTAATCACATTAGTCAAATCAACCCCTACTATTTCAAAATGATAAATATAGGAAATTAAATTTCATTTATCAATAATTTGGGGTCTTACACTATATACATATAACAAGCCTTTTTCACCAGACATCTACACACATAAATTATCCTGATTAGCATATAGTATATATACACAGCAAATAAGAGTTTTATATAGATTATCTTTTATTTTGTTTGACGATGAATTTATTCAATTCATCTCTTTTTAAACTCTATATGAGTTATTTATATTTTTAACGTTTCCCTCTGTTCTAAGGTTATAGCCTAAGGTCTAACCCACCTATGGTTTTTAACCCTAAGCTCTGATACCAACCTGTAAAGCCCCCCAAATCCGGGAACTTAAAACCCGAACTCGGTGCTTCACGATACCATTTCTATGAGCGGAATAATACTAATAATAATAATAATAATATAAAGATCAACTTAATTTACATATTTATCAGAGTCTGAATCCTAAGTACGTAACCTTTAATCATTCATTACAACCCATAATAGATAATTAATATCATTGTCTTACTAATATTAAACTATTACATAAGATAACATTCATTCATTCATTCATTCAACAACCTTTCCCTTTCCCTTGTTCTTAGCAGAGCCCTCTAGTCGTTCACACTTAGCTTAAAACATTTAAATTGAAGCAAGGATGAGCATTTGAGTGCCCAGCAAGTAATAGCAATTATATATATAAGCTGAAAGAATTTAAATGTTTTCTTTGTACTACCCTTCTACAACAAGTCAATAGTTGTGAAGTAATCTGAACCGATAATAATAACATAACAACTCTCTTTCAAATTTTTGAAACTACATAATGACTATAACTAAGGTTATGGTGACATGCTATGAACATTGTTTTCATTTTCAAAAAAGTTAAACAGAAATTCATCTGCAAACCGTCATAACTTACGGGCACAGGGGGTGATCAGCCCGTTATGCCCAGCATTGATCAAATACTACGTGCAAGAACGAGGGTATCGTTCACTCTGTTCACCTTGGGTGCATAAAAAGTTTTCCCGTGTAAAGGATGTTCATACAGGTTCCAAATCAAATGTTTTATCTTGTTCAACAATAATCTATAATTCAACACACACACACACACACACACACACACACACACACACACACACAAATATATATATATATATTATATATATTATATATATATATACGGATAATTAACAAAGGTATATCAACATGTGATTAAATACAATGACTATCCAAGTGGGGACACTTGTATAACCATTTATAGAAATTAACGAACAAAATATATATATCTGAATTTACCATATACTAACATGTTGATAATCAATGAGCGTATATAATATAAGGTTAATAATTTGTACAATAATAATATAATTCATAAATATTCTTACTCATGTCAATTGCATAAAGAAAATACAAAGGTAAGATACTTGCCTGATGCGCTGCTTACAGTTCGCTACTTAGTTTTATCTTTTATATCACGACCTATCATTAATCAGATCATTCGTTTGATTAGAACAAAATACTATAACACATAGTACTACATTTCGCAGTCAGCACATAACCTAATCACATTATTACCCATTTTAACAATCATTGAATCACAAATAATCACATATCTAATTAAATTATCTAAGTCCAGATCAATTTCTGAAACATGTCGGTGTACCGACAGCTTTATCCGGTAATTATCGAGTCTAAGACTCTATCCGATAATTTAGTATCAGTCATATTATTTTTAAATGACTTATAATAATTTTAAAACATTTATTATAATTTATCATGAATTTTCAAACATCAGAATCATTATTAAATAATTTAAATATTAAACAATTCTATTATCATTAATATTTAATTAATATTAAATTATTAATGAAACCATTGCCAAAATATTAAAGTTATTTATAATAACTTAGAATATTTTTAAAGTATTAATATTACTCTTAAATGATTTTTAAAACAATTAAAATCATTCTTAAATAATTACCATTAATATTTAAGTATTAATGTTTTTTTTATCAAAATATGAAAAGTCATTAATTATAACTTAAAATATTTTTAATTCATTTATATCCTTTTTAAATGATTTTTAAATTAATAAAACCATTTTAAAACTATTTATTTAATATAATTATTAAATAAATTCAATATTATTAATAATAACTTAATAATCATTAATATTAAATTACTAATAAAATTACTCTTTAAATATTAAAAGTTATATTTTATAACTTAAAATATCTTTAAACACTTTATTTTCATTTAAAATGATTATTATAATATCAAAATCATTTTTAAACTAAATTATTTAATATAATTATTAAATAACTTTAATATCATTAACAATAATTAATTAATGAAATTTACCTTTAAATATTGAAAGTTATATTTTATAACTTAAAATATTTTTAAATACCTTATTATTATTTAAAATGATTTTTAATATAATAAAATCATTTTTAATTAATTTATTTCATTCAATTAGTAAATACCTTAATTATAATTAATATTAATTTATTAATGAATTTCATCACCAAAATATTAAAAGTCATTAAAAATAACTTAAAATATTTTTTTATATCAAAATATGATTTTCAAGTATTAAAATCATTTATTAAGAATTTATTTAATATTAGAATTAAATAAATTAAATACCTTTAATATTCCAAAAATATTAAATATTTATGAAATATATTTAAAATAATTAAAAACTAATTTTCAGAATTTAAAATAATATTTAATAATTTATTTTATATTTTTAATAATTAAAAACTGATTTTTCATAAATATTTAATAAAAATAATTAATTTTCGAAAATATCTGTCGCTATAGGGCCCTATAGCGACAAAACTGTCGCTAAAAGTGTTCTTGAGCTGTTCTTGGCCAAGCCCAGAACTCCATAGACAGTTTCGAGGTTCTTTGTTTGACCAAGCTTAATTTAGTGTGTTGTGTTTCTGGGTTTGTTGTTTGTCAGATCATGTAGTACAAATACAAGACTACATGATCCAACAATAAAAATCATCATAACTTGCATAACCAACGAGATATGAGGGCCTAAATAAGCTGTCAGAGGCTGTTCATCATTTCTGGGTTGCCCAGAAATGAAGAACAGTTCAAGCATTCCAGGTTGTAGACCACATACAATATTACAGATCTATTTCATAACATCAACATAACAACAATAAATGAAGCAAATACAAGTCGGTCAACCACTGTTAGAAATAAACTCCTATCAGTTTCTGGAAATTCCCAGAAACAGCAAGTATGACCGGATGGTCTACTTTAACCATTCACTACCTTCGACTCTTTTAATGTTAAGGAGATTTTAAGGTATAATCTTGTAGTACTTATACCAGGTTACAACTTAAATACCATAACAACAACAAAACTCCCACAACCTGCCAGATCTAATCGATTGAAGATGTTGTCAGACGCTGTTCGTGCCTTTATAGGCTGCCCAGAAAAGGCCCAGTCAATGCCGATCAACGACATTTGACCTTTAATAACTACCAACCTAGACATCAAATAGCTCTAATGCTTTTTACAGATTAAAGACCACATTACAAGCTACACATAGAAACTTAAAAACAACAAAAATCATAATCAACCAAAGATCTGAGGCCACTGACATTTGTTGTCAGACCACAGTTTAACTTTTTTCCAGATTTTGCAAAAACTCAAATCCAAGCCTCTAGATGTTATGGATTCAACATCTAGCAACCCAGATCATCATTATACACTATAACCAACATGTTTTAACAAAAATTTCAAACATCAAACAATAGAACATTGGACAGAATTCAAGCTAGGGTTTTATACATTCTATGACTAATTTCTGATTTCTGATTGCTGGCAATTTAAGTCACTAAGTCAACATGTTAGGTCACCAGCTCCAACAACTCTAACACTTGGCAAAATTCAATAATGCAAGAGGGGTATTTTGGTTTTTTCGCATGGAATTTTAATGGCAATCTTGTCATTTGACAAACCCTTAAGGTTTGACCCTTAGGGTTTAATCCTAAGGTTTAACACAAAACAATTGTAGGAGTTCCAATTTAGGGTTTGCGCAAAAAAAATAAAAATAAAAATAAATAAATTTTAGTTTCTAAAATTTGCAATTAGGGTTTTCTTAATTAAATTAGTTTTCTAATTACTTTATACAGGAACATTAGGGTTTAATATCACTAATTATAATTATCCTTGCTAATTTAACAGTTAGGATTTACAATTAGTAATTAGGTTTTATAATTTCTAATTAGGGTTACTAATTATAGAAATTAGGGTTTCTATAAATTAATATTTCAAAATGTTAATTAGGGTTTACCTAATTATTCATAAAGTCATATAACATCGTTACATAATAATCTCGAACTCATAATTGAGTTTTAAATTAGGGTTCAACACTTAAAATTAGGGTCTTTAATAATTTAGTGTTTTCTAAAAATTATTTAGGGTTTCTAGAATTTTAATTAGGGTTTACCTAATTAAACAAATCATTATATAATACACTACATATATCATATAACACAGTTATATAACAGTCTTAAACTCACAATTGAGTTTCAATTTAGGGTTTCCCCTAGTAGAACTAGGGTTTAACCAATTAATATTAGAGTTTTGAAAATATAAACCATAATTGACCAACCATCTTAAATACGTACATACTGTACATATTTATAGCACTGAAAAATCAAAATATAATTAATGTTATATTATTATTCTCATTCCTTGATAAAAATCCAAAATTAGGGTTTGGATTCCATATATGATTTATTCTTCATATTTAACCTTAATAATTAAGGTAAAATAATTATCTTAATAACCTGTACTAAAATTCATAAAAATAATTATTATAATTATTCTAAAAATCACTTTATATATTATTTAAATAATATATGATTATATTTTCATGGAAAATAATTAATAAAAATATTTCTACTATAAAATTAATTATTATAAGAATATACTTTATAATAATCAATAATTTTTAAAATAAAATTATTTGTAAATATATTTATATAAATAAATATATTTTTATTTACCATATAATTACATATACACATTATCTTGTACAAATCCTCATCCTTAAAAAAAATTATACGCAAAATTTCTGATTTATTTATATAAAAAATATCGGGATGTTACAGTCCCCAATTGGATAATCATTGTATTTAATCACATGTTGATATATATATATATATATATATATATATATATATATATATATATATATATATATATACACACACACACACGTCTAAGCTACTTGATCAGCTAGACACAGATTTAGAAATATCGTTGAATATGATAAAACCTTTTTGTATCCAATCAAATTGTTTTGGTTCGGATTTCAGACTAAGTATGAACATCCCGATCAAGAAAAAACTTTTATACGCCAAAGGCCGACAGAGTGAACTATCATATCGTTCTTGCAATATAGTAGGGTCCATGGGATGTACACCCTCGCGCCCGTAAGTTATGACGGTTTGCGAATGAAGTTCTGCTAAACCTTATCGAAAATTTAAAACATTGTTCATAATATGTCACCTTAACCCTTTGAATAGTCAATACGTAGTTTCAAAAATTTGGTATAGAATTATTATGTTATTATTATCGGTTCAGTTAATTCACAACTATTAATTCGCTGTAGAAGTGATGTATAAAGAAAACATTTAATTCTTTCAGCTAATTATATTTATAATTGTTATTACTTGATGGGCACTCAAATGCTCATCCTTGCTTAATTCACTATAAGAAAAAGCTTTAATTCCGACTGAATTAAGGTCGACGGAATGTATTCAGTCGACGTTATTATAAGACCGACTGAATATTCGGTCGACATTAAGTCAGTCGGTGTTAAGTAATCCTCGAAGGACATCAGTCGGCAATAAGAACTCCTACTCGGCGCGAAGGTTTCCCGCGAGCGCGAATATAAAGTCGACCGAATATGTGGTATCCTCGACTGAATAATATGTCGACATTAACTTATGGTCGACCGATATAACCTCGACGGAATTCCGTCGAGAATAAATCTTAAAAACCTAAACAGATTGTTTTCTCCAGCGCCTCCCTCGTCACTCACTCTCATTCTCTCTCTTAGTTCAGCTCTCTCACTCGCTCTCTCTCACTAAAAGTCCCTCAAACCAATCCACCCACACCACCACCTCGCCGGATTTCAACCACCGCCTCCGATGACCACGCCTCCGACCACCATCTCCGGCCACCAGATTCTTACTGTGACGACTACTCCGTCGACCTCGCCTCTGACTCTCTCTTTCTGGTCCCTTTTCTCCTCTTGTAATTAAAGGTATATACTGAAATTACTAATTTTTTAGCAAGGGTTAATATTTATTCTACTGATTTTGATTGGAATTGGTTTAATAAGTTACAATTGCATTTGATTTGGTGTCATGTGTTAATATATATCATAATTTGGAGTTATAGGGTTTAATAAGTTACAATTGCATGTATCTGATTTTGTAAGTTTGGTAGTATAATTTTTGGGGTCAGCAGTACATGCAATTGCATCTGATTTGGTTCTAATTTGGGGTCAGCAGTCTAATTTGTATCTGATTTGGTTCTGTTTGGCTAGTGAATTTGATGTATCTGAATTTAGTTCAATTTTTATGCCTTTTGTTGCCATATGAAGTGAAATGCAGTGTGATAAACTTATAATTTGCAGTGTTCTAATTTCTTCCTTTTCCAGCATTGTGAATTTTAATTTGTGAATCAATTGAAGACTGTTCTTATTTTTGTTTTGAATATTAATTCCGACGGAATTTCCGATTGAATTATGTGGAAGTTATAGATGATAATAAATAAATATTTATTTAACTATATAAAAGACAATTAGGACTTAGTTTGCAACTAAAACTAAGTAGTAATATTAGAAAACTTAAATAAATTAATAAAATTATACAAAAAAATACTAGGAGATTTAAATAACTTTAATAAATTATATAACATAATATAATATAATAAACTTTAAAATAAAATAAGTTTAATAACATAAAATAAATTTACTTTATTATTTAATATAATATAATTAAAAATAAATTTAATTTAATTTAATACAATAAAATAAATTTACTTTATTATTTAATATAATATTATACAAAATAAAATAAAATAAAATAAATAAATAAATTAATTAATTTTACATTAAATTAAATTAAAGTAAAACATATATAATAAAATAAAATAATACAAAAACTAAGTACTACTTACTTAGTTTATCATTGGCAAAATAAACTAAGTAGCATTTGCTTAGTTTGCCACAATTTTCAATAAACTCAATAATACTCTCCATTTAATCTTCAATACACTTAACGATAAAACACGATACTTTGCAACTTAGAAACCCGTTCGACATTCACTCATTAGGAGTGAATGTCGAATAGTCCCCAGTTTGGGATTGTTACTGGATGTTATGTCTCTCACTTAGGTCGGTGCCAATGCACAGGGTGCGTTTTTATAAGTTTTGAGGAACTTTCAGCTGGTATCTCTACATGTTCTCCGAGTGCATACTTAGACTAAGTTTTCTTGGTCTATTTCGTGTACTTGGAGACCATGGGGAGGTGCTGCTGAAAATTTCTAAAAATAGTAGGAACGTTCTTAAGATTGGCACTAGTGAGGAGACACATCCAGGAACGGGATAGAAGCCTAACCCCTGTGGAGTGGAGATATAAACTAGGTAAACAAAATTTCATGCTCGGACCACATTCATGATTATTCTTGATCTAATTGGGTATTTTCTTCAATTAAAGATGGATGCCGATCGGAGTTGGATGTACCGTAGGATAAAGATTGATGGGAGGGGATTAGTTGATGCGTACCGTGACGGGGTGTCTAATTTTATGAATAAAGCAATAGAACATGCTGATGATCTGAACGGAAAGATGAGATGCCCGTGTCTCAAGTGTAAGAACATGATATGGAAGATTGCCGATGAAGTGAAATTTGACTTGTATTCACGTGGGTTTGTGGATGGGTATTCGGTATGGATTCATCATGGGGAATCAGTTGAGTCACTTATATATGTTCAATCGCGATGATATCAATTAGAATATTCTTAATAAATTTTGTATTCTAGTATTATGGATCCTGTCGCTAAGGCGACCGCACACGCCATCTGCCTGGCACATCTCCCTACTGGCTGCATGCGATTTAGCCAGTACTCGAGGTACGATGCCGGCTTCATGGTGACAATGTTGCGGGAGTTTCACGTAAGTCGAATTACATATATTAAATCAAGGTTCATGTTATTTACATATTGTTCAAATAATTAATAAGATGTATGTTATGTCTGTTTGATAGAGATACTATAGATACGAGACCGATATCACTGAGGCGGATGGTGACGCCGTTATCATTGCCCACATCTCGAAGAATTATGCCGGCTGGCTGTACGAGATGCGATAGAGGGCAGTCCGGGCGATAGAAGAATCACTCGGGACTACTTTGCGAGATCATCAGCTGCTGGCAGTATCAGATCCAGCATGGGCTGCGATGTGTGCGTACTGGGATGATGCTGCGTTCAAGACCAAATCAGAGTAGATGAACAAGAGTCGAGGCAAGCTGCGAGTTGTACATACTTCTGGCTCGCAGTCGTTTTAGGAGGTTAAAGCGGTATGTATTTATCTTTAGTTTAGTTTAATATTAAACTACAATATTACGTAAGTTAAGTTGATATTATTTAATGTATATGATTTAGGTCATGCAGAGTAGCTTGGGCCGACCTCTTACTATGATGGAGTTCTGGGATAGAGTCCATACGCCGAAGGGCTCTACTTCGGGGTCGACGATGTCTCCAGCAGCACTAGCTATACGGGTAATACATTTACTATAATAAATATTATTTATAATAATATTACGTAATTTATATGATGATACGAATATAACTCACATGTACATATATCAAATTATAGGAGCGGTTTGAAAAGATCCGCATACAGCGTATAGCGGAGTTGCAGGCTGCTAGGGGCGATGCTGAGACGTTAGATTCCACCGTCCCTCCGCCCGAGATTAGTTTATCTTAGGACGAGGAGACGGCTCTCTAGGTCGCATCTCAGGATACTCCCACTAGTACTAGCGGGCGGTATCGAGTGCTGGGGTTACCGAGGATACCAGCCTATACACTGCCAGGAGGTATAATATTTTTAGTTTATTTCTTGTTTATGAATAAAGAAAATTTGTCATATTATTTATGTTATATTTATTTTTGTAGGCTCTAGCCAGCGTCTGCATCCGAGAGCCCCTATGGGACCATCACATACGGGCGCTGGCTTAGACGATGCTTTGTTCCAGCGTGTTATGGCTGCGGTGTCGGAGAGGTTTGAGACCGATCCGCTGTTCCATCGTCAGGACCTTCCCAGCCGATCTCGCCTCTATCAGCTTGCGCAGGACGTTGCAGCTGGTGCCACCGCCGAGAGTACGGGTATCCCTCCAGAGCAGTGGGCCGTGATACGTGACGAGATTGTTCGGATGGTGGTTACCTTAGTCGAGGACGCGTTTGGGCCGATGTTGAGTCAGCCCTCGACTGCTCAGGTATACTATTCGTTTTAAATTCAAATATATATTCTGCATGTAATTTAATTTTCATTTAGTTATCTTTAACTGAATCATATATATGGACTAATGAGTTACATTATATTATATCAACAGGGTGACGAGCGGACTGACGAGCGGGATGACGATGGTGGCAATTTTCATACTCCAGAGCAGCGTCGACGCCCGCCCGATGATCCTCCTCATACCGGGGGCTCTACTAGCTAGTTTTACTTAGTTTACATTCATTTAATTTGTAGTTTACATTATTTTTGATGTATTAATGTAGTTTAAACCTTGGCATTTAGTTTAATTTAGCTTAATTAGATGTTTGATATACATTAGTTTAGATTAATGGGATGTTTTTGACCTTTTTACTTATCATTTAGTTGTTTTTTAGATATTGTCAGTCTTGGTAATTGTAATTCGTGTTATTGGTTATATTGTTAGCTTGTGTATGTGTATGTGCTGTTGGAGGTTATATTGTTAGCTTGTGTATGGGTATGTGCTGTTGGAGGTTATATTGTTAGCTTGTGTGTGGGTATGTGCTGTTGGAATACAGGTACAGGTACAAGATGTGGGTTAAATCCCTGGATATTGCAAAAACAAATTAAATATTAAAAAAATAGTCATTATTCTCGACGGAATATAACTATTATCGACGGAATTCCGTCGGAAATAAGAACAAACCCAATTTTGCCATTCTGCCACGTGTCATGCTTATCACCGACCGAATACTATCGACCGAATATTTTCAGTCGGTTATATAGTATCCTCGACTGAATATTCAGTCGATGATAGTCCGTCGAGGTTAAGTATCCCCGACTGCAAGATCGACGGACTTAATTTCGACCTGCTTATATACGACCAAATTTTCGACCGAATATTCAGTCGAAAATATGCTTATGACCGACGGAATATGCTTATTACCGACGGAATATTCCGTCGAAAATAATCCTTTTTGTTGTAGTGATTTAAATGTTTTCAGCTAAGTGTGAACAGCTAGAAGGTTTGGTCAAGAACAAGGGAAAAGGAAAGCAAACAGAATATGTTTAATGGTATCTTTTGTAATAGTTAAACTGTATTAAGACAATGATATGTATTATCTATCATGTAAGGAATTACAGTAAAGGTTGCGTAATTGGGATTAGACTCTGATAAATATAAATTAAGTTTGATGTTTATATTATTGTTATTATTATTAGTATTATTCTGCTCATAGAAATGGTATCGTGAAGCACCGAGTTCGGGTTTCAAGTACCTGAATTTGGGGGCGTCACAGCATGGTATCAGAGCTTAGGGTTAAAAACCTTAGGTGGGCTTGACCTTAGGCTATAACCTTGGAATAAAGGGAAACGTTGAAAATATAAATAACTCATATAGATTTTATAAGGAGATGAATTGGATAAATTCATCGTCAAACAAAATAAAAGATAACTTGTATAAAACTATTATTTGCTGTGTGTATATATTAGTTGATAATCAGGATAATTTATGTGTGTAGATGTCAGATAGAAAGAATTATAATACCCTCAGATCGTAAAGAAGAAGCAGATCTCCATGACTGAGCCAATATCAAAGCCAATAGCTGAAATAGAGGCTCACGTTGAAAGCTACCTCAATGAGGTGGTTATTTTTGTAAAATGTAGTATCGGACCCAGAAACGATAGAATAACGGATAGGTAGAGTATAGTTACAGAATATAAGGTCAAGCTCGAGTTTTTAAACTCATATGTTTATGATGAGTTCTTAAACTCATGATATGTAGTAAGTTTGACAAACTAAGTATAGTTAAATGTGAATGGATTATTGAGGATGATGGGAATATATAGAATACGAAGCAAATGATCATTTAGTGAAGGCGTAAGAAATAAGTAGTATTAGTATTACTTGAATATGTATGATTCTATGATGCGTATATGATAGGTATGTGGATATAATGTAATCTTTTGGCAGCGATTCCCGACTTTTGAGTCACAAAGGGATAGTGAATGTTTAAAGCAGTATGTGCTTTGGTATGTCAGGTGCTATGAGTATGAATCTATGTGGGATTAATGAAATAAGTTGGTATAAAGATAGTAGTTAATTATATGAGCACTAGTTAATGCCGAAAACCAAATTTTCAAAATCTAATATTTTGAATACATGATTATTTGAGTAGAAAATTTCGCGTTATATGGTAAGCGTATACGATAAGGCTTAGAATGTAAGTTAATAAAGAATAATTTATGATAATGCCGCCAAGATGAAAACGAAACCAAAGGACAGAAGAACCGGTCAACAAAGTTGGAGGACAACCAGATTCGATACAGAATTTTACGAATATGATCGCTCAAGATATGCAGAACATAATATCAGCCGCGGGAAATAAGCCAGATAATCGAATGGAAAACGTCAAAGACTTCAAGGCAATCGTACCGCCAGAATTTAGAAGATCAATTGAACCGGTAGAAGCGTTAGTGATAGCTAGGATAACAGTTTTTCCACCTATACGATGAAAGTATATAATTTTGATAATACCGGAAACAGGCCAGGAGGTGGAAAGAAACAAGTTGTGCATAGTAAGAATTGTGAAAAGAATCACTCGGGAGAATGTTTAAAGGATAAGATTGTGTGCTATAAGTGTGGGCAGGAGGGACATATCTCTCCTAACTGCCCCAATCCAAGAATGTATAGTGGATGTTTTAATTGTGAATCAATGGAGTATAAGGTGAAAGACTGTCCAAGAAGGAGAAATGAGGCAAGAAATGCAAATACGGAAGAAGGCAGCAGGACATTGGCGACAACGGGACCAACTTCGACAAATGAACCAATAGAATCAACCGCAAGAGTCTTCTACATGACTGTTCGGGATTCGGTAGCAGTCGGGGATGTAACTCCAGGTATTATTCGATCTAATTTTATTTTTCTTATATATTATTTTCTTATATATAGTAAATTATTTTATGAAGTATTTTGAAAGAGGAATTTGAGTTCTTTTAGAAATCAAATTTATGTTAAAGAAGATAGATAAGCTTTATGCTGAATAGTTAAATATCGGTTCGATCAATAAGGATCGAGATTTACTTGCAATGATTGTGTATGCTATGTACCCTGGTATGTATAGGTTTTAAAATAGTGATTCCGGGGACGGAATCTTTATAAAGGAGAGTGAATGTAACAACCCGATATTTTCTATAAAATTAAATCAGAAATTTTGCGTATAATTTTTTTTTATTATTTTAAAGATGAGAATTTGTACAAGATAAAGTATATGTAATTATGTAATAAATGAAAAATATATTTATTACATGAATGTTTACAAATAATTTTATTTTAGAATTATTGATTATTATAAAGTATATTCTTATAATAATTAATTTTATAATAGAAATATTTTTATTAATTATTTTCCATGAAAATATAATTATATATTATTTAAATAATATATGAAATAATTTTTAGAATAATTATAATAATTATTTTATTATATGAATTTAATTTATATTAATTAAGTTAATTATTTTAACTTA
This sequence comes from Panax notoginseng, assembly GCA_016801055.1. Taxonomy (NCBI): domain Eukaryota; kingdom Viridiplantae; phylum Streptophyta; class Magnoliopsida; order Apiales; family Araliaceae; genus Panax; species Panax notoginseng. The sequence goes on along the minus strand of CM029021.1, from coordinate 90,418,432 downwards.
ATTAATAAAGGTATATATGCCAGATAAATCAGATATGGAATCTAAACCCTAATTTTGCATTTTTATCAAGGAATGATAATAATAATATTATATTATTATTTGTTAGTGTTATAAATATATATGCTCTGTGTGTAAGGTTAATCCGGGGAGCAGTTTTATTATAATCTGCAAAACCCTAATTTTACTGACAAACCATAGTTTTGAAGTCAAATGAGACTTTAAAATATGTCTAGTGATTCTGTTATGTGGTATATGATATGTATTATTAGAATTTAATTTTTATTTGGGAAAACCCTAATTATTATGTGGAAAACCCTAATTAGTAATTTAAAACCCTATTCGTGAAATTAGAAACCTTAAATAATAATTAGTTAATTGCTAGATGGAAACCCTAATTTGAAACTCAATTATGAGTTCGAGACTGTTATGTAATTATGTTAAATGAATTATGTTACGTACTATAGAATTTAATGTTAATTAGTGAAACCCTAATTAATATTTGAAATCCTAATTTTAAAAACCCTAATATTTAAATTATAACCCTAATTATTAAACTAGAAACCCTGAGGGTTAATTATAAACCCTAATTGGAACTCACATGAGAGTTCAAAAAGTTATGTAATCGCGTTAAAGTTGTTAATGTCGGGTATTATTAAATATAACCCTAATTAGGGAAAACCTTAATTATTAGAAACCATAATTTCTAAATTAGGAACCCTAATTATCAAATTGAAGCCCTAATTGCTAAATTAGCAATCTTAATTGTATTTAGTAAAACCTAAACCTAATATTCATGTATAATGTAATTAGAAAATTAAACAAAATTAAGAAGCCCTAATTTCATTTTTAGAAACTAAAATTTCCATTTTTAGTTTAATTACAAAATTCTAGAAAAATTAAAATTTTTGATAACTTAGGGTCAAACCCTAAGGGTTTGCAAGGATTACATTTATGTCATTAAAATCCTAAACCAAATGACCATGTTGCCCCTCTTGCACATAATTTAAGCTTTCTTGAATATCTAGCAATAATTGGAGTGGTTGACCAACTCTCACTAACCCATGTGACATTTAACACTAGCAATCAGCTGAATTCAGCTACATACATTGCATACATATAATATATATAGCATTAGAGAGAGAAAAGTGCATTATTTGTCTCATTTTCTCTCATACACCCAACCAAGTCCCCCTCTCTCTCTCTCTCTAACCCACGAAATTGACAAGTATTTCAGTCCGAAAACACAGCCCCACTTTTATCATTAACAAATCACAAGATCAGAATCAAGAATTGATGCGTAAAGGTATAAAACCCTAAACAAAAATTCAAACATTGATCTTCTGTTAAAAGTTGTGTTTATGTGTTGTAATAAGTTCTATGTAGTGTCTATAAGTGATCTGGGTTGGCACATGTTAGATCCATAACATCAAAGTGCTCGAAATTTAAGTTTTTCAAAATTTGGGAAATTTTCTTTTTGTGGCCTGACAATGAATGTCAGGCCCTGTAAATCTCTACTTGTTTATTGTTTTTGTTGTTTAAGTGTTTGATCTTGAAGTATGTTATGAGGTCTTTCCCATGGAACTTGAATCAGGGTCAAAATTGGTTTATATTGTAAGTTATTCTTGGTCAAAGGTCATTGACCGACCATGACCGAACGAATCTGGGTAACCCAGATTACCCAAAAAAGTCTGACAACCATTTTGAAGTCCATGGATCGTGCAGTGTTTAAGTTATTTTGCCATGTTGATGTTATATACTTGTATATTGTCATGAATACTACACATTAAAACCCAGGTAACAACCAGATCTTTTACATGATCAAAGATATGGGTGGTCAAACTAGGGTTGACCACCAGCCTTATGAAATTCTGGGAAAAACCCAGATTCGTGAAGAACACATTTTCTAGCATGGGTTGACCAGCTTTGATCTTTCTAATGTGATGTAGTTAAGTTGGTTTGGTGTTATTATTCTGTTGTATGACATATGTACTGCAATCTGGTATCATAACAACACTTAAAACATGACCAGACACCGGATTAATCAAGGCCCAAAAAGGGACCCTTGAAACTGCTTAAGTTTCTGGGCAGCCTAGAAACTCAAGAACACGCCTGACATGATTTTTGAAGGCTCAGATCTCTTTCATTTTATATTTTTTATTCGTGTTTGTTGTTGAATCGTATAGTATTACATTAGTTCTACACACTGTGATCAATAGATAGAATAGAAACACCATATTTTGATTGTTACGCTCGGTCAAAGTAGTACCCTAGTTAACTGCATATGAATTTCTGGGTTGCATGAATAACACGAAGAACACCTATAGCGACGGTTCTGTCGCTATAGGCAGTCTTTAGCGACAGTTTTATTAAAATTAATTTCTAAAAATTATTTAAAAATTGAAAATAATTTCTGAAAATTCCAAAAATAGTTTTAAAAATTATTTTAAGTTATAAAAATTAACTTTTATTAATTTGACATATTTTTCATAAATATTAATATTTGTTTGGATATTATTGATATTTTATTTATTTAATAAATGTATTAAATAAATTAATTAAAACTGATTTTAATATATTAAATATTATTTTAAATGATAAAAAGGTATTTAATAATATTTTAAGTTATAAAATATAACTTTTAATATTTTAAGACAAATTTAATTAATTATTTAATATTAATGATATTAGATTTATTTAATAATTATATTAAATAAATTAATTAAAAATGATTTGAATATTATAAAAATCATTTTAAATGAAAATAAATAGTTTAAAAATATTTTAAGTTATAAAATATAACTTTTAATATTTAAAGGTAAATTTCATTAATTAATTACTATTAATGATATTAGAATTATTTAATATTCATAATAAATAAATTAGTTTAAAAATGATTTTAATATTATAAAAATCATTTAAAATGAAAATAAAGTGTTTAAAGATATTTTAAGTTATAAAATATAACTTTTAATATCTAAATGATAATTTCATTAACAATTTAATATTAATCATATTAAATTTATTTAATAATTATATTAAATAAATAGTTTTAAAATAGTTTTATTACTTAAAAAATCATTTAAAAAGGATATAAATGAATTAAAAATAGTTCAAGTTATAATTAATGACTTTTAATATTTTGATAAATGATACGTTAATACTTTAATATTAATGATAATTATTTAAAAATAATTTTAATTCTTTTAAAAATCATTTAAGAATAATATTAATACTTTAAAAATATTTTGAGTTATTATAAATAACTTTAATATTTTGGCAGTGGTTTCATTAATAGTTTAATATTAATGATAATAAAATTGTTTAATATTTAAATCATTTAATAATGATTCCGATGCTTGAAAATTCATGATAAATTATAATAAATGTTTAAAAATTATTATAAGTCATTTAAAAATAATATGACTGATACTTACAGATGTGGAATTACATGATAGAGTCTTAGACTCGATAATTACCCGATAAAGTCGTCGGTACACCGACATGTTTCAGAAATTAATCCGAACTTAGATATTTTGACTGTATTAATGTTTGTTTGTGATTCAATGACGGTTGAATATGTGTGTGACAATGTGATTATGTTATGTGCTGACTGCAATAAGCAGTATTATGTGGTACGATATATTATTCTAATCAGTAAAATGATCTTATTACTGATAGGTTGCTATATAAAAGATAAATTTAAGTTGCGTATTGTAAGCAGCAGACCAAACAAGTATCCTACCTTTGCATTTTCTTTATGCAATGGACATGAATAAGAAGTTTCAGATTTATATTATTATTGTACTAGATTATTAACCCTATTGTCGTATATATTATATCCAATCATTGTTTATCAACATGATATTATATTATATAACTCATATATATATATTATGTTTGTTAATTTTGAAATATGGTTATACAAGTGCCCCCGCTTGGATAATCATTGTATTTAATCACATATTGTGATATATATATATATATATATATATATATATATATATATATATATATATATATATATATACACACACACACACACACACACACACAAACACACACACACACATACACACACGTCTAAGCTACATGATCAGCTAGACACAGATTTAGAAATATCGTTGAATATGATAAAACCTTTTTGTATCCAATCAAATTATTTTGGTTCGGATTCCAGACTAAGTATGAACATCCCGATCAAGGGAAAACTTTTATGCGCCAAAGGCGGACAGAGTGAACGATCATATCGTTCTTGCAATATAGTATTGATCACTACAGGGGCATGGGATGTACACCCTCGCGCCCGTAAGTTATGACGGTTTATGGATGAAGTTCTGCTAAACCTTATCGAAAATTTAAAACAATGTTCATAGTATGTCACCTTAACCCTATGAATAGTCAATACGTAGTTTCAAAAATTTGGTATAGAATTGTTATGTTATTATTAGCGGTTCAGTTTACTTCACAACTATTAATTCGTTGTAGAAGTGATGTACAAAGAAAAGATTTAATTCTTTCAACTAATTATATTTATAATTGTTATTACTTGTTGGGCACTCGAATGCTCATCCTTACTTAATTTAAATATTTTCAGCTAAGTGTGAACAGCTAGAAGGTTCGGCCAAGAACAAGGAAAAAGAAAAGCAAACAGAATATGTTTAATGGTATCTTTTGTAATAGTTAAACTGTAATAAGACAATGATATGTATTATCTATCATGTAAGGAATTATAGTAAAGGTTACGTAATTGAGATTAGACTCTGATAAATATAAATTAAGTTTGATGTTTATATTATTGTTATTATTATTAGTATTATTTCGCTCATAGAAATGGTATCGTGAAGCACCGAGTTCGGGTTTTAAGTACCTGAATTTGGGGGCGTCACAGAACAAGTATTGAAGACTTGTAATATGTTGACAGTTATTTATCAGACTTTAAATTTGATTGATGTAATGAAGTATTTATTTAATTTCTGCATTTGAATGATTGTATTTAAAGGTTAGATAACCTAGGAGATTTTATCAATGTAATCCCTTAAGGGAAGGTTTATTATTCAATTTTATTATGGTTGGGTAGTTAGATATGAATGTTTTGATATAGTGAACGCCAAATCTTGAGGTAATGAAGTACCGGGATTTGGGGGTGTCACACCCCACAACGGAAGTATTGGCGTAGTTAGAAAACGACATAATTATCTTTTTATAAAAATAACGGCGAAAGCTTTACCGTTAAACTGTTGAACTACCCGGTGATAAAAGAACAATAATATGTGTGGTTGTATAGTAGCACACGGTATTGATTATTGATACTTACGTGAGAAATCACTCAATTATACTCAATTATTGCTACAGTAATTGCTGCATAATATCTCTCATATTATTGATTCAATAATTATCACAATATTATCTGCATAATATTTATTATTATTAAATCAATAATTGAGACGACAAAGTTATTCATATTATTATTTGCAATATTGATAATGTCTAGAAAGTTCTGTCAAGGATAGGTTTGGTCACCTAATTGCGCGCCAATAGGGAGAAGTCCTTATCAGAAAGTCCCCTCTTTCCTGGGAATGATCTGGGTGTTAAATATTGTGAGTTATAATATTAATGATGAATAAGTTCGTATTGATTAAAGATGAAATTGATATTTCCATTGTGTTGGAAATATTAGTGTTAGTGAAAATCGACATCTATTCTAATAATAATTGATGTCTGAAGGTTATATTTTCCAATCGGGTAATTAATCAGATAAATGAGCAATTAATTGCTATTAATTCACATGCTTATAACTATTTGTTCAGATGTGTGTACTATTGATTCATATGCATGTACTATTAGGGGAGGTGGTGCAAGATTGATAATGCTTGCATGACTAAATTAAAAACAGAGGTATAGATGAAGGTACTATACCGTAACTATATTTTGCACATGTGTATACTATTGATTCACATGAATGTACTATTAATTCACATGATGTACTATTAGGGGAGGTGGTGAAAATTTGATAATACTTGCAGGACTAAATTAAAAATGAAGGAAAAGATGAATGTATTATACTGTAATATTTCGAGCCCCAAAACGTGCAATTATCGAAATTATATTTTCATATAAATAGAAGTTCATTCTTCTTTCATTCTAACCAATTCACTAAGACTCACAAGAGCAATTATAGAGAGAGAAACTATAGAGAGAAAGAAGAAGAGAAGTCTGCTACCTCACTATTCAAGTATCCAGTCTTCTTCAAAGGTAAGGGATATTATTTTGTTCAGTATTCATAGGAATAATATTTTCTTCCATACTCTGTAGTGTATGAGTAATATTATTTCGTCTCGTATTCCCGATTATACCCTCATTTTGTTAAAGTATTACATCTATACTCTGTGAAATTAGTAGAATATCCTTGAAATTTACGCTTCATCTAGTATCGTTTCACAAGGATATTTTCTACACATTCTTGTTAAATTTTAAACTTTTCATGTCGGAGTACTGTCCATGAGTAGTATTCATTTTTACAGTACTATTCACAAAGTACTATTTAAAGGTACTATTCATAAAGTACTATTCATGGGGTACTATATTCACAAAGTACTATTCACGGGTACTATTCACAAAGTACCATTCATGAGTACTATTCACAAAGTACTATTCACAGGATACTATTCTCAAAGTACTATTCACGAGATACTATTCACTCGGGTACTATTCACCTAGAGAATTATTCATGACAAAAATTGATTTCTTTGCTGTCCAGCTCATTTTTGATACAATATTATTCTTGAATTTTATAATCCACAAAGCAGTATCATGTTGACAATTTGGACATTATTTAATTTTGGATAAATTAAGTTATAAATCTTTAAAAATTTATCCTTTGCTTTCTTTTAATTGAATTCTTATATCATTGTCATTATCCTCATGCTTATATTGTGATAAAAGTTATCTGTGGCTTACGTGCATAGATGTACTATTGATTGGTATGATTATGACCATGAATTATTCGGTATAATCATGACCGTAATGTTACAAATGATGTGGTAAAAATCCTCATTGGCATGTAGTGCATTGATGGACAGTTGTTGGTATGATTATGATCAGGGATTATTCGGTATAATCATGACCATTGAAGATTACATGAATATCATTGGCCCGTAGTGCAGGGATAATTCGATGATATGGTTTATTTGGCGACGGCAAGGGCTGTCGGCAATGACTAATTTTCTTATAGTGAAAGCCTCAAATTTTTCTTCACTCAAAAGGAACTCAACATGCGGCAATGACGATGGCTTGAGCTATTGAAAGATTATGATCATACCATTTAATACCATCCTGGAAAAGCGAACATAGTAGCTGATGCATTGAGTAAAAGATCATATGCAGGTACGAGTGCAATATTGTCAACGCAAAGGCCTATTTTGTATGACTTACAAAGGATGGAGATAGAGATAAAGACTCCAGGAACCCATGTGATTTTGGTGAATATACGAGTAAAACCGACTTTAATCGATAAAGTTAAAGCTGCTCAAGCTACAAACCTAGAGCTGATGCGTATGAGGAAGAAAGTGCAAGAAGGTGCTATTCCGGAAGCAAGAATCGATGAAGAAGGAATACTTCGAGTCAACTCCAGACTTTGTGTTCCTAACGATTCTGACTTGAAGTATAAAATCATGATGGAGGCGCACAACACACCGTTTGCAATCCATCTTGGGAGTACCAAAATGTATCGTGATATTTGATATACATTTTGGTGGAGCAATATGAAGAGAGAGATATTGGGGTTTATCTCAAGCTGTCTAACTTGTCAACGAGTCAAGGCGGAGCATCATGTGCCAAAAGGTCCATTGTAACCACTTGAAATTCTAGAATAGAAGTGGGAGCACATTACCATGGATTTCATTACTGGTCTTCCCAAGGTTTCTCAAGGCATAGATGCGATTTGGGTCATTGTTGATAGATTGACCAAGTCTGCTCATTTCTTACCGTTGCGAGAAACTTTTACACTTGAACATCTTGCCCATATGTACATAAACGAGATTGTAAGATTGCATGGTATGCCAATATCCATAGTTTCTAATCGAGACCTAAGATTCACTTCACGATTTTGGGTTAGTTTGCAAAAAGCTATGGGCACAGATATAAGATTTAGTTCGGCATATCATCCTCAAACGAACGGGTAGTCAGAGAGGACTATTCAAACTCTTGAAGATTTATTAAGACTCTGTTTCCTTGACTTCAAAGGAAGTTGGGACAAGTTCTTACCATTGGTGGAGTTTTCTTACAACAACAGTTATTAAGCAAGTATTGACATGGCTCCATTTTAGGCGTTGTATGGAAGAAAGTGTTGTTGTCCAGTTTGCTGGAATGAGGTGGGTGAAGCAATGTTGTTGGGACCAGAGTTGGTACGTATGACTACGTATAAAAATCTCGCAAGATCGACAAAAGAGTTATGCTAATCTTCATCAAAAGGACGTGGAATTCAATATTAGAGATCATGTGTTGTTACGTGTTGCTCCATAGAAAGGAGTTACGAGTTTTGGAAAGCGAGGAAAGCTCAATCCTCGATTTCTTTGGCCCATTTTTAATCCTCGATCGAGTAGGAAATGTGGCCTATAGACTCGCCTTACCGCCAAGTATGTCTCGTGTTCATAACGTTTTTTACATATCTGTGTTACGTAAATATGTGAAAGACCCGAACCACATTATTGAATTAGAACCGGACGAGATAGCGAAAGATTTAACGTATGAAGAGGTACCTGTTAAAATCTTGGATAAGAATGATCATATTCTACGCTCCAAGGTTATACCTCAAGTCAAAGTTTTATGGAGAAACCACGATGTTGAGAAAATGACCTGAGAGTTAGAATCTGAAATGAAGTCAAGGTATCCTCACCTCATCGATATACCAGGTACGCACCCTAATTTCGATTACAAAATTTCATAAGAAGGGAAGGTTGTAAGACCCCAACTTTTATGAATAAAGATTAATTTTTCTCAAAATATATTTTTGAATATTATGGTTTGGATTTGATATAATGTTATAGTTGTGGGTAATATTTACAAATTTTGCAAAGTAACTGTGATGCCCCCAAAATTTGGTATACATCACCCATTCTGAGTCGCCAAATACATGGTACAAAATTCAAATATAACTTTATTTATACAACTGTTGAACTGTCGTATAGAATACGACCATAGTTAACTGTGAGTTTTAATACAAATATATGTAACTCTCAGGGTACCTCGACCACAACCTTACAATGATACTTTACATAAAAGTATAGTCAAACACTGTTTTAGGAATTAAAATCTTTGGGAAGTGCTCAATGAAACCTTCGTACATGGGAGGCCATGCGTCTAGGTTATGATAGATATCATATGTCCACAGAATTATCCTTGGTTGACACAATAGACCCCAAAGAAAAACGAGAAGATTACTATCATCTTTTTCCCAATGGTGAGTCTTCTCTTGACATATAAATATCTCTGTTGTCTCCAAGTGAAAATTATGTTTCAAATAAACTCTAAGATCATACAGGTAGTGCTCGTAGACATATTCAGCTAGTGGATGTGCACAACCATGTCTTATGAGAATACGAGGTTGTATGTCATTAGACATCTTGTATGATAGTGGCAAAACACCCTTCCAAAGTTGGGTTCACCTCACCCTATTTGATTCACCAAATATAACTATTAAATATTGTATAGAATACAACACACTTTTCTATACTGTTTAGGGAGGACCTCCACAGCTAGAGACCACTGTTCTATTCCCCCGTTATCCCCACTCGACCCGGCAACACTCTTACGGCAACACTCTTATTACCTTAGAAGAAACTGGATATTGGAAAAGTGAAGTAGCAGAATACTTTTCTTCTTTCTCTCTATAGTTTCTCTCTCTAGAGTTTCAGTGAATTTGTCAGAAATAATGAAGGAATGAGCTTCTATTTATAGAAAAACTGAGGGTGACTCTTGGTCTTAACGAAGGGTCAAAATGACTCTTGGTAATATTGAAGAGACAACTACTATTTGCGAAGGGGTAATTAACCCTTGGAACACCGAAGAGGCAAATAACTCTTGGTAATATTGAAGGTAATTACTATTGACGAATGTAAATACTATTGACGATAGTAATTACTATTGATGAAGATAATTACTATTGACGAAGGTAATTACTATTGACGAAGGTAATTACTATTGACGAAGGTAAATACTATTGACGAAGGTAATTACTATTGACGAAGGTAAATACTATTGACGAAAGTAATTACTATTGACGAAGATAATTACTATTGACGAAAGTAATTACTATTGACGAAGAGACTCTTAGATGATGACATATGGGCCCCCCATAAAATAACCAAACTTACCACAAACGTCTCATAATAGACTCTTTATATACATCAAGGATTGAATAAATATTACCACAAATCATTTTATTTTTAATCAACACATATTTAATCTTTCAACAATTATTAATCATTTATAACTTGTCGTCTCAATTATTGATTTAATAATATAACATATTATACAGATGATACTATGACAATAATTGAATCAATAATATAAGAGATATGATGCAGCAATTACTGTAGCAATAATTGAGTATAGCTGAGTGACTTCTCACGTAAGCATCAATAATCAATACCGTGTGTTACTGTGCAACCACGCGTATTACTGTATTTTTACTACCGGGTAGTTCAACAGTTTTAACGGTAACACCTCCGCCGTTATTTTCATAAAGTATTTTTATCGTTTTCTCAATCCGACAATAATTCCGTTGTAGGGTCCACCAATGATTGTGCCGTCGTACGAATATTCCCCGATAAAAAGAATATTCCCCGACCAAACGAATATTATGTAACAACTTGCACACTTTGCAAAATTTATAAATATTACCCTTAACTTTAAACTTTTATCAATTTTAATTATTTATCAAACTAGAAAAATTGAATACTTTATTTCATAAAATTTGGGGTTTCACAATCACCCCTCCTTATGAAATTTTGCCCTCGAAATTTACGTACGTACCTGGTATTCGAAGAAATGAGAATACATTGCTTTCTCTTGAGATTGTACCTTCCCGGTAATTTTCTCGCTATCATGATTTTCTCATTTCTCATCTCCTGTATTTCAGATATCATTCTAGAATATAGCTTCAAAACAAAGGTTAATTCACATATCATAATTTGTCAACTTATCAAGTAAACAATTTCAGCTTAGGTAAATCACACACTAGCGAAGTATATAACTCGTCTCTTCCCTCCTAATTCTAGACTCTTATCTCCGCCAGCGACCATATCCCTAAGCTCTGATACCAAATGTGACGCCCCCAAAATTTGGTATACATCGCCCATTCTGAGTCGCCGGATACATGGTACAAAATTCAAATACAACTTTATTTATACAATTGTTGAACTGTCATATAGAATACGACCATAGTTAATTGTGAGTTTTAATAAAAATGTATATAACTCTCAGGATACCTCGACCACAACCTTACAATGATACTTTACATAAAAGTATAGTCAAACACTGTTTTAGGAATTAAAATCTTTGGGAAGTGCTCAATGAAACCTTCGTAAATGGGAGGCCATGCGTCTAGGTTATGATAGATATTATATGTCCACATAATTATCCTTGGTTGACCCAATAGACCACAAAGAAAAACGAGAAGATTACTATCATCTTTTTCCCAATGGTGAGTCTTCTCTTGACATATAAATATCTCTGTTGTCTTCAAGTGTAAATTATGTTTCAAATAAACTCTAAGATCATACAGGTAGTCCTCGTAGATATATTCAGCTAGTGGATGTGCACAACCATGTCTTATGAGAACACGAGGTTGTATGTCATTAGACATCTTGTATGATAGTGGCAAAACACCCTTCCAAAGTTGGGTTCACCTCACCCTATTTGATTCACCAAATATAACTATTAAATGTTGTATAGAATACAACACACTTTTTTATACTGTTTAGGGAGGACCTCCACAGCTAGAGACCACTGTTCTATTCCCCCGTTATCCCCACTCGACCCGGCAACACTCTTACGGCAACACTCTTATTACCTTAGAAGAAACTTGATATTGGAAAAATGAAGTAGCAGAATACTTTTCTTCTTTCTCTCTATAGTTTCTCTCTCTAGAGTTTCAGTGAATTCGTCAAAAATAATGAAGGAATGAGCTTCTATTTATAGAAAAACTGAGGGTGACTCTTGGTCTTAATGAAGGGTCAAAATGACTCTTGGTAATATTGAAGAGATAACTACTATTTGTGAAGGGGTAATTAACCCTTGGAACACCGAAGAGGCAAATAACTCTTGGTAATATTGAAGGTAAATACTATTGACGAAGGTAAATACTATTGACGAAGGTAATTACTATTGACGAAGGTAATTACTATTGACAAAGGTAATTACTATTGACGAGGATAATTACTATTGACGAGGGTAATTACTATTGACGAAGGTAATTACTATTGACAAAGGTAATTACTATTAACGAAGGTAATTACTGTTGACGAAGGTAAATACTATTGACGAAGGTAATTACTATTAACGAAGGTAATTACTATTGACGAAGGTAATTATTATTGACGAAGGTAAATACTATTGAAGAAGGTAATTACTATTGACGAAGGTAATTACTATTGACGAAGGTAAATACTATTGACGAAAGTAATTACTATTGACGAAGATAATTACTATTGACGAAAGTAATTACTGTTGACGAAGAGACTCTTAGATGATGACATATGGGCCCCCCATAAAATAACCAAACTTCCCACAAACGTCTCATAATAGACTCTTTATATACATCAAGGATTGAATAAATATTATCACAAATCATTTTATTTTTAATCAACACATATTTAATCTTTCAACAATTATTAATCATTTATAACTTGTCGTCTCAATTACTGATTTAATAATATAACATATTATACATATGATACTGTGATAATAATTGAATCAATAATATAAGAGATATGATGCAGCAATTACTGTAGCAATAATTGAGTATAGCTGAGTGACTTCTCACGTAAGCATCAATAATCAATACCGTGTGTTACTGTGCATCCACGCGTATTACTGTACTTTTACTACCGGGTAGTTCAACAGTTTTAACGGTAACATCTCCGCCGTTATTTTCAAAAAGTATTTTTGTCATTTTCTCAATCCGACAATAATTCCGTTGTGGGGTCCACCAATGATTGTGCCGTCGTACGAATATTCTCCGATAAAAAGAATATTTCCCGACCAAACGAATATTATATAACAACTTGCATACTTTGCAAAATTTATAAATATTACCATTAACTTTAAACTTTTATCAATTTTAACTATTTACCAAAATAGAAAAATTGAATACTTTTATTTCATAAAATTCGGGGTTTCACAGTAACCAAGTGGTTATATAATATTCGATTGGTCGGGTAATATTCGTTTTAAACAGGGAATATTCGTACGATGACACAATCATTGGTGGACCCCACAACAGAAGTATTGTCGTAGTTAGAAAACGACAAAATTATCTTTTTATAAAAATAATAGCGAAAGTTTTACTGTTAAACTGTAGAACTACCCACCCGGTGGTAAAAGAACAGTAATACGCGTGGTTGCATAGTAGCACACGGTATTGATTATTGATGCTTATGTGAGAAGTCACTCAATTATACTCAATTATTTTTATAGTAATTGCTGCATAATATCTCTCATATTATTGATTCAATTATTGTCACAGTATCATCTGCATAATATTTATTATTATTAAATCAATAATTGAGATGCCAAAGTTATTCATATTTTTACTTGCAATATTGACAATTTTTAGAAAGTTCTGTCAAGGAGATGTTTTGTCACCTAATTGCGCACCAATAGGGAGAAATTCTTATCGAAAAGCCCCCTCTTTCATGGGAATGATCTGGTTGTTAAATATTGTGAGTTATAATATTAATGATGAATAAGTTCGTATTGATTAAAGATAAAATTAATATTTTCATTGTGTTGGGATTATTAGTGTTAGTGGAAATCGACATCTATTCCGATAATAATTGATGTCTAGAAGTTATATTTACCAATCGGGTAATTAATCGGATAAATGAGTAATTAATTGCTATTAATTCACATGCTTATAACTATTTGTTCAAATGTATGTACTATTGATTCACATTCATGTACTATTAGGGGAGGTGGTGCAAGATTGATAATACTTGCATGACTAAATTTAAAATGGAGATATAGATGAAAATATTATACTATAATTATTTTTTTCACATGTATAGAACTATTGATTCACATGATGTACTATTAGTGTGACGCCCCCAAAATAGGTCCATTCCATCCAACTCATTCTGAGTCGCCAAATACATGGTACAGAAAATAACTACAACTTTATTACAACAATTGTCGTGCAAAATATAACAACACTTAAACTGTGAGTTTAAATACAAATATATACCAACTGTGACTCATGTCCCAACCGTGGACAACACCTCATAATGACACCTTACATAAAGGTATAGTCAAAAACTGTTTTAGAAATTAAAACCTTTAGAAAGTGGTCAAGGAAACCTTCGTACATGGGAGGCCATGCGTTTAGGTTATTATAGATATCATATGCCCACAAAATTATCCTTGGTTGACCCAATAGACCCCAAAGAAAAACGAGAAGATTACTATCATATTCTTCCCAATGGCGAGTTTTCTCTTGACATATCATTATCTCCACTGTCTCTAATTGGGTATTATACTCCAAACAAACACCAAGATTATATAGGTAGTGCTCGTAACTATACTCAGCTAGTGGATGAGCACAACCTTGTCTTATAATAACACGAGGTTGTATGTCATTAGACATCTTGTATGATAGTGGCAAAACACCCTTCCAACGTTGGGTTCGCCTCACCCTAGTTGATTCACCAAATATACCTACTAAATGATGACCACCGTTCTATTCCCCTGTTACCCTCGCTCGACCCAGCTACACTCTTATTACCTGAAAGGAATTGTGAAGCAAAAGGGTGAGCACAACTAGCTCAGTAAAGAATATCATGACTAAAGATAAATAAATTATCAATAGCCTTCAACAATAATAAATCAGAGATTTAGAACATATGGTAGATGATAAAACTTTTCAACCATAGTTGCAGCAGAATGAGCAATCCATTAGAAGAGTCAAATAGACCATAAAATCTATTATCTTCTCCATGTTAAAAGTCCATCAACAATGTTTTATTCCTGTAACATTAATCAACAATTCCTGTCCACAATCACGTGTATAACTCATAATCGTAATTGTAGTTCTAAATTCCTTTCCTCATCCAGGACAAAGTTAATTCTCATCACCTGAAACATCAAAGATCATGGTTATACCAAATCACAGTTCCTGTTCATAATCATACTGATAAATTCATCTTTGTACTACGGGCCAAAGATATTCATCAACAGTTTATCTTTGCACTACTGGCTAAAGATATTCAACAACATGTCATCTTTGCACTACAGGCCAAAGATATTCATCAGTTGGTCATGTTCATCTAAACACATGTTCATCTTCGCACTACTGGCCAAAGATATTCATCAGAAAACATTCATCTATGTACTACAAGCCAAAGATATTCAGTTATATCATCATTTAGGACTAAGGATGATGAAAAATATTTTAAGAAAACGAATCCAGTGAAACAAAATAATAAATATTAAGGATTCGTACTTCAGCTATTCCATGTCCAAAAATACATCATAAATAATCATAGTGGAATAAAATTCAAGAATGATCAAAATATGGATACAATCAAAGCTAGTATCCATAATAGATATTTTGGACGAAAAACGAAAATTTAATTTTTCTGTGAATAGTGCCGTATACGTGAATAGTGTCGTATACGTGAATAGTAACTCCGACACCAAAAGGTAGAAATTTCACAAAAAACATCATCATGCCTCGTGAATAGTACTTGTGAATAGTAACTCATGAATAGTAACTCGTGAATAGTAACTCATGAATAGTAACCCCGACATGAAAAAGTTTTAAATTTGATAAAAATTCAAACCAGTATTTCGGCATAATGATATTGAAGAAATAATATCATTTATGAAGAAAATAATCTCCCTTACCTTAGAAAGAATAGTACTTCTGACTGGAATACTAGATATAGTTCTAAAAGAACTTGCACCGTATAGCAATACTTGAAGTACTAAAATACTCACAAAAATATGCTCGATATATAGAGAGAGAAAGAGAGAGAAATATTTAGTTTCTGGTATGATTTTCAATTCTAACCTAAACACCCTATTTATAGGAAAATGCTTAGAACACCAAAGCAGAAAATTTAATAAAATATTAATATATATATTAAAATTTCTATGCCAACCTTCCTTGATCTGAATTCAGCATGTTTACAACACCATTGGAGCCCACCAAATGACAAAAAAAACGTTTTTCTTTTAAAAAATAATTAAAACTTCCAAAAATCAATTATTTCGAAACTTCGGAACTTCAATAATTCATAATAAATAGCCCTTTTGTCAGAAAATTCAAATCTCAGGAATTTTTATAGGAAATTCCATTATCTACAACTTTACAGAAGAAAGTGTTTCAAAATTCCAAACAGAAATTGACCGAAATCCACAAACGGACGATTTTACAGGCTATAATCAAATTTCAGTCAAGAAATGGACCCACAGACATGTTTAACATGTTTTAAACAACTTTTGTAACAAAAATACTCTTCCTCCTCATATACTCATATATCCCACATTCATTGTAAAAATATCATCATTATTATATTATAATAATATAATAAAATATTATTTTATCAGAAAAGATAAAATATCGATTTTCAACAATTGTCACTTTAAAAATTTTCTCCATCTATATCCACATAAAATGAATATTTTCCTCATCATATAAATCAATAATTAATTATTCACAAATAATATTACAGAGTCACAATAATGACAACCAGACAGTTCCCAGGAAAGAGTGGGCCTTCCAATAAGAATTTCTCCTTATTGGCGCGCAATTAGGTGACCAAACCTCTCCTTAGACAGAACTTTTTAGACATTGCCAATACTGTTATCTAATAATATTATTCAGATAATATGAATTATTGCTTCAATAATAGAAAATACTGTGTAGTGACAATTATTAAAACAACAGTAATATAAAATATCAACGCAGCAATTATTGAATCAATAAAATATTGAACAATAATTACTGTAACAATTATTGAGTAATGCCTTCTTACGTAAGAATCAATAATTCAACAATACTGTGTAAAACCGTGTGCCACTGTGCAACAACGCGTATTACTTTACTTTACCCACCGGGTATTCCAACAGTGTTAACGGTAACAACTACGTCGTTATTTATAAAAACTCAAATTTATCGTTTTCTTCATCCGACAGTTATCCGTTATGGGACCCATAAATGGTTGCGCCATCGTACGAATATTCTCCAACAGAAAGAATATTCCACGACCAAACGAATATTCCCCGACAGAAAGAATATTTTATAACCACTTGCATATTTTAAAAAAAATTCATATAACACCCTTAACTTTAACTTTTATCAAGTTAACCATTTACTGAATAGTAATTATAAGAAAAAAATTGAATACTTTTATTTCATAAAATTCGGGGTCTTACAATCTCCCCTCCTTATGAAATTTCGTCCCCGAAATTTACGTACCTGGTATTTCGAAAAGTTGAGAATACCTTGCTTTCATTTCAGATTCTATCTCCCGGGTCATCATGATTTCTCCATTGCTCATCTCCCGTGATAACTTCATTTGGGTTCCTCACTTGTTGGGAAGTTATGACAACCGCTATCCCTTGAACTACTCGGCTTTGACTTGTCTGGGGAAACATTTGGCGTCATCACTACCGTTGGAATATACTTTTCTATAGGACATATTCCTCCCTCAGCTGCCTCTTCGTACTCCTGATTCATGATTTGAATCATCAATCTTCGATCCATATCAAATTCAGGTTGACCGCTCTGTACATGATAATTCAAAACTCGATGTTGGGTTCTCCCAATTGCTTTCCAAAAAGAGAAATTCATATCATCTATTTTAGCCTTCTTAGATCGGACATCTCTAACCACAATATCCACGTGTCGTGTGGCTTTTACCCATGCATCACTCATTCTTATTCGTTCAGTTTTTTCTTCTTTCAGCTTAGATTCCATCTTTATCATCTTATACTCTGCCAAAGAATGCTTCTGTTTAAGCATCACATATCGGGTAACACAAGCTTGAATTGTTGCATCCTTCTGTTCCACGACCGTCTGTCGTTCTTCTGCCTGCTCTTCTAACTCATTTGTTCAGCCAAGGGAATGTATAAACTACCTCCATAAATGATTATAGTAAGTATACAACATGCATTGAGTTGATTCTAGAATATTATAATCCTAAAGTCATACTATAATGTGTGAACTTAGAAATTTTGAAAATTTTTAACTAATTTATTGTGAGAAATGAGGATGTCGTTTAAATGATAAGTCTTGTGTGGTCTAGGGTACTCAATCATGTTTTAAAGAAAGTTTTCAAAAGACGGACTATACTAATTATGTGTAAATGAGTTTGACAAATATGAGCATGCATAATAATGGTTGTTCGGCATCCTTATATGGTTTAACGGCTAACATAGCTATTCCCTTGTTGAATGAACCTATTTAGACTTGATAAAAGAGTTTTGAAAAGGAAGTTGTATGCTTTATTCGAGTTTTATCTCAAAGTCTGTTGTAAATACCTGAGATGGTGCTCAACTTGGTCCATTGACTTTTGAACATGTTAATCCTAGTTGTGTCAAGAAATGCAAAAGAAACTAGAAGTTTTAGAAGTTAACCTCAACGTTAACAAGTGTGGGAAACCAAATTTGTTCTAAACCCTATCTTTATGTGTTTATATTGTGACACCCCCAAATTCGGGTACTTCAATTCTCACGAGATTTAGTGTTCACTATACAAACATCATATGTCTGTCTACCCATAATAAAAGAAACATAAATTAGATAGAAATAAATCCTCTCCTTACGGAGTTACATCATCTGAAATAAATGCATCAATCCTAGGACATACTAACCTTAAATCTCAAATGCGGAAACATAAACAAATATCAAGTCTTACACAATATTTTCATAAGTCTAAAACATAACATAACAAATAAACAAAAAAAATTCATCACTTATTAATCTTGCCCTTGCCTTTGCTAGTAGAAGGCTTGTCGGACCTTTCGTTCTTAACTGCAATGTTATTATTACGCAAGAGTGAGCACGATTGACCATAAGTATAATAATGTAACAACAAATAATAATATGCAAGCGAATCAAATACTTCTAAAATAAGGAACTTAACTTTTGAATCAAAAATGAATAACAAGAATCAAAAGAACTTTTGAAGGTCATAAGACCTTGAACTATGTCCTAGGTTGTCAAGGGTTATACTTGAAACCTTTAACAGTCATAAGACTATGGACTCTTCTACTCGTACTTAGGGGGATCAGCCTTTAGTACCATACTGTGCACAATATCTTAACGTTAAAGCATAAGTAATCCCCTATACAAGGTTGTTCATCTCAGTTTGACATTAGAGTCCGCACCAAAGGAAGTTTGATTTGGATAAATTCAACAAGGGTTCTAAAATTTAGAACGTTCATCAACTATGGACTAGTCGAATCAATAAGGGTTCGCTAGTCTTACAAGGTTTCAAAATGAACTGATACTCAATTTGAATAAAAATTCTAAAAAAATATACAATCGAAATAAGTGTTGTATGACTGAATTCATGCTTTAAAAGAATTATAGCATCTAATATGAAGTCTTGAACTTGAACAATTAAGAACAAGAGCTTACTTGATATAGAATACAATTCTAAGACTTGATTAATGAGTAATTTAGAATTTAAGGAACTGGCTTAACAACAATAATTTAGAAATAGAATATTTGCTCAATATAAAAGAAAGGTTTAGAAACTTGCCTCTTGCACAAACTACGATTAATTCACGTTCTTTATTAAATCCTACATATCAATACATTCACAATACCCATTAATCAATAGTTCGATATACCTATCGAATCCCAACATTGGTCTTGGAATATGTTATTGGACTTTTAAGTCTTATTAATTAATGATATAATGTAAGTTAGTTACAATATTATTATATGCTTGACATGTCTTCATGTTCATTACATTAGGTTTTAAAAACATATTTTCAAAACTTGAACACTTACAAAAATTTCTAAAGTTTTGCAGGTAGGGCGCGGGCGCGCTACATTTGTTCTCTAAAGCGGCGCGGGCGCTCTCCATTTGTTCTTTAAAGCGGCGCGGGCGTGCTGCACGGCGCAGGTGCGCTCCATTCATTCTTTGGAGCAGCGCAGTCACGCTACGACACACACCCAGATTCTACAGTTCGTGAAGAACGCACAGAACATCCCAATAAATCCCAATTTAAGCTAACACGATGAATTTTAATGCTACCCATGAATTATAGACTTCACAAAAACATTACATAAAGTCTTTAGCATGATTCTAACACTTTAATTCATGTAATTACACAACTTACAATATTTAATCTCACTGTTTTTCATATTTTGTAAAGTTTTGAAGAAAAACATGAATTTTAACATTACAGATTCGTTAATTCACCGAATCCATCCATTTAAATTATGTTTTGTTCGTTTCAATATACATAAGCTATACGAGTGTAAATTTTTGATACAACTTATGATTAAAAGATTTAATTTGTACGTAAGGGCCATATGGCCATATATATAACTTTTGTAATCTTTAAATTAAAAATATCCAATTACTATATATTTATATGGATTTAATGTTATGAAAGCATAAGTAAATGATAACAAACATATTATGATAATATATTATCACCTATATACACATAATCAATACTCTTTTCAATTACAAAGATTTATAGTAACTTTTCATAGAAAGTATAAATAACGTAAATTTGAAGTTGGGTTGAAGAGATTACCCAATAGTGTAGATTAATAGGAGATTAAATCCTTCAAAGATACTTCTTCAATCACACAACTCACAAATTCTCTCTGATATTCTCCAAGTTAAGACTAACAATGAAATACGTAAAAGAAAAACTGATGAAGGCACACATATAACCGGTGACGTTGAGGTCAGTTAATCCATACGTGGTTAACTACTCTCAACTTCTCTTATGGCCCTGTTTGGTTAGCCAATAAGAGGTTCTTTCCCATTTAATTTAATTAACCTCTTATAATATAGTTTAATAATGTCACACCCAAATAAACAACAAATCCAATATCTTTTTAATTTAAATATGATAATTTCTCATTAATTCATATAGTCACATAATTAATTTTCTCATTTATTACTTATGTCAAATTATTAAATCTCTAATTAATTATTAAATTAATTAAAATAACATTTATGCTTATTAAATAATTCATTTAATTCAATAAGCTCACTTAAATACATACTTTGAATAATAAAATTCTCCACATTAATTTAATCAATATAACCCATATAATTAAATTAATCTACCACAAATTCATCAATTAATTATTTAATCCAATAATTAAATCATCGAAAAAAATATTTATTTAATTCAATAAATATTTAAATTAAATTACAAAATCTCGTTCGTCACATCTTCCCCCCCTTAAAAGGATTATGTCCCCAGAATCACGACTCAATCAATTTGTCCCGTTACATTCTCCCCCCTTACAAAGATTCTGTCCCCAGAATCGCTTATACATAAGTTAAGTAAATAAATGAGGATAATTTTTCATCATATGCTCTTCGAGTTCCCACATTGCTTCTTCAGCATTGTGGTTCCTCCAGATTACCTTAACAGAAGGTATTACTTTATTTTTGAGAACTTTTTCTTTCCTGTCGACAATCTGAACAGAAAATTCTTCGTAAGATAAATTTTTCTCAAAATGTAAGGGCGTAAAACTGAAATATGGAAAGCGCTGTGGATATTCTCGAGCGCCGGAGGTAAGGCTACCTCATACGCAACCTCTCCTATCCTTCGCAGTACCTCAAAGGGTCCAATGAATCTTGGGCTTAATTTTCCTTTCTTTCTGAGCCTGATCTTTCTTTTCCAGGGAGAGACTTTCAAAAACACATAACTACCCAATTCAAACTCAACATTTTTACGGTGTGGATCGACGTATTTCTTTTGCCTATCTTGAGCTGCTACCAGTCTTGTTCGGATCACTTTGATTATCTCTGCTGTCTGCTGTACCAGTTCTGGACCTAGTAATTGTCTCTCGCCAACTTCATCCCAATATAGCGGAGTTCTAAACTTTCTGTCGTATTAACACTTCATAAGGCGGCATGCCAATACTAGCGTGGTAACTGTTGTTGTAGCTGAACTCTACGAGCGGTAGATGATCATCCCAATTTCTTTTAAAGTCCATTATACAAGCTCTTAACATATCTTTTAATGTCTGAATCGTTCTTTCACTATGCCCGTCTGTCTGAGGGTGATAAGTCATACTCATTCTCAACTGCATACCCATGCATTCCTGTAGTCGTTTCCAAAAGTTCGATGTAAAGCGCGGATCTCTATCGGAAACAATTGACACCGGAACTCCGTGTCTCAAAACAATATCTTTTATATATAATTTTTGTCAACTGGTCTAAGTTAAATTTGATTCTAATCGGAAGGAAGTGTGCGGATTTCGTCAATCGGTCAACGATAACCCATACTGCAATATAGCCTTTTTGAGTTGTCGGAAGGCCAACCACGAAATCCATCGTAATATGTTCCCACTTCCATTCTGGAATCTCTAACAGTTGTAGCAATCCACTCGGCCTCTGATGTTCTACTTTTATTTTCTGACATGTCAGACATTTGGCAACACACTATGCAACATCTCGTTTCAAATTTGGCCACCAGAAATGTTGTCGAAGATCTTGGTACATCTTGGTACTACCAGGGTGAATCGAATATTGTGAGCTATGAGCCTCGTTTAAAATGTATTCCTTAATCTCTGGCACTCACGGTACCCAAATTCTTCTTTCAAATCTCAGTATTCCTTCATTGTCCATCTTGAATCTCGTTTAGGTTCCTTCGGATATCTTTTTTTTCACCTTCTCACATTCTTCATCCTGAAGTTGAGCCTCCTTAACTTTATCCAGTAAGGTTGTACCAGATTGTATCTAGAATAACTTCTCGTCAATCTCCATAGGATACTTCACTTCCAACTCCAGTTTCTCCCACTACTACAAAACAGTAAATAGACAACACTTCTCAGAGAAGAACTAAAGAAGAAATCACATGCAAAGAAGGAATACAAAGGCAACAAAAGGCCTCAGAAGAGAGACAAAGGCCTGGTAGCTGGAGGATCGTGGAGTGATTCAGACAATGACTCCAATCCTAAATCTGGAGATGACGAAGAACCACAAATGGCTAATATGTGCCTAATGGCCAAACATGCAAAGGATAAACTAAACTCAAACATACATGAAGTAAGTCTCGATGAGGTATTTGACTTCAACTCCCTTGATGTAGACATTAATGATTTAAGAACTGCATTGCATGGCATAACAACTGATCTACATCAATACATGAAGTGGTTCAGAGTTCTGTCCAAGGATCATTCACTTCTTCAAGAGGAGAAAAAGAAAGTTCAAGAAGAGCTAGAAACAGCTCTTCTAAGTACTAACCTTCTCTCCAAGCTTGAGGCTGAGAATGAAATCCTAAAATAGACTAATGAGCTAAATGCACAAAGAGAGTCCAATCTAACCTCTAAAATTGAGGAACTAGAAAAGACTATCTCTACATGGAACAAATCCTCATCATCCATGGATTCCCTGCTCTTTAGTCAGAGAAGTGCATCTAACAAAACAGGCTTAGGCTTTAGGGAATCCACCTCAGAGCCATGTGTGGTAAAGAGAAAGGAAACTAGCACTAGTAATGTTTCAAGCTTTAGTAGAGGCATTACATTTATGAAATCCTCACAGAAGGAAGAACCAACCCAACCATGTTCTTCTGTTTCCATCCATACTCAAAGAAGTAAAGGATCTCATGTTGGCCTAGTCTTCATAAAAGAGAAGAGTAACCCATCCTCTACTCACCAACCTCAAAGAATCGTAGAGTCTAGTAAGACCAACTCTACGAATCAACTGGGTAGGTACAGTAGAGGTAAGGCACACTCATCACAACTTATGAAATCCAAGGACACGTGGAAGAAGGAAAATCAGTTTAACAGAAGGATAACTAAAGAACCACACAAGTCCAAATGGAGGATGAATTATCATACACACACAAGCATGCATCATACTAGATGTTTTATATGCAATAAAATTGGTCACAAGACTGCCAAGTGCTATAATAATTCAATGCATGTGAGACTCAAAATCAAACAGATTTGGGTCCCCAAGGGCACTAACAAAGTAGGACCCATGCAAATATGGGTACCAAAATTAAGGTTTAATATTATGACAGGAAAAGAGCTCCACGATCACTACCTGGTATCTGGACAGTGGATGCTCAAGACACATGACTGGGAACAAAGCCCTTCTGTCTAACTACATAGAGAAGGAGGGTCCCTCAGTCATCTTTGGAGACAACGGCTCGGGCAAGACAAGAGGATATGGCTTAGCTGGTAATGGTGCAGTGTCTTTCAGCAAAGTGGCATATGTGGAAGGTCTCCAACACAACCTTCTAAGCATTAGCCAACTCTGTGACAAGGGTCATCAAGTAACTTTCCTCAACAACTAGTGTCAAGTCAGAGATTTAAAGACATCTGCTATAAAGCTAACTGGGACAAGAGAATGAAATATCTACACAGTGAATCTTGAAAAACTAAACTTAGACGAGACAATATGTTTTCTGGCTAAAGCATCTGAAGAAATGAGCTGGCTATGGCATAGACGATTGTCTCACTTAAACTTAAAAAGCATATTCAAACTGGCATCAAAAGATCTAGTTGCAGGCCTACTCAAGTTCAACTTCGTCAAAGAAAGGTCATGCAATGCCTGTCAGCTTGGAAAGCAAACCAGAAGCTCATTCAAGAGCAAGGCTGCCAACTCAATAGACAAGCCTCTACAGCTGCTTCACATGGATCTATTTAGGCCAATTCCAACAACAAGTCTTGGAGGGAAAAGATACTCACTGGTCGTAGTCGACGACTACACCAGGTTCACATGGGTGTTCTTTCTAACCTCAAAGGATGAAACAAGCTCCCAACTGATCAAGATGTTCAGGTTGGTTATGAACGAAAAAGGAGAGAAAATCAAGGCCATAAGGAGTGATCATGGCAGAGAATTCGACTTCTCAGAAATGGACCAGTTCTGCACAGACAATGGCATCAGTCATAACTTCTCAGCTCCACGAACTCCTCAACAAAATGGAGTAGCTGAGAGAAAGAACAGAACGTTGATAGAGGCTGGAAGAACTCTGCTAGCAGCAGCCCATCTACCTAAATACTTCTGGGCAGAATCAGTCAACACTGTGTGCTACACGCAGAACAGATCATTGATACACTCTACGATCAAGAAGACACCCTACGAACTGTAGAAAGGAAGAAAGCCAAGTGTCAGCTACTTTCATGTATTCGGCTGTGCATGCTACATTCTCAACAATGGAAAGAAGTACCTGACAAAATTTCAACCCAAGTCAGACGAAGGAATTTTTCTTGGATATGCCACAGACAGTAAGGCCTATAGAGTATTCAACAAGAAGACACTGAGTGTTGAAGTCTCGATTCACATCATCTTTGATGAAACAGACTTAGACAAATCAGTGCTTCAAGACACTACGACCGATAGTGCAGACACTACGAATGAAGTCGTCGAGCTCAACACTACGATCGTAGTGCCAGATAGTGAAATCGCTGAGCAAGAAAATGAGATCGTAGAGAGGCCTATGCAAGACAACGAACCTCCACACCAAGAAGAAGAAATAGATCTTGAAGACTTAAGACAAGAAGGCGTCAGGACAGATGTCCCAACCGGAAACAGATGGGCTAGAGATCACACTCAAGATCTAATCATTGGAGATCCGAGTGCAAGAGTCAAAACAAGAGCTGCCACACAGAATGAATGCTTTTATCTAAGCTTCCTGTCGTAAATGGAACCAAAGAAGATAGAGGATGCTATGGAAGACTCCATCTGGGTAGAAGCCATGCAGGAAGAACTCAACCAATTTGAATGAAGAAAAATATGGAGATTGGTACCAAGACCAAAGAGTCATCCTGTCATAAGAATCAAATGGGTCTTCAGAAATAAAATGGATTAAGATGGAGTTATAACCAGAAATAAGGCAAGACTGGAGGCCAAGGGTTACTCTCAGGAAGAAGGCATTGATTATGATGAAACATTTGCACCAGTTGCCAGACTAGAAGCCATCAGAATATTCCATGACTTTGCTGCTCACATAAAGTTCAAGGTCTTCTAGATGGATGTCAAGAGTGCATTCCTGGATGGAGAACTCCAAGAAGAAGTCTATGTAGAGCAACCTCAAGGTTTCATCAGTCCATCTCTTTCTAATTATGTTTATAGATTAGACAAATCCCTATATGGTCTTAAACAAGCACCTAGAGCATGGTATGAAACACTGACTAACTTTTTTATTGAAAATGGGTTCACTAGAGGTAGAGTAGATACCACATTATTTCTTAGAAAGCATAAAGACAAAGTCTTATTAGTTCAAATATATGTTGATGATATTATTTTTGGTTCTACTGACGAAAAGTTATGCAAGAGATTCTCCAAGCTTATGCAGAGCAAGTTTGAAAAGAGCATGATGGGTGATAAAAATTTCTTCCTTGGACTACAAGTAAAGCAATCTGATGAAGGAATCTTCATAAACTAAGCCAAGTACATCAAAGATTTACTCAAGAAGTATGGCATGGAATCAGCCTCTCCCATGAAAACCCCAATTGCTCCTACAACCAAGCTTGACAAAGATGAAAAAGGTAAAAGTATTGATATAACTCAATACAGAGGTATAATAGGCTCTCTTCTATATCTAACTACCAATAGACCAGACATAATGTTTGCAATATGCATATGTGCTAGATTTCAGGCTAACCCCAAAGAATCACATTTATCTGCTATAAAAAGGATTTTCAGGTATCTCAAAGGTATACCTTACTTGGGGCTTTGGTACCCCAAGGAGTCCTCATTTAAACTAACAGGATACACAGATGCTGATTTTGCAGGCTGCAAAATAGACAAAAAAAGTACCAGTGGCACATATCAATTATTGGGAAACAGACTTGTGTCCTAGTTTAGGAAGAAGCAAAATTTAGTATCTACTTCAACTGCAAAAGCTGAATACATTACTACTGGCAGTTGCTGTGCTCAGATCCTATGGATGAAAAATCAGCTAGCTAACTATGGGTTTGAATTCAAATCCATACACATTCACTGTTATAACACAAGTGCAATAGCAATTATACATAATCTTGTCATTCATTCTAGGACCAAGCACATAGAAATAAGGTATCACTTCATTAGGGATCATGTGCAAAATGGAACTATATCTTTACAATATATCCCTACTGAAAATCAACTTACTGATGTCTTTACAAAACCTCTAGATGAATCCAGGTTTAATAAGTTAATAAGTGAGCTAGGCATGCTTAATTTACAACCATGAAATATATGCTCTAGTTTATGATAACCATACAGATACAAAAGGATAAGTTCAAAATCGTAGACATGATCAAAGGAAGTCTACGATCGTAGAGCTAAAGTTACAAAAGACAATGATAGTAGTGCAGACTCAACGATGGCAGAAGCCCCATCTACAAAGCAAGAGTACACCCAGCGCCTCAGGGACGAACCTAACCATCGATTCATTCTTGAAGTTGGCCCTCCTTGAGTTACCTTAAAAGGATGCTAAGCCAAAAATTCATCACAAGGATCTGGACAGACTCGACGATAGTAGTTCAGACACAAAGTTTGCTGCTCAGACTCGACGATCGTAGTTCAGACACGAAGATTGCTGCTCAGACTCAACGATCATAGTTCAGACATGACTAATGGAGTTCAGACTCAACGATCACAAAGGCTACCTCAACGATCGTAGTCCTCCCTAAGGACACTGTAGCTCAGAAGAAACTAAGGGCAATTCAATACAATTCTCCTAAGTTAAAATCGCAGAGCCAAGCAGATTTTGACACCTACCCCACTAAACAAAATAAAGAGAGGGAAGTTACGAGCAAATTTGAAAATGCCTTTTGAGATCAGAAGTTCAAAAAGCCTATCTCTCTCTCCTCTCTTTCTTTCTGCAATCAGAAACCCTAACCCCAAAAGAAAGCTCAAACAACCATACTCCCTTTAAAGATAGTAATGGAAGCCTCCAACATCGTCTCGGGATACAGTCTATGCTTCGATGAGTTCAAAACTGCTAAACCCAAATTTCACAAGATTCTGGCGTTGCTAAAGAAGGCGGGTCTCAAAGATGCTATGGGTACAAGTACACTGATCTACACAAAGTTAATAAGGGACTTTTACAGAAATGGAGTCTACGAAAATGAAGTCCTCACGACGAGAGTCAAGGACGTAGAAATCAAATTAAAGGCTGAAAACATCAACCTAGCCCTAGGTTTCAAATCTGAAGGTTACTGGTTCTTAGATCGCATCGACTTCCATAAAGGACTTAAGAAGATGTATCACAAGAAATCCCCCACTGTTAGAGGAAACAAAAAGAAGGAGTTTCCTCAGAGGTACGAATTTCTGGCTGACATTATTGGGAAATGCATATGCTGCAAGAGCACTGGGCACGACTCTGTAAATGAGGTTTAGTTGAAGCTCATGACTGCAATAAGCTGTGGGATACAGCTTAACTATAGAGCTCTTCTATTGGAATGGATAGGAAAATGGATTCTCAACTCAAAGAAGACAAAGGGTTCTCAAAAGATGCTCTACGGACGATTCATAAGCATCATACTACAGTCTGCTCTGGCTGACAAGATTGGGGACGATGAAGGGGTGTCCATCAATCCAAACAGATGAATGACCCAGTGACTGTTTGAGAATTGGAAAAGGAATCCAGCTGAGTATGTACGCATGATGACTGAGTCCAGTGGAAGAACTGGTAATCTGAAGAATTCAGGCATTCCAGGGAACATGTCAGTCGTCAGAGAGACTGCAGAAGAAGAAGAAGAAACCAACAAGGGAGAACCTTCTGCCCTTGTCAGAAAAAGTAAAGGCAAGAGGAAGCTCATGGCTAGAATGGTAGAAGAACCTTAAGGATCTACCACTGATATACCTATAGAGTCTTCTGACATTGAGACTCTAAGGATCCTGAGAAAGAAACAATAGCAGGCTGAGGCAGAAGAAGATAGAGCTACCATATCTCAGCTACTGAAGAAGAATAAGATCAGCCACAACCCCAAAAAGCCATCTATTTCTTCAATCGTAGAGTCTCTACTGATCATAGAGACCAGACCAAATACCTTGAGCAAGGAAGCTGCAACACCTGCTAATATGGCTGATCAACAGGACAGAGCTGAAGAAAGTCCTGAGGTTGTGGCTCAGCCTAGAAAACCAAGAAGAAAACTGGTCAAGAAATATATCATTGTCAATGAAGGAGTGCTCAAGGAGGAAGACAAGAGAATGGCTACTAAAAAGGAACTATCCAAAGAAAGTCAAGAGGATAATGCTCCAGCTGAGGGGGAGACACCTGAAGTTCTTATGATAGAGAATACATCAGCTGAGGGGAGATTCTTGAAGCTCTCATTCAAGAAAATGCTCAAGCTGAAAGGGGAAATTCCAGAAGTTCTAATGATAGAAAATGCTTCAGCTGAGGGGGAGCTATTAGTCCTGCAAAGGGATGATCATGTTGAGGGGGAGCCCCATGATATTCCCTTGAAAGAAGAAGCTGCTCTTACAGAAAATGAGGGAGAACCAGAGAAAGAACAAAATGAAGTCATTGAGATATTGGAATCCCCAAAAGAAGATAGTGAAGAAAAGGGAGAAGAAGATAATGATGACCTTGAGATCACTGGCGTGGGCAAAGATGGGTATAGAAGTTATCTCTACAATCAGATGTTCTCTTACCTACCCATAATGCCTTATCATCAAGCCTAAATCCTAAACTCATGGAACCACATGTTTTGGAGCTTCAAGGAATATCCAGCCATCACTGTGTTGGCTCATGGATTTCTAGGCACCTTCAAATTTTCCAAGAAGCTCATCACAAATGAACCCTCCTCAAGAGTGGTGCATGAGGTATTATCTATCCCAATCCTTTTCAGAGTAAACCATTATCCACTATCTTTTTCCAGCCAATTTTATGAATTTCCAAGCTGGTTGGAAGTGACTCTAAATCGACCAAGTCAACTCCCAATTACAGAATTCCAAAATTCTATAACTGATGAACCAAATACACCAAGCTTCATATTAATCCAAAATCCCATCATCTCTATGATCACTGACTCTAGCCCCGTCGTAGAGTCCCACGAAGAAATTGTAGAGCCACCTATTCAAGACACCCAAACACAGACCCCTCAATCAGATATTCCCTCTTTACCCTCAAATGAATACTTCAATCTTGATCTTGCCCTCTACTCTCTACAAGATCAATATCAGAGACAAACCCCTTCCTCACAAACTCCCTAACTGATTGAAATTCTTTCAGAGTTGTCCATAAAAGCTGACTTGGTAGAAATGTCTAAGAAAGTGATCAAGAAACTCGATGAGAGTCTTGAAGAACACACTGACCTCATTCGGTTGCGATTAACAACAATGATCAATGCTGTCAATAAACTCCCACAATCCCTAAGCTCTACGCTCTCTAAGACAGTTAAGGAGTTTGTCAAGCAAATGATTCAAAGCATAAAGGACCGGGATGACATTCACTTTCTAGCAGCCAAGAAACACAGAGAAGTTGTCCTTTCCCTACAGACAACTCAAGAAAGTCAGGATAAAAACATGTTGGAAAGCTTCCTCAATCTATAAACTGCCGTCAAAGAATTCCAAAAATTCTACGTCAGTAGTGGCAAGCAAATTGACAACATTCTATCAGTTCTCCAACAAAGGGAAGCTCGGTCTGAAGCTCTAATCGAAGAAAATTGAGAGGACATTGCTCAGACTAAAAGTCAACTTAACGAGGTTGTCCAAGGACTGAATAGCCTCTCAGCAGACATTCGAACCCTTGATGCTGACATAAAGGGGGAGAATAAAGGGAAAGGAGAAGTAGCCCAGGGCGGAGGCAGAGGAGGTCAAGGAAGCCAGGGAAGAAGCATAAGACAATTCCATAGTCAAGCTTCAAGAAGCCATCAACACACTCCACGATCAAGCAATCAGACTCAACGATCTGATCAGCAGGAAGTTTTAATGGCTCAGCCAATAAGGAGTCAAGGGCCAACTACCATCTCACAAAATGTGACCACTACAGGCCTAAGAATGCTAATTGGAGATCCTGCATTCATGAATAGGCATGATCACAACCCAAGGATAAGCCCAAGTGACCTGGAAGAGATAGCCAGAAGGGATTAAGCAAGCAGAAAAAGAAGGGCTGAGGAGTATGCCAATCCTCCACGCAAAAGACCAAAGAAATAGAGATAAGTGAAAGGTTAAATTCTTATTGATGTAAAGCTATATTGTATTACTCTTTGAACATCAATAAATTCATGCTTATTCTCTAAAAAATTCAGTTGCTCACTAAAATACTAAGTCATGTTTACTTTCCTGCAATTGCATCTATATACTAATAATCATGACAACAAATCTCCTTGGTTATGTCAACATCAAATAGGGGGAGATTATTGGGAGAATGCATATGTTGATTTGATGTTTAAATATAAATGCTCATGATTATTTATAAAGTCCTTCAAGGAATATATGTACAAGGACTTAGTGATATATCAAATTTGTTAGGTTGATCTAAGCTCTTAATGTGTATCATTCTGGAAATGAATGTATAGATAGAAAGATCAAAGCTGTTAGGTTAATCTTGAGATGTAATAGATAGGCTTCGAAGAATTCGTAGTGCATCAATCTGATCAAGATTGCAGTAGTCAAGGCAAAAATGTGGAGCTTCAAGAATCGTAATGTGCCTGCCTTGAAGGGCCTCTTCGGAATTCGCAGAGTGGTCCCAACGTTTGCCGAACCAACTCAGAGATCGTAGTGTGCTCTCAAAAACGTAGAGTTTACAACTCAAGCAAGAGAAGATCGTAGTGTGCAAGTATTTAAGAGAAATTGTAGTGCTCTCGGCTGATAGCATCAGACCAAGCACCAAGGCGACAAGTCACCATGATCTGAATCGTAGAGTACCACGATCTGAATCATAGAGTATCATCTGTCTTGTGTCAAAAGCATCAAGCCTTGCGCTTTATGTGGAGACAAACTCCAACATATGAGGAATGGATTCTAAACGTTGTAGTACTCACCAGTCCCAAAGACATAAGAGATATCCTTAGTATACAACAAAGAAGCGTATTGAAGAAGCTAAGGAAAGTACCATTGGTAAGGGGGAAAACACCTTTTCAGGTGTTAGGTGAGCAAGCAGTCTGCTGTGTCAGTGGGCCAGAATGCAATTCAGAAGATGTGCAGAAAAGTCTCCATCAAAGAACAGAAAGGTCAAACGCATTTAATGCTTCAATGGATGGATCCAACGTATAGTTTTCAAGATCACATATATGCAAATCAAGCAGATGAGAGAAGTAAGCAACCATTGAACAAAAACACACAAGAACACAAATGCTCAACTCTACGATCTAAGAAAAAGAGAAAGCTTGCTCAGCTACTCAATTCTTCCGAACAAGTGCTTAAACAGCAACTGAGTAGCACCAATCAAGAACTCAACAACTTATAACAAACTAAAGAAAGAGTTCCAAGTCAGAAGGACTTGAAGAGTTCTAAGTGAACTGTAAAGAGGCAAGTCTACTGGACTTGAAGAGTTCAAGAGTGAACTAAGAAGTTCCTAGACTAATGGTCTAGAAGGAATCTGTGTGATTCACAAGTTGTAAAAGACATTCTTAGTGGATTTCCTACTCGAGGAATAAAAAAGTGGACTAGGAGCTTTAAGTGCTCTAAACCACTTAAAAAACGACTGTGTCTCTTACATACTTACCATAACTGCTATATATGATATAACTGCCATAACTGCCTCACTTTCATAACTTCACTATATCTTAAGGGAGATTAAAACAAATACTAATTCCGCTAATTTTTAATTTGTATCAACTAACAAGTTTAAAACGTAAAGATTTTTAAATATCTATTCAACCCTCCCCTTCTAGATAACTATTGTGCCTCCGGGAACTAACAATCACTATTTAAATAAAATAATTAATAAATTAAAATTTCTTAAAAAGGGTAGAAACAACACTTAGGAAAAAAAATCTCGGCGTCGATATGAAGTATGTAATTAGTTCAATTGAAATTTTTATTTTTGGGCAATAGAATGAAACTGATTTTTATTATGGTTGTGTATGTATGTGTGAATTTATTTTGGAACTTTTTTGGTTTTATTAGTTTGATGGGATTTCTGCTTGTTTGTGAATTTTTTGGGCAACTTTGTGGTTTATTAGTTTTTCACAGAGTTGTGTGTTTTAACAGTCATACTTTGTTTTGGTAATGTTTGTTATAGCATTTGCAGATATATGGAACAATTAAACTTTAAATTCATTTAGTTGTATTTCATTGTCATCACATAAATTCAGTCACTACTAAAATTACATAGCATGATAATCCATGTTACAAGTATGATAGTTATGTAAGTTTTCTCTCTTCTTAGTAGCTTTTTGATTTTATCTTCAATGTCGACAATTCTCCCCACTAATACACCATCTGTTGGAGGTTCATAACACCAAAATAAACCACATCCATTCTGAAGAATTAAAAATTTTGTTAGTTAAGGGTAGCTTAACAGGATGGAGATGAAGAAAAAGAAGAATAATAATAAGATTTATGAAAGCTTACTCCTATGGATTGACAAGATAGAAACCTTATCCCCGAATTTTTCTCAGTGTATGATGTTCTCAACACTTTCGAAATATGACAGTGGCAAAGCATGATAACCATTAAAGGTTTGGAGCTTTGCTCTTTTCTTCCCCTTCTTCTTCTTCTCTATCCGTACATGGGTTTTCTTCTACTCAACAAGGAAATATATATATATATATATATATATATATATATATATATATATATATATATATATATATATATATATATATATATATGGCGGGAAATGAGCATAGGTGTTGGAGGGAATTGATCTTGAATGAAGTAAACTCTTTTGACTGATAAATTTGTTATTTATTGTATTAGTAAATATAAATGTATTACTTAATCTAATTAATCAGGTTTTAAAAGGTTTTATATAGTCAAATATAAAAAAATTAGGTCAAATCATACTTATACTGTGATTACCGGAACACATGGAAATTTCGACCACTTTTCTGGCTGAAAATAACAAAATGGTCAGTAATGCTTACTTAACGGTACTTTGGGTAGCGGGATGAGAGCTTTAAAACTTTGGGGTATGAAGTGTCAAAGGGTTTATACTTTGGGGTTTAATATGCAGTTAACCTGTGTATAAATATGTAATGTTAGATTAAAATTTCTTCAAACTAGTCAATCGTGTTATTGTTAGTGAGAGAAGAAAAATGGTACAAATACTTGTGGAAAGTGAGAAAGCTTGATTTTTCAACGACATGCCTAAAAATTAAGCCAAGAAGCCTGAATACATGAATGAAATTTCAACTTGGTCAAAGATGTGAGTTCTTTAGTTATGGGTGCAACTTGTCCTTTAACCTGAGGCATCACGGTTGTCTTGTGTATGCCCCATGCCTCCATCATAGTTGATGATACTTAACTACATTTATCTTCATGTACTGTATAGCATAGTAATTGGGTATGATTTGCGAAAAAATTGAGGTAGGTGTATGCACAATATAGGATCTATCACGTCCAATTGAGGAATAGATGTTCTATACAAGCTAGTTTAGATTAAACCTTAAAAAATTACTTGTGCATGTCTTATGTGATACTGAAAAATGTTTTAGTGATTACTTAATGGTTTAATGTTTGAAATCTTAACGCATAATATTATTGTAATTAAAGGTTTTGTCATGTTTCATACCTTCAACAATAATAAGAACAAAGATGATAGAAGGAACTGACATGTCATAGCACTATATTCACACTGTCCGGGTAGTAATAATGCACTACATTGTGACAATCTAAATTTGTAGAAGTCTCAAGAAATTAATTAATTATGTTAGGTATCACTTAATTAATTGTCGTTAAGGGAGAATCAAAAGTGTCTTGAATTCAAATTGAGTTGGAATAAGATTCTTATAATTATGGGAGATATCCTATAATCAGTTGATAATTAGATTACATACATATTGTTGGCTCAAGGGTGAACCTAATAAGTAACGCACATAAGAAATCATACCTAGTTATGGGCTTGAAGGCCAAATTAAAGTTTATTATTCCATCCGTCCCAGGATAAAAGTCATGGTGGACTTTTCACGTATATTAAGAAAAGGAATGAAATGACAAAATTGTCCAAAATAATGTCATTAATTATTTTTAATGTAGGTGAGAGAGTAACTTTCTAGCTTTTCAATTCAAAATAGTTTGAGCACATAACTAATTATACTTATTAAATATGGAGAGAGAATTAGAATAAGAAAAGTATGAGATATTTAATGCTACGGGTATAATAGAAAAAAATGTGTAAAAGTTCGGTAATTAAAGAAAAGTGGACATTTAACATGGGATTACCCAAAATAGTAATAAGGACTTTTATCATGGGATGGAGAGAGTAATATTTAATAGGTTAACTGAAGTCTATTAGGAAGTCTAACAAATGTGATTGGGATTGGTGAAACCCGTTAGACGTAATTCCTCAGTTGGTGTAGGCTCCTTGTCCTAGGTTGAATCCCTCTCCCAAATTAACAAAAAAAAAAAAGAAGACTAATATCATTCAATTAGAGATTATTGAATTAGAAAAATATTTATTTAATTATATTATGTGATAATATTATTAATTAATTATTTTAAATTCACTAAAATTAAATGAGAAAATCCTACTTTGAATGGAATTCTAATTTTCATTATATTGGAGCAATCAAATAAATCAATAATAAGAAGGGATACTTCCCTTGACTTGGCAAACCACTAGGAGATCCTAGTAGTTACTTTTGATTTATTTTAGTTAATTAAATGACTCCTAAAGATAATTTGCAAAATATTTAAATATATTCGAACTAAATGTAAGATCCCGAATTATATAAAAGGAAAGTATCCAATTTTCTTATAATTATTATTCTATTTAATAAATGGTTAAATTGATAAAAGGATAAAGTTAAGGGTGATATTTGAAAATTTTGCAAAGTAAGTGTAGACACTCGAAATTTTCTGTACACCTGTCACTAACATTGCAGGAGGACATATTCGTCTTTCAAGAGGGAACCCTAGAAGACAGTTCATATCCATTCCGAATACTACCGGAAGTTCGGCATTAACCCCGGAACACACACTGGGAGTAACAATTCTAACCTTGGAGATAACCCTGAGGCATGCAGATCCAATATCGGAACACACACCTGAGAAGACCGATTAATCTCGGAGATAACCCCAAGGTATCCAGTCTCAATCCCAATCATGGGAATAGCTACCAACCTTGGTGATCACCCCCAAGGAATGCAATTTCGGCGATAACCCCGAAAATGCTTGTTTTAAATGCAACAAGCTTCAATCTTGGCACTCACAACGAGATACTCAGTACCATCTCGGAGATAACACCGGGAGGACAGGCACACCTTAGAGATGACACTGAGGACCTTCAACATTTGCAGTAGTCCAATCTCAGTGAAGCCCTGAGCAACGTTTGCTTTATCAACCCAAACCGGCGATAACACTGGTGAGGGGAAACATCGTCATCTCGCCAACGCGATGCCACGTCACATTGTCTCAACATTTCATACACACCTCTCTACACAACGATGTCCCATAAGAATCAAGGAGAACCAATCCCGAGTGACTATTGTGTGGGGTAACGGATAGAATTTGAAGCTTGAAGACCAGAGGGCATCGTCCCATCTTCAATGACTTCGTACAAACTCTAATCCCATGCCATTGTACAACTCTCGACAACGGCGGTCCGAAATGGGTCTTGTATACCTCAATCGGATGCCCGGATTGTAATTCTGAAAGTTCGAGCGAACATTACAGTGCCCGTGTGCACGTACTACGAGACGACCCGACCCAAGAAACCCGGGGCAACCCGGGTAGCCTCTGGTACACTTGCGGCCCAGCCGCAGGTCCTGCGGCTCCACCCTCTATAAATAGAGAGCTTGGGGTGGCCATTTTGGAAGAGAAAACGACGAGGAAGCCCTGCCCAATTTGCTCTGTACTCACCCCATACTGAGTGTTTTCTCATTTTAAACACCTATGAGCTCATATATAACTACTTTTGTACCTACAAAAGTCAGTATTTACCCACTTTAAAGATATAGAAGTCTTCTTTGGCAGCCCACTGTAAGCCTTCTCACACACTTTAAAGCCTTTCTCTTCATCTTTGTACACACCCTTCTTCACGTTGAGAGTCGTGTTGCGTACGTTTGCCCGGACTTCGGTCTGTGGTTTTATTTTAGTTTGTATATACATACATACATATATATATATATATATATATATATATATATATATATATATATATATATATATAATATATATATATATATATATATATATATATATTAATTGTGTGTCGAACTCTGTTCGATGAGCCTGGATTTTACATCCGGTGCGGTTACTCGCTTTTATATATATATACTTATATATATGAACTGTTGTCGAACTCTGGTCGATGAGCCTAGATTTTACAGCCGGTGTGTTTAGTGCTTTTAATATATATATATATATATATATATATATATATATATATATATATATATATATATATATATATATATATATATATATATATATTTCGTCCCACTTGGAGTTTACTTCGTGGTGGTTGATCGCTTTTACATCTTTCTTTACGTTTCGTCCTGCCTGGAGTTCACTTCGTGGCAGTTGATTTCTTTGTACAACTTTATTTACATTTTGTCCCGTCTGGAGTTTCCTCTGTGACGGTTTACAGCTTTTACAGCTTTATTTACATTTTTGATCCCCAATGAAGGTGCTTCGTGGTTGGTGATCATGTCTGTATATATATATTTATAGCTTTTATATATATATACCCGCTTATTGCTTTCATACAAATTGTGGTATCATGTGCGCCTAGGAATTATGTGATTACAGATTCAACCTATTGGATCTAGATTTGGTTCTCGTGATGCACATTTTCAACTGTAAGCAGCTTGTAAATTATTCTGCGGTGTCTGAATTTCCTCCGATGGTTTTCATACCCACGAGGAAGTCGGCATTATTTTGTACATTATTTTCTTATAGATGCTTCGCATCTCGGAAATAAAATCAATCAAGTCGGATACTTAATAAAATGGAAGCATCAAAAGGTCTCAATTACTATTGAGCATCAGGGTTTGAAAAACCTTTTTTATAAAACATCATTGCCATATCTTGCTATAAATTAAATTTTTACATAAATTCAAACCCTGTGTATATAGGTGCGAACGAGGCCTCACACTACTTCTAAATAACAGCACATTGACCCACACACACACACACATTCAGATAATTATTTCTTGAAAAGTGGCAGTCACCGTGGTAACACGGATGTCGGGTGGTGCCTAACACATTCCCTCCGCATAACCAAGTCCCCGGACCTTAATGAATCTCGGTTTCACCGACCCGTTTAATAGTGTCACATCACTGGGCCAATGTGCAAACCTTTTCTCGGTTGTGTTGGTACAACCATTTAAAAAATCAACTGGTGACTCTTAACAGTCCATCGTCGACATTATACATGTCGGACCTTTTTCACTTGTCTTTTCAAACAAATCTCACCTAAAATGAGAACACCAAAGAACAAGTAACGAAAAGGGACAATTAAAAATCCTGACGTCGACAGGTGGCGACTCTGCTGGGGACACCAGTAAGAGGACTTAAGCCGCTATTACAGCCTTTTCAAAACTGTTATATGCTTGTGTGTGGATGTTGCATTTACATTTATAATGAATGTGTACGAATGCATTTACTTATTGCACTTAGTGCCTTACACCATAACTGCTTGTGATATTAGTGCTTCGCACATGTCATCATTTCCATACGGTAAGACGCGATGTATGTGAATGTATGTTGTGTGGTCCCTCCACCAGGAGGCTATCCCCTTGGTGTTTGATTACTGGACTAGTGGGAAGACTAATTCCCCGAGGCTCAGGAAAGGCACCACCCAAATTCGCTCCAGTTGAAAGACCGGATTAATTTCCCGTTGAGTAAATTGCGATGATTTGGGAACCTTCATGACAAAAAGCCGCGAGAGTAATCTAAGATATGTTAGCCTCTGATAAACCCAAAACAGATGAAAGTCTCTTCATACTCTCTCATTTCAATTACTTATAAACACAATTACTTGTAATTTCATTTCATATCTATTTTCATGTAATGAGAAATATGAAGAAATGTGTACACATACATGCTACAAACAGTTGACATTCGTTTTGCAGGATAAAATTCCTAAAATGGACGTATCACATAGCATGTTAATTTACATTCCCTAAACACTAAACTACGCAAGTCTTTCGCAGGGAACTAATCGGACCTACTACCCGGTCAAAATTTAAAAAAGGCTACAGGCCTACAGTCAATCATGTCGTCATCTGACCAGACTGACCTTAATCCAGTTTCTCACAAAGAATTCGACTGATTAAGAGAACAAATTACAGATTTGGTTGTTCTACTCAAAGAAATACACCAGTCTACTCAGGGTCCAAAAATATCCGTACATGCTGAATCCTCCACACAAGGGGGAACGCAGGTCATTACAATACCTGAACTGCAGTTGGATACGACCAACAAAACTCACGATGCTGCCCATCCCACAGGAGATCTAGACACCGGTGGCATCAAAAAGAAAGTCCTCCAAATGGAAGAGACCCTTCATGCTATCAAAGGAATTGGAACACACAGGAGTGTTTCATATGCTGATCTTTGCATTTTCCCTGGTGTTCATTATCCAGAAAATTTTAAAACTCCTGACTTCAAAAAATATGACGGGTTAGGAGATCCTTATACACATTTGAAGGTGTTTATTGGAGAACTTGGATCTTATGTAGAGGACGAAAAGCTCATAATGCAATTGTTCCAGAAAAGTCTAACTGGAGAAGCCCGTTCGTGGTACACAAAATTAGACAACTCAAAGATCTATAGCTGAAAAGAGCTAGCACACGCTTTCCTCACTCAATACATCTTTCAGTCTCAGATGGCTCCTGATCGGTATCAAATTACCAAGATCAAGAACCAGTCTAATGAGTCTTTCAGAGAGTATGCTCAAAGGTGGAGATGCCTGGCTACCCAAGTTATTCCTTTCATGACAGAATCAGAGATGGTCATGACTTTCATAGACATACAAGAAGCTCCTTTCTATGAAAGAGTTTTAGTCGGGATCGGCAAACCATTTTCTGAAATGGTCAAACACGGGGAGATGGCTGAGATGGGTTTGAAGTCCAAAAATATTCAAGACCTAGCTGCCCTTAAAGCTGTTGCTGATCACATCCAATCTGAAAATTATGGAAACAACCCCCGGAGGGTCCATAAAAAGAAAGAGGAAGATGTTTCCATGATACTGCAGGGTCAAAAAGGCAATCAGAACATGCCTATTCAAAAGAGAAACTACACTCCCTTTCAAGCATAGTTTGCGAACCCTCCAATACTAAAAGGTGGAGAAGTCAAACACCCTTGAGTGTTCACACCTTTAGGGGACACCCTCGAGAACATTCTCAATCTTCTGACAACACATAAGAAAATTACGCATCTTCTTCCACCAGCTAGCCCTAATAGATGCGGTTTCAATGCTGCTCAGAAATGTGCTTATCATTCCGGGGCACCTGGACATGATACTCAGGATTGTTGGGCCTTGAAACACAAGATCCAAGACCTGATAGACAACGATGAGATCGTGGTCACCAAACCAGATCAACCTCACCTTCAAGACAACCGTCTTCCTCAACACAAAGAATAAGAGGTTAACATGATCAATTGGAGCAATGGACAGAATTCCAATTTCAATTGTGAATCCTCCCAGACCCTCAAAGACGGTGTTGACAAATGGGATTATGCCAAGTTCCAGTTCACAATAGAACGAAAGATGAAAGCTCTATGCAAGTAAATTGAGCAATTGACAGAACTGGTGACCTATCAACATCAAGTGACATGCCAGTTAGTCAGCCAGGAGCACGCCAGTCTCCTACCTCTTGTCATGAATATTCCTTCGTCACTGTTAGAAAATGAAATGATGGAAGACAAAGTGACAAAGAGAGTAAATGCTAAAGCCCGTCGGGATTTTGCCAACAAAGGGAATTCACCTATTTAGGCCAACCTATGGAGGAAATCCTTCAGATGTTAATCAATGAAGGAAGAATCAGTTCCCTTCTACCTCCAATCAACCCCCGTTCAGGATGGTATAATTCTGATGGAGTATGTCAATATCACTGTAAGACCCCGAATTATTAATAAATAAAATTTATTTTCCTCTATTTATTATTTTGAAATAGTAAGCGTTGATTTGATTAATGTGGTTAGTTATAAGTAAAATGCGCAAATATTTTAAATAAGCAGGTGGTTATAAAATATTCATTGTTGTCGGGGAATATTTGTTTGGTCGTGGAATATTCTTGCTGTCGGGGAATATTCGTACGACGGCGCAGCCTTTTGTGGGCCCCATAACGGAAAGCGATTGGATGATAAAAATGACAATATTAGTTATTTATAAATAATGGCGCAGTTGTTACCGTTAATACTGTTGGAATACCCGGTGGTTAAAACACAGTAATACGCGTTGTTGCACAGTAGCACACGGTATTGCACCAATTATTGATTCTTACGTAAGAAGGCAATACTCAATAATTGTTACAGTAGTTACTGTTCAGTATTTTATTGATTCAATAATTACTGCGTTAATTTTTTTATATTACTGTTGTTTTAATAATTGTCACTACACAGTATTTTCTATTATCGAAGCAATAATTCATATTATCTGAATAATATTATTAAAAAACATTATTGGCAATGTCTAGAAAGTTCTGTCTAAGGAGAGGTTTGGTCACCTAATTGCGCGCCAGTAAGGAGAAATTCTTATTGAAAAGTCCCCAATTTCCTAGGAACGGCCTGGTTGCTAGTACTGTGATTCTGTAATATTATTTATGAATAATTAATTATTGATTTATATGATGAGGAAAATATTGATTTTATGTGGATATAGATGGATAAATTTTTTAAAGTGACAATTGTTGAAAATCGATATTTTATCGTTTCTGATAAAATAATATTTTATTATATTATTATAATATAATAATGATGATATTTTTACAATGAATGTGCGATATATGAGTATATGAGGAGGAAGAGTATTTTTGTTACAAAAGTTGTTTAACACATATTTTGTGTATCGGTAGACCCCATTTCTTGACTGAAATTTGATTATAGTTTGTAAAATCGCCCGTTAATGGATTTCGGACAATTTCTGTTTGGAATTTAGAAAAACTTTCTTCTGTAAAGTTGTAGAGAATTGAATTTCTTATAAAAACTCGTGAGATTCGAATTTTCTGATAAAAGGGCTATTTATTATGAATTATTGAAGTTCTAGAGTTCCGAAATAATTGATTTTTAGAAGTTTTAATTATTTTTATTAAGAAAAACGTTTTTATTGTTTTTGGCACATGTGTGGCTGAAGTTTGGACCAGATTTGTGTGCGTAGAAAATTTGATTATATATATTATTATTATATTAAATTTTCTGCTTTGGTGTTCTAAGCAATTTCCTATAAATAGGGTACTTAGGTTAGAATTGAAAATCACACCAGAAACTACAGATATCTCTCTCTTTCTCTCTCTATAATATCGAGCGTATTTTGTGAATATTTTTATACTTTGAGTGTTGCTATACGGTGCAAGTTTCTTCAGCACTATATCTGATATTCTAACCAGAAGTACTATTCTAGCTAAGGTAAGGGATGTTATTTTCTTCTCAAATGATATTATTTCTTCAATATCATTATGCTGAAATATTGGTTAGAACTTTTTATCAAATTTGGAACTTTTTTATATCGGGGTTACTATTCATGAGTTACTATTCATGAGTTACTATTCACGAGTTACTATTCATGAATTACTATTCACGAGTTACTATTCACGAGTACTATTCACGAAGTATGATGATATTTTTTGTGAAATTTCTATCTTTTGGTGTCGGAGTTACTATTCACGTATACGGCACTATTCATGTATACGGCACTATTCACGAATACGACACTATTCACAGAAAAATTAAATTTTCGTTTTTCGTCCAAAATATCTATTATGGATACTAGCTTTGATTGTATCCATGTTTTGATCATTCTTGAATTTTACTCCACTATGATTATTTATGAGATATTTTTGGACATTAAATAGCTGAAATACGAATCCTTAATATTTATTCTTTTGTTTCACTGGATTCGTTTCATTTAAAATATTTTTCATCATCCATGATGATATAATTGAATATCTTTGACCTGTAGTGCAAAGATGAATGATTTCTGATGAATATCTTTGGCCCATAGTGCAAAGATGAACAGGTGTTTAGATGAACATGACCAACTGATGAATATCTTTGGCCTGTAGTGCAAAGATGAATATTTAATTTCAGATATATATTGATTGATATTACAGTGATAAAATATCGATGATGAGCTTTTAAATTCATATATAGAAGATATTAGTTTGCATTCTCTACTTAACTCTTCTAATGAATTATTATTTTCGCTGCGAATATTGATTTAAAACTTGTTGTCTATTGTATTCTATTAGATTTTTCCCTGTTGAAGACTAACGATAATTTGTTCTATATTATCATAGTCATAATGTTTTTTACTGGGCTAGTTGAGCTCACCCTTTTTGTTCTATTTTTCTTCTCAGGATGCGAGAATGTAGCGAGTACGAGTCGGGGTATGGAATGATGGTTCTAGAGAGAGTTGTTTAGTAGTCCTCACCATTTTTTTTGTAAAATAATGTATCAATAATTATGATGAGGATTTATTTGCATGTGGATATTGTCTAGATGGCAATATCTGTATTTAAACTCACAATTTTTATGTTGTAATAATAAAGTTGTA
This sequence comes from Panax notoginseng, assembly GCA_016801055.1. Taxonomy (NCBI): domain Eukaryota; kingdom Viridiplantae; phylum Streptophyta; class Magnoliopsida; order Apiales; family Araliaceae; genus Panax; species Panax notoginseng. The sequence goes on along the minus strand of CM029021.1, from coordinate 90,374,234 downwards.
GTTGTTTCTGTACCATATTTTTGGCGACTCAGAATGGGTGTTGTATACCTATTTTGGGGGCGTCACAGTTGGTATCAGAGCTTAGGGATATGATCTCTGGCGGAGATCGGAGAATAAAACTAGGAGGGGAGATGCGAGTAAATCCTTCGCTAGTGTGTACTACCTAAGCTTATTTGTTGGTCGGTCATAATATAGGGGTATTATGTGAGTTGTTAAATTATTTAATTAACCCTTGTTTTATGGCAGTATTTAAGAATGGCAGCTGAGAATATTAACGGTGGAGTTAATGAGACTGTGGAATACCTTTAATCACCACCCAGGAAAACGTGCAACAGGAAGATAATATTCCTCTTGTGAACAACACCAATGAGCAGACGATGAACGACGGGATGTTTAGAAGCTTTTTGCAGTTCATGTAAAACCAAACGAGGGAGACTCGTGTACAGAATACGGGTGGAAATGATAGAAACGCGCGGCTTGTCACGGCCAAGCAGTTTAAAGAGTTGGGACTACCAGAATTTAAGGGAAAGCCAGATCCGATCATGGCGAAAACATGGGTCAAGCAAATTACGAAGATATTCGATGTCTTGGGATGCACGGAGGAACAGAAGGTTCCATTTGCCGCCTTTATGTTCCGTGGTGAGGTAGACTACTGGTGGGAGTCTGTGAAACGGACCCATCCTGCCGCACTTAGCATGTCTTGGGAAACGTTTCAGAAACTTTTCAACGAAAAATACTTTCTTGAAAGTATTCGCCATATGAAGGAGGTAGAGTTTATTAGACTAGAACAAAACAACATGATGGTGTCCCAATACGAGATGAAGTTCGCAGAGTTATCCAGGTTTGCACCTCATTTGGTAGAGAATGAGGAACGAATGACGAGGATGTTTCTGAGAGGTTTAAAACCCGAGATTCGGCAATATCTTATCTCTCATAAATTTGCTTTATATTCAGATGTTGTCAACAGGGCTCAATTATTAGACCGAGATAGCGAGTACGTTCAACCAAGGGACCGCAACTAGGGTCATACCGGTGGCAGCAGTCATCGGAGCAATGAAAACCAGCGGGGGGGAAAATATTCAGACAAAAGAGGTAACCACTCTGGTGGTAATCGTGGCCATGAAAATAGAAGAAGCGACTCGGGGGGAGATTTTAAAAAGAGGAGATTCAACAATGATAATATGAAGACGTCAGCATCAGCAGCAACTGGTTCCAAGGGAGGAGAACGACCACCGGTCATATGCTATAAGTGCAGAAAAGAAGGACATATCAGCCCAAACTGTCCACAACAGTTTAAGTTATGTTATAACTGTGGAAAGGAAGGACATATCGCTCGAGATTGCACTGTAGCGAAACCAAGTCCAGCAGGGATGGTGACTTAAAAGGCTGTCCCAGAAAAGTTAAAGTCAACAATTCCTGGAAGAGCATTTGTCGTGACTGGTCAACATGCGAGGAACCCAAATGAGGTGATTACGGGTAAGCTAATCATAAATTCATACGAAGTTTATACATTACTTGATACCGGTGCTACCCATTCATTTATCTCTCCTGCTTGTGCTCAACGTTTAAATTTGATTCCAGAGAAATTAGACTTTGACCTATCTGTGGCAACTCCGTTAGGAGAAACTTTCATCACATCCACTGTTTATAAATCTTGTTTGATCCAAGTTGGAACCATCACATTACCCGTTGACATTATCTCTTTAAAGATACTTGCTTTTGATGTGATTTTGGGGATTGATTGGTTAACTACTCATCATGCCAAAATTGATTATTTTCGTAAGGTTGTCAGTTTTCATATTCCTAATCAACCTGTTGTGCGAATTCAAGCAACTAAACCATTAAAATCAATCACTGTCATATCAAGTCATAAAGCTATTCGTTTATTAAAAAATGGATGTCAAGCTTTCTTAGCCCATGTTATGGATATGAATAAAGACACGTCAGCTTTGAATAATATTCCTGTTGTTATTGACTTTCCTGACGTATTTCCTGAAGAACTTCCCGGTCTACCCCCAGAACGTGAAGTTGAATTCTTTATTGACCTTGAACCTGGTACAAAGCCCATTTCTAAAACCCCATATCGAATGGCTCCTATTGAACTTCAGGAGTTAAAGGTCTAACTACAGGAGTTGTTGGACATCGGTTTCATTCGTCCTAGTACATCTTCTTGGGGTGCTCCTGTTTTATTTGTAAAGAAGAAAGACGGGAGTATGCGACTTTGTATTGACTATCGGGAATTGAACCATGTCACTATCAAGAATAGGTATCCGCTACGTCGTATTGATGACCTGTTTGACCAGTTGCAAGGAGCACAATTCTTTTCAAAAATCGATCTTTGTTCTGGTTATCATCAGCTGAAGGTTAAAACTAAGGATATTCCAAAGACTGCTTTCAGAACTCGGTACGGGCATTATGAATTCTTAGTCATGTCTTTTGGATTGACTAATGCTCCTGCTACTTTCATGGATATGATGAACCGAGTATTCAAGGAATATTTGGATCAGTTTGTTGTTGTCTTTATTGATGACATCCTCATCTATTCTAAAAGCCGTGAAGATCATGAGCGCCATTTGAAGCTGGTACTGTAAAGGCTTTATGATAACAAGCTATATGCCAAGCTGAAGAAATGTGAGTTCTGGCTTGAGGAAGTAGCATTCCTTGGGCACATGGTGTCAAAACATAGAGTGTCTGTTGACCCGGCGAAGATTGAAGCAATACAAAGTTAGGAGCAACCAAAGACGGTGACCGAAGTACGTAGCTTTTTGGGCTTAGCTGGTTATTATCGGAGATTCGTAGAAGGGTTTTCTCGAATTGCTACTCCGTTAACTCAGCTGACTCGTAAAGATACAAAATTCGTATGGAGTGAGGAATGCGAGAAGTGTTTCCAAGATCTCAAGAGGAGACTCATTTCGGCACCTGTTTTGACAATACAATCTGGTTCGGATGGATTTGTTATCTACAGTGATGCTTCAGGCAAAGGGTTAGGATGTGTTGTAACATTCCATAAATTTTAAAGTGTAATATTAAATATTTATTGATATATATAAATATTTAATGGATATGTTATTATTAAATAAATAATTGTTTAAATTGAGTTGATATGATTTAGTTAATTATTTGATTATTTGTTGAATAAATAATTAAATAATAAATATTAAATATTTATTGCAATATTAAATATTTATTGAATTATGTGGTAATTTAAGTTGACGTGGGTTAGTTAATTAATTATTGAATAAATAATTAAGGAGCTAAGTAAATTAATTATTATGAGATTATATAATAATTTAATTTAATAAGTAAGCAAGAGAGCTTATAGTGATTTAAATAGATTATAATATTTTAAATGGGAAAGGGTAATTTAAAATATTAGCTGGTTAAATAAAATTATAATTTTTAAAAGAAATTATAGTTATGTGATATTAAATTATGTGCTAAAATAATTTAATAGATTAATGTTTTAATTGATTTATTAAGGTGACAAATAACCTTGCTATAAAAGAGTTATTAAAATAACTTAAAGGAGTGTTAATTCCGTTTTGGCCAAACAAGGCCTAATGCCTATTAAGTCCTTAATTTATCCAAACAAGGTGTAAGGTTAATGAGTTATTTTTTATAGTAACCAAACAAGCCTTATGGCTTATGTTTTCAAAAAACTTTTAACTGATGTCAGTTATGTATTTTATATTTATATTATATAATTAATATATATAATATCTAGTTACGTTAGATTGTTAGTACGCTCTCGAGTTAGAGGAGAGAGGTTAGAGAAAAGAAGGAAAAACTCAGAAGAAGAGAAGAAGAAAAAGTGAGAGAATCCTAGAGAAATTGGGAGTGAAGAGGAGAAAAGCTTGGCAATCAAAGAGATTCTTCAAGGTATTTCTCCTATACTTTTAGTTTTAAGAGTTAGTTTTTATCTTCCCAAATTCTCCATAAAATCCTTGTGTAAGTATGAAGTATTGTTGGTATGAGGCTTAATATGGCTTACTTGTAATGTTAAAACTATTTTCATGAGTTATAATCAAAGAATTGTGGTTATGTATGAAGTTTGTGAAGAAATTTTTTTTTTTTACAGAGAGTTTTTGGTGATTATATATTGTTTAGTTAAAATAGAAATTGAGGGTTAATTAGTAGTTTAGTTGATAAATTGACCATTTAATTTGATAGAGCATGTATAATTGTTGATAAAAATACTTTGAATTAGTGATTTTGGTTGAAAAACAAAAGTTATAGTGTTGATTTTTCATAGAAATATAAAAACATTAGTTTTTCCCAAAAAACAGTGAATTTGGGTGTGTTAATTTGGTTGTTTATGTTATTGTATGGGTATAATCATGTTTAGAGTTTTTGAAATATGTTTATATGAAGTCTATATGTAATTTACAGGATAATTAGTCTGTTAGAAACGAGCTTGTAGGCCAAAATTGGCTTTTTCTATGTTATTGCCGAGGCTGTCTGCCGAGGTCTGCAACTCGGAGCCGCGGCGCGAAGTTGTAATACCTTTGTGGCGCCGCAGCGCCATACTCACGCCGCAGCGCGACCTGGTAGCTTTGATCCCCGCGCCGCAGCGCCATGGCCATGCCGCAGCGCCGGCCCACGGTGTAACTGTGGCGCCGCAGCGCGAGTTGTCAGAAAATTCTGACAGTGTACTTTTTGTACACGAAATTTTAAGAACACTTTATGTAATGATAGTAGGACTGAAAAATATTGATTTTAGTAGTTCTACACTATTAATAATAATGTTATTACATATTAACTTATGTTATAATTGATTAAGTGATTAAATAATCAAACCTAAATGATGAACGTACTTAGTTATGTTTGTAATGTGTTAATGGCTAACTATGTCATGATGACATATATTATAGGATATGAAATGGGTTTAATATAAAACCAATAACTAGTCCTAGCAAGACTTAAGCACTTGAACGAAATTCGAGTTTGACTGAGAAGAAATATAGTGAGTCATAAATCGAAAAGTTAACACAATCTAATTGAACATTGTGTGATGATAGGAAAGATTATGAGATGTGGAGTAGAGTTTACATTACAATTACTAAGTATTGTTATGTGACTAATAGTTGATGTGTATGATTATATAATTGTGTAGGGCACGTGAAGTGCAGATAACTGTAAACTGTTAATCTATTATTGGTAAACGACGACCAAGGCAAGTCTTTCGGTTCCTATTTTCTACATGGACTTGATGAACTGTTATAAATTGCATGATATGTTATGTATGTTGAATTCATGAAAGATTAAAGTCAATATATGACTGCTTTGTTTTGGCTAAGTAATGATGATTGAGTAAGGAACTCAATCTTTATATTTGTTATGTGAATTGAAAGCATGTATGCAATGTTACTTTAATTATTATGAGATGTATATCGAGCATGTTATTATATGTTATGTGATGCATGAAAACTGTTAGACTTTGCTGGGCTGTCGAGCTCACTCTTGCAAATAACCACTTTTGCAGGTACAGATTTTAAGATAAAGATATGTGCTAAGTGAGTTATAAAGATCTATATTCACGAAGATAACTTAGGTTTTATGAGAAATATATTTAATATTTTGAATGTAATATGTTGTTGAATTGTAAGTTGAGCTATCCAATGTATATGGATCTTTAGTTATGATGTAAGACTTTGTATAGTCATTTTGTTGTAATGATTCATAATATTTGATTTGGATCGAAGAGATGAAATGTAAAGGTTACGATTTAGGGCAAGACAGAAGAAGATGTATAAAAATTTTAATTATTCCGCAATATTTAGTGATTTTTAATATCGAACAATGATGTAAAATTTGAGATTTAATGTATGGTTAACGACCGAAGTTGAGATTTAAAATGTATAAATTTTGGGGTCGTTACATGTGTTCTCATGCAACGTGGGAAACTCATAGCCTATGCCTCGCGACAACTTAAAGAATATGAGAGGAATTATCCTACTCATGATCTAGAGTTGGCAGCAGTCGTTTTCGCTCTAAAGATCTGGAGGCACTATCTTTATGGGGAGAAAGTGGAGATATATTCAGACCATAAAAGCCTCAAATATTTCTTCACTAAAAAAGAACTCAACATGCGGCAACGACGTTGGCTCGAGCTGTTGAAAGATTACGACCACACTATTCAATACCATCCTGAAAAAGCAAACATAGTAGCTGACGCATTGAGTAGAAGATCATATACAGGAACGAGTGCGATGATGTCAAATATACGTATAGAACCAACTTTAATCGAGAAAGTTAAAATTTCTCAAGCCACAGACTCGGAGCTGATGCGTATGAAGAAGAAAGTGCAAGAAGGTGCTATTCCAGAAACAAGAATCGATGAAGAAGGAATACTTCGAGTCCACTCCAGACTTTGTATTCCTAACGATTCTGACTTGAAGCATAGAATCATGATGGAGGCACACAACACACCGTTTGCAATCCATCTTGGAAGTACCAAAATGTATCGTGATCTTCGATATACATTTTGGTGGAACAATATGAAGAGAGAGATTGCAAAGTTTATCTCTATGTGTTTAACTTGTCAACGTGTAAAGGCGGAGCATCAAGTGCCTAAGGGTCCATTGCAACCACTTGAGATTCCGAAATGGAAGTGGGAACACATTACCATGGATTTCGTTACGGGTCTTCCCACGGTTTCTCAAGGCATAAATGCGATTTGGGTTATTGTTGATAGATTAACCAAGTCTGCCCATTTCTTGCCGATACGGGAGACTTATTCCCTTGAATGTATTGCTAGTATATATGTGAATGAGATTGTGAGGTTGCATGGCATGCCAGTATCCATAGTTTTGGATCGTGACCCAAGATTCACTTCAAGATTTTGGGTTAGCTTGCAAAAAGCTATGGGGACGGATTTACGATTTAGTTCGGCATATCATCCTCAAACGGACGGACAATCAGAGAGGATTATTCAAACTCTTGAAGATCTATTAAGACTCTGTGTCCTAGACTTCAACGACATTTGGGATAAGTATTTACCATTGGTGGAATTCTCTTACAACAATAGTTATCAGGCAAGTATAGGTGTGGCTCCATTTGAAGCATTGTATGGGCGAAAGTGTCGCTCTCCAATATGTTGGGATGAGGTGGATGAAGTAACATTGTTGGGACCCGAGTTGGTACGTATGACTACGAAAAAGATCCAAATGATTTGACAACGTATACAAACGGCACAGGATCGACAAAAGAGTTATGCGGATCTTCATCGAAAAGACGTGGAATTTAGTATTGGGGATCATGTATTGTTGCGTGTGGCTCCATGGAAGGGAGTTACAAGATTCGAAAAGAGAAGAAAGCTCAATCCACGATTTATTGGTCCATTTCAGATTCTTGACCTAGTAGGAAATGTGGCCTATAGACTCGCGTTACCTCCAAGTATGTCTTATGTTCATAATATTTTTCACGTATCCGTGCTTCGAAAATATATGAAAGACTCGAACCATGTTATTGAGTTAGAACCGAACGAGATAGCTAAAGACTTAACATACGAGGAGGTACCTGTCAAGATCTTGTATAAGAAAGAGCATGTCCTACGCACGAAGGTCATACCACAAGTTAAGGTTTTGTGGAGGAACCATGCTATTGAAGAAATGACCTGGGAGTTGGAAACGGAAATGAAAGCGAGGTATCCTCATCTTTTCGAAACACCAGGTACGTACGTCAATTTCGAGGACGAAATTTCATAAGGAGGGGAGGTTGTAAGATCCCGAATTATTAATAAATGAAATTTATTTTCCTCTATTTATTATTTTGAAATAGTAAGGGTTGATTTGATTAATGTGGTTAGTTATGGGTAAAATACGCAAATATTTTAAATAAGCAGGTGGTTATAAAATATTCATTGTTGTCGGGGAATATTCGTTTGGTCGTGGAATATTCTTGCTGTCGGGAAATATTCGTACGACGGCGCAGTCTTTTGTGGGACCCATAACGGAAAGCGATTGGATGAAGAAAATGACAAGTATAAGTTTTTATAAATAACGGCGCAGTTGTTATCGTTAATACTGTTAGAATATCCGATGGTTAAAACACAGTAATACGCGTTGTTGCACAGTAGCACATGGTATTGCACTAATTATTGATTCTTACGTAAGAAGGCACTACTCAATAATTGTTACAGTAGTTACTGTTCAGAATTTTATTGATTCAATAATTGCTGCGTTGATTTTTTTATATTACTGTTATTTTAATAATTGTCACTACACAGTATTTTCTATTATCGAAGCAATAATTCATATTATCTGAATAATATTATTAGAAAATATTATTGGCAATGTCTAGAAAGTTCTGTCTAAGGAGAGGTTTGATCACCTAATTGCGCGCCAGTAAGGAGAAATTCTTATTGGAAAGCCCCCTCTTTCCTGGGAACGGCCTGGTTGCTAGTACTGTGATTCTGTAATATTATTTATGAATAATTAATTATTGATTTATATGATGAGAAAAATATTGATTTTATGTGGATATAGATGGAGAAATTTTTTAAAGTGACAATTGTTGAAAATCGATATTTTATCTTTCTGATAAAATAATATTTTATATAAATTATTATAATATAATAATGATGAAATTTTTACAATAAATGTGGGATATATGAGTATATGAGGAGGAAGAGTATTTTATTGCAAAAGTTGTTTAACACATGTTTTGTGTGTCGGTGGACCCCATTTCTTGACTGAAATTTGATTATAGTCTGTAAAATCGGCCGTTTATGGATTTCGGTCAATTTCTGTTTGGAATTTGAAAAAACTTTCTTCTGCAAAGTTGTAGAGAATTGAATTTCCTATAAAAACTCGCGAGATTCGAGTTTTCTGATAAAAGGGCTATTTATTAGGAATTATTGGAGTTCCGAAATAATTGATATTTGGAAGTTTTAATTATTTTTAGTAAGAAAAACGTTTTTATTGTTTTTGGCACATGTGTGGCTGAAGTTTGGACCAGATTTGTGTGCGTAGGAAATTTGATTATATATATTATTATTATATTAAATTTTCTGCTTTGGTGTTCTAAGTAATTTCCTATAAATAGAGTGCTTAGGTTAGAATTAAAAATCACACCAGAAACTACAGATATCTCGCTCTTTCTCTCTCTATAATATCGAGCGTATTTTGTGAATATTTTTATACTTTGAGTGTTGCTATACGGTGCAAGTTTCTTCAGCACTATATCTGATATTCTAACCAAAAGTACTATTCTAGCTAAGGTAAGGGATGTTATTTTCTTCTCAAATGATATTATTTCTTCAATATCATTATGCTGAAATATTGGTTGAAACTTTTTATCAAATTTGAAACTTTTTTATATCGGGGTTACTATTCATGAGTTACTATTCATGAGTTACTATTCACGAGTTACTATTCATGAGTTACTATTCACGAGTTACTATTCACGAGTACTATTCACGAAGCATGATGATATTTTTTGTGAAATTTCTATCTTTTAGTGTCGGAGTTACTATTCACGTATACGGCACTATTCACGTATACGACACTATTCACGAATACGACACTATTCACAGAAAAATTAAATTTTCGTTTTTCGTCCAAAATATCTATTATGGATACTAGCTTTGATTGTATCCATGTTTTGATCATTCTTGAATTTCACTCCACTATGATTATTTATGATATATTTTTGGACATTAAATAGTTGAAATACGAATCCTTAATATTTATTTTTTTGTTTCACTAGATTCGTTTCATTTAAAATATTTTTCATCATCCTCCGTCCTAAATGATGATATAATTGAATATCTTTGGCCTGTAGTGCAAAGATGAATGATTTCTGATGAATATCTTTGGCCCGTAGTGCAAAGATGAACATGTGTTTAGATGAACATGACCAACTGATGAATATCTTTGGCCTGTAGTGCAAAGATGAATATTTAATTCCAGATATATATTGATTGATATTACAGTGATAAAATATCGATGATGAGCTTTTAAATTCATATATAGAAGATAGTAGTTTGCATTCTCTACTTAACTCTTCTAATGAATTATTATTTCCGCTGCGAATATTGATTTAAAACTTGTTGTCTATTGTATTCTATTAGATTTTTCCCTGTTGAAGACTAACGATAATTTGTTCTATATTATCATAGTCATAATGTTCTTTACTGGGCTAGTTGAGCTCACCCTTTTTGTTCCATTTTTCTTCTCAGGAGGCGAGAATGTAGCGAGTACGAGTCGGGGTATGGAATGATGGTTCTAGAGAGAGTTGTTTAGTAGTCCTCACCATTTTTTTTGTAAAATAATGTATCAATAATTATGTTGAGGATTTATTTACATGTGGATATTGTCTAGATGGCAATATATGTATTTAAACTCACAGTTTTTATGTTGTAATAATAAAGTTGTAGTTGTTTCTGTACCATGTTTTTGGCGACTCCGAATGGGTGTTGTATACCTATTTTGGGGGCGTCACAATCACTCCCATTCTCGCGGTCACAGCATAGAAGAATGTTGGGCACTCCGCCACCTCATCCAAAATCTAATTGACAGTGGTGTCCTGCACCTAGCGGACGATGATACTGTGTTACGTGCAAGTGAGAATGCATGTCCTACTAAGTGGAAGAGTTTGGTAGCAGTCATATTCACTGAAACTGATGGGGCTAATAAATCACTCACATTGCCAACAATTCAACTCAGAGGAAGCAACAATCCTTTGAAAGTGGTCTCTCCCGAGCCAATCAACTTGCCATGCAGAGCACAATATCCTATTGTTAGGTTGCGCAAAGTTCCGTGGAATTATGGAGAAGGTGAAGGATCCACCTCACATACAACTGCTACAGTGTCGAAGGAAAATCCATTGTATCTTCCCCAACGGGTGATGAAGTCTACCATCAAAACAAAGGGGAAAATACCCATGGAGAAGATTGAAAAATTCCTCCGCACTATGGGTCATAACGAAGCCAAGGTGGTTTTAAGCTTAAAAGAAGCTCCACAACAAATATCAATTTTGGACTTGGTCCTAACTTCCGAGGATCACCGGACGATCTTGCCAAAGGTTTTAGAAGAAGCCTATCTACCAACATCAATTTATACGGAAAAATTTCAACATCTGGTTGATCACATTTTCAACAACAATGTGATATCCTTCACTGATGATGACATACTGCCCGAGGGGACCGGTCATTGCAAGCCATTGCACATTGCGGTCTTGTCCTCCGGATACATGCTAGCTGGAGTCTTGATAGATGGAGGTTCATCTCTAAATATTTGTCCATACACTACCTTGGTGAAGATGAATATCAATCTCAACCGACTCCGGAGTAGCCATACTGTCATCAAAGCTTTTGATGGAGCCCGCCGGAATTCGGTCGGAGTAATTGAACTGCCAATCGAAATTGGTCCCCATACATTCTGCGTATCTTTCCATGTGCTCAAGATAGATTCGGGATACAACCTGCTCTTGGGATGACCATGGATCCGTATGGCTGGGGCAGTCCCCTCCTCCCTTCATCAATAATAAAAATACATTATCAACAATAGCCTAGTTACGGTCAACGCTGAACCAGAGTGTCCTCAACATGGGGACATGCCATTCATCAATGCCAATGCAGATGTTGAACCGGTCAATTTTCATGCCTTGGAAGTAAGCAATACCCAATACCATGCTATTGGAACGCCATTTCCCGAACCCAAGATTTCTGCCGAGGTAATGTCGGCTACTCAAGAAATGATGTCATTGGGTCATAAGCCGGGACAAGGGCTGGGTAAAGATCGCCAGGGTATCAAGTACCCAATTCAATTAACCAAGCAAACAAGAACAGTTGGACTAGGCTATTCTGCCAGTTCTAGTCATACGAATCCTCATAAGCATCAGCCGATTCCTTCAGCTTCAAATGCGCGACGTTTATCTTCGCCTTCAAACTCTGAGTCTGCACAACCTCCTGTAAAGGTGCCAGCCAATATCATGGCTATGTTATTTCCCAAGCCGGTACCGGTGAAGGAGAAAGAAGTCTTTGTTCCAGATCCCGCAATGGAAGAGGAGGAACGAAGAATCAAGCAAGACGTCATCCGAATGATGTCAGGCATACACATCATCGTTCATGATGAACATACTAACAGATACACCCAGACGATGACTGCCCAGACGTAATGGCCATCATTCGGGAGAAGGAGGAAGATGACAGCCCCTCCATCACTGCAGTCCACCCGAAATTTGCCTTTGCCAATTGGAACAGCACTCCTTGCATTGGTCGACAAGGGTAAAACGGGCATAACTCTTTCTGCCATGTAGATATCATAACTGCTTACTTTTCTGTACAGTATTAGCAGTTTATTTTACCAGTATATGTTAACACTGTATATGATCAAAACGTTTCATATATACTAAGTGAAAACATATTTTGTTTCAGGACCCTGAATTTAGACTTGCTCATACGGTGCCTCTTCTCCACAAGGATTGTACCTTTGATGTAGAGATGAATTCAGCCTTGATGGAAATATAGGATGACATTGAGGTGCCTCCAGAAATTCAAGAATGGGTCAAAGACAAACCTAAACCCAACCTTGACCAAACCAAAGGAATGACATGATTACGCTATTAACCCAATTTCAGGATGTGTTTGTATGGTCTCATGAAGACATGGTGGGTTTATCCACTGACATTGTCCTTCATCGCCTTCCCATTAAAAAGGGATTTAAGCCAGTCAAGCAAAAGCTCAGGCGATTGAAACCTGAGTGGAGTCTAAAGGTAAAAGATAAAATTGTGAAACAATTTCAAGCTGGCATCATCATGGTGTCCACATATCCTGAGTGGATATCCAACATTGTTCCCGTGTCTAAACCCGGAGGGAAGGTGCGAGTTTGCGTGGATTACCGGGACTTGAAAAAATCTTGCTTAAAAGATAGCTTTCCCGTGCCATTTATCCACATTCTTATTGACAATACTGCGCAATACTGCATGTACTCCTTTGTTGATTGCTTTGCGGGGTACCATCAAATCATGGTTGCTAAGGAAGATTGTGAGAAAATTGCTTTCATCACGCCTTGGGGAACCTTTTGCTATAGATGGTTGTCATTCGGCCTCATCAATGCCGGAGCCACCTATCAGCGAGCTATGATGGCTCTCTATCATGACTTAATACACAAAGAGATAGAGATCTACGTGGATGATATCATTGTCAAGTCCCGGAAGGAGGATGACCACTCCATCTCAAGAAGCTATTCAACAGGTTGCGTAAGTACAACTTGAAGTTGAATCCAGCTAAATGCGCCTTTGGCATTAAATCAAGCAAGTTGCTAGGATTTCTAGTCAGCCAAAAAGGGATTGAGTTGTATCCTGCCAAAATCCAGGCCATCGCGAAAATGCCCATTCCTCAGACAGAAAAGGAAATACGGGGATTTTTGGGAAGAATCAACTTCATTAGCAGGTTTATCTCTAAACTCACAGCAACCTGTGAGCCAATCTTCAAGCTATTAAGGAAGAACTCCTCCATGAAATGGAATGATGAGTGCCAAAATGCCTTCCTCACAATCAAGAAACAGCTAGTCAAAGCTCCTGTTTTGGTATCACCTAGGGATGATGTTCCCCTGTTCATGTACCTGTCCATAAATGACAATGCCACGGGCTGCATGCTGGGACAGAAAGACGATAGAGGCCAAGAACGAGCTATCTATTACCTCACTAAAAGATTCAGTAGCGGTGAACACAAGTACACTCTGATCGAAAAGACGTGTTGTGCTTTAGCATGGGCTTCCATGAGGTTACAACATTACCTCCACGGTCACACAACCCATCTCATATCCCGCGTGGATCCTCTCAAGTACGTATTCAATAAACCCATGTTAAATTGCCAGCTGTCCAGATGGCAATTGATCCTACAACAATTTGACATCGTATATGTGACTCAAAACTCCATCAAAGGTCAAGGAATTGCGGATCAACTGGCTGCTGCACCTTCAGGGGATTTCAAACCCTTGGAAACGTACTTTCCCGATAAGGGAGTAATGACAGTTCAGCAATACCATCAGTACGATACGCGCTAATCATGGAAGATGTATTTCGATGGAGCTGTTAATATGGAAGGTTCTGGAGCTAGAGCAGTTCTAGTGTCTGGTATGGGGTAACAATATCCCATCGTCGTCAAATTGCAGTTTTTCAGCACCAATAACACAACTGAGTAGCTGTCTCATGGGGATAAAACTTGCCCGTTCAATGGGCATCAGGTGGTTAACTGTATTTGGAGATTCAGAGTTGGTAATCAGATAATCCACCGGAATCTATCAAACCAAGGATTTGCATTTGCTGCCTTACCATCAGCAAGTTTTATAGATGGTTTTGGAGTTCGAAGAAATCTCCTTTCTACATGTTCCTTGTAATAGGAATGACTTTGCGGACGCGTTAGCAACTTTGGCCTCCTTGATTAGCATATCAGACAAAGGACACTTGACAAGCATCACAATTTCCCTGGACAAGGCCCTAGCCTATGGGAATTACATCGGAGAAGTATCGAATGAGCTACCTCCCATCCAGCATCATTGGTATCAGCATATCAAGGAATATCTATGAGATCGATCTACACCCGTTGAGGTGAGCCCGACTGGGAAATGGCTGATCCATCGAATTTCTATGAAATTCTACCTGAGTGGAGATGCGCTCTACAAAAGAGATGCAGGACTAGATCTCCTCAGATGTTTAGACAAAGATCAAGCCCAAAGGCTTATGGATTGAATCCATGGTGGAGTCTGTGGCCCCCATATGAGTGGCCCCCTCCTTGTCAAGAAAGTCCTCAGGACAGGACATTATTGGCTATCTGTCAAAGATGATTGCAATGACCACGTTAGGAGATGCTATCAGTGCCAGATTCATGGGAATCATATACATGCCCCTCCACGGGAACTCCATAATATGAGTTCGCCTTGGCCCTTCTCAATGTGGGGAATGGACGTTATCAGGCCCATTAAGCCTAAAGCCAATAATGAACATCGATTTATCTTCACCATGATCGACTACTTCACCAAGTGGGTAGAGGCAGCCTCCTTCCCCAGGGTTACCAAAGAAGTCATCATTGCTTTCATCAGAAACAATGTCGTTTGTCGATATGAACAACCAGAGGTGATTGTGTCAAACAATGCTAAGAACCTCAACAACAAAATGATGGAGGAATTATGTAGTAAATTCCACATCAAACATCTTAACTCTGTCATCTATCGTCCAAAAATGAACGGTGTTGTTGAAGCGGCTAACAAAAATATCAAGAAGATTATGCAAACGATGTCCGCCAACCACAAAGATTGGCCTGACTTATTGCCTCTTACTCTGTTAGCCTACAGAACCTCAATGCGCACTTCCACTGGGGAAACCCCCTATGTATTAACCTATGGGATGGAAGCAGTGCTCCCCATAGAAGTTGAAGTGGAATCCCTCAGAGTGTTGATAGGCGCTCAGCCGGATAAAGACCAATGGGTACAAGACATGTATCACCAATTGTCTCTAATAGACGAAAGGCGAACCGCGGCTATCTTCCATGGTCAGTTATATCAGCAAAGGATCGCCAGATCCTACAACAAAAAAGTCTGGCTACGGCAGTTTAAACAACATGACTTGGTTTTGAAGAAGATCATTGGCAACCAAGATCGATCTAAGGGAAAATTCGCTCCTAACTGGGAAGGCCCGTTTGTTGTCAAGGAAGTATTGACAAGGGGCGCTCTCAGATTGCAAGAAATGGACGGCGATGAATTTTCACTGCTCATCAATTCGGACACTGTGAAATGATACTATGTCTGAAGTTGCCATCAAGCAAACATCCTAATGTTGGATCATCAAATCACCAGTCATTTCGGTTCTTTAACCATTTACCACATACAACTCTTCCACATTCTGCCCCTCAGGGAAAACATACTTTTCAAGCCAGCAGTCTGGCTTCTCTGCGTTCATACGACTCATGTCATCCCCCTACGGATTAAACCTCTCACGTTTGTAGTTTGGCTACCCATACATGGGATCAAACTTCTCATACCTACAGTTTATCCTCAACCTAGGATTAAACTTTCTCCTCCCCACAATCTGACCTGCACATGGGATCACGCTTTTCCACTCGCCTTGAGGGGCGAACTACGTCGACCTGATCTCCTCTTCAATAGGAGTACGTAGGCAACCATTTCATATGGCCCGGTCGCAATAAAACAAAAACAACAAAAACATTTCCACCCTTTTCCTTACAAAAACAAAAATAACAAAAACATTCCTACAACATTTATGCCACATACAGCTTTGAACCTCTTACACCAGGTTCGAACTACGCAGGCCTGATCTCCTCTTCAATAGGAGTACGTAGACAGCCATTCATGGTTCGATCTCACCCCCTACCAAAACATAAACCCTTATCAATTAGTACTGGGATCATCTGTCAATCGACTACATTTCGTTGGCTTCAGACTAAAGGGATGGAATTACCTGAACTCCTCCAAAATATGAGATTCGGCGACCATATAAGCTGCGGTCATACCTTGAAGAGCAACACCAATCCATAAGAGATGGAATTAACTAGGCTTCTCCTAAATAGAAGTACTGGCGACCATCTGTGGTGCGGTCAATCTCAGAGATGAAAGTCACACTCCTCTCCACATTTACATGCAGAAACCAATCCCAAGACACCAAAGATGGTTGGGATACATAAAGATCGATGATCCATTCTGAAATGTCCAAAGACAACTCAATGTTCATCCATCCAGGAGGAATTCAGAATACATCAGGATCACAAGCCCTGAAGCAGCAGGCAAAATATCAAGCAAGTAGTAAAGCATATCTAAAAGGGAAGTGATCAAAAATATATTTTCCTGATATATATATAATGTTGTTCGATATATAGAATGTAAACTTTACATAACTAAATGGTTAAGCTAGTCTGTGCAGGAAAATACAAGCTCATCTACAAGTGAGGGTATATGCGAGCTAACAAGCCCAACATGGCATCCCTTTCAGAAGAAGGAGGTGAAGCTGTGGTCTCCTGTATGAGAATATCCACACGACCCAACAGATCTGCAGCCATCTGCATGGTGACCATATGCTCATCGATGTAAGTGTTCATCTCTACGATCATGCCAGTGGTAAGGGACCTCACTGCAGTACTATCTGTGACGGCTACATCCCGGGCAGATATGGCACTATCCCGCTCAACTATCACTGCATCTCTGGCTGATCTGGCCTCATCCCGATCACCAACAGCGACATCTCTACGAGTTAATGCCTCGTCTTTCTCTAACAGAGCTGCGTCTCTCCCATCAAGGGCAGTCAACATCAAAGATCGAGCCTGATCTCTCTCGAAGGTCATCAGATGAAGACTCTGCTCAAGGTACTGTGCTGAGTGCTAAATCATAACAGTACTGGTGTTGGGAGAATCTAGAAGAGATGCTGGGAATCCAGAACCTAGCCCTTCCTCGATGTGGGAATCGATGTCCTCCATGGGCTCTACATCGTCTAAATCAATATCCGGTATTGTGGATACTACCCCAGCCGATAAAATCTCTGTCTCCATCCATTCGGAATACTCTGCAGAACAACCTAGATGACTGACAGAAAAATTAGCTATCTCACGCTGATCCCAACATGCATACACACGGGATCGGTCCTCTACGGAAAGATAGCGAGAAGTTAAACGCTGACCTATCGCCCCCTCGAAAGGATGAAAATCCTGAAACTGGTCAAACTGCGACATCACGGCCAGCGGGTGATAAGTAGTCATGCCCCTCAAACCAGCCAGAGGGAGATAATCCATGCCCGGAGCATGAGTAATAAAGTTGTATGGTGAGCTGAGCCCCGAGCATGGCAATATGACAAATGGATCTCTGACATTCGCCAAGAATATGGACCAAGACATAGCATCTGTACACTCCGATGGCTGAAAGGAGTATGACATGGCTATATCATGGGTGAACCAGTACCAATGTCGTCTAAGAGTGCCAATCAGTCTCAAGTGTGGCATAAACCACACATATAGCATGATCGAGCTGCCCGTGAATACTCCTGTCAGATAAGTGCAGCAGTAGGTGGCTGACCGCAAGGTCTCTGTTATAATCATAGGTATAATGGTGCGACCCTCCCTGAGAGCTCTCACTGCCATAATGACACCAATGTCTATCTCATCCATGTATCGTGGCATATAGACATACGACAGCATGCATAATAGCAGTACATCAATCCTGGCTAAATGCCAATGATCCTCCGGTCAATTGAAATCCCCGGAATGTCGTGTATAACTATCTTCAGAGCCAAATCTGTCCAACAGAAAATGTTGGGATATAACGTGGCTCGATGTAAGCTCATCATGTACCACTCTGCACCTCAATCCAGTGAGGGTCATGAACCGTCGACTCATGTGCCCCCAAAGCCATATGCACGCAAGGTCTGTCCAGTGGCAGCATCGTCAACCGTGTATACTCCTCCAAAGTAGGAGTCAACTCATAGGTCCCAAATTGGAAAACATGCCTATTCGATACCCAATGCTCTAGCATGCCCTCCACAAATCCTGTGGGAACCTGAAACATCAACAAGGTCATAGTATGCTGCCAAATGATCTACGGTCACCCTTTTTGATGGTGACATGCTATCATACAATGATCGCATACCCGATGCCACCAATGATGGTGGGGTATGATCAATACGGCTAACTGTCGAAGATGACATCTGTACGGGCCGTGTCATAAGATCATCCAGGGGTCAATGCTGAATATCTCTGGACATACATAAATATGCATAACATGATACATGCATTGCAGATAATAGATGACAATATGATTTAGGGAATGAAAAGCTGTGCATACATTTCTAAGTATATCAACATTTAATACATCATCTCTGTACAGCTACAAATATATGGAAATGGGGCACAGACGCCCTACTACTAACAGAGGCCTATCAAAAGATATAGCGAGAATGGGGCACAGCCACCCAATAGCTAACAGAGGCCTATCAAAAGATATAACGAGAATACACATCAGAAGAAGATAATGGTGTCAATGTCTACATCATCAATCCTGTCCACCTGATGTAACTCCTCCTGAGTCACTTGATCTCTATCAACAGGGATGTCAGGCCTATACAAAGGAGGATCTGCTCCGACAAAACCGAATGGGTCGTCTGAGGGGCCAGCGCCTGAGCTAGAAGGATCAAACGAATCTGCCTCTGCCGGATCTCTGCCCAAATACCGGATAAAGAAATGTGCTTGGTCTAGTCGCCGAGTCAAACTATCAATCTTTGTCATATGAGTCGGATCTCGGACACAGGCTATCTAATCCGTCATCATCACGGATCTTGGAACCATATCCCCCATGAACTGAGTGGCGCAGGACTAGGCTCCAATGGTACGAGGGAACCACCAACACTGGAACGTCTCCTGAGTGCAAGGACCCTCTGATAATCTAAAGTCGTCAAACCCCAACAATGGGATATTAGTGACGGGTGTTGCCTCTTTTTTAGTCTTAACAAAAGAGCTCTAACTCATGCAAGCATACATGTGTCAACAAACAATACAGAGCAAGTAAAGTATCGATCCCACAGAGAAAGTTGTTTAATTAAAATCACTATGCATTAACTAATTCACTATATTTATATGCTCAAACTAATGACTAAGATTGGTTTGTTCTCGAATTGCAAATAACAACTAAAACAATAATAACACGGAATAAATCAAATCTGGAATTAATGTAACAACCCGATATTTTCTATATAAATAAATAAGAAATTTTGTGAATAATTTTTTTTTTATTAAGGATGAGGATTTGTACAAGATTATGTGTATATGTATTTATGTGGTAAGTAAAAATATATTTATTACATAATTATTTACAAATGAATTTATTTTAAAATTATTGATTATTAAAAAGTATATACTTATAATAATCAATTTATGGTAGAAATATTTTAATAATTATTTTCCATGAAAATATATAATCATATATTATTTAAATAATATATGAACTGATTTTTGGAATAATTATAATAATTATTTTATTTGAATTTTAGTACAGGTTATTAAGTTAATTATTTTACCTTAATTATTAAGGTTAAATAGGAAGAATAAATCAAATATGGTATCCAAACCCTAATTTTGGATTATTGCCAAGGTATGAGAATAATAATATAATATTAATTATCTTTTGATTTTTCAGTGCTATACATATGTACTGTATGTACGTGTTGATGATGATTGGTCAATGATAGTGTTTAATTTTAAAATGCTAATATTATTTGGTTAAACCCTAATTTTACTAAGGAAAAACCCTAATTTGAAAATCAGTTGTGAGTTTAAGATTGTTATATAATCGTGTTATATGTTTTATGATGAGTATTATATAATGATTTGATTAATTAGGTAAACTCTAATTAAAATTCTAGAAGTCCTAATTTTAAGTGTAAACCCTAGTTTGAAACTCAATTATGAATTCGAGATTACTATATAGCGATGTTGTATGATGGTATGAACAATCAGGTAAACCCTAATTAACAATTTGAAATATTAATTTTTAGAAAACCCTAATTTTTATAATTAGCAACCCTAATTAGAAATTATAAGACCTAATTACAAATTGTAAACCCTAATTGCTATTTTAGCAATATTAATTATAATTAGAGATATTAAACCCTAATGTTCCTGTACAAGGTAATTATAAAATTAATCATAATTAGGAAACCCTAATTTCAAAATTTTAGAAACTAAAATTTATTTAATTTTTATTTCATTTTATTTTTGAGTAAACCCTAAAATAGAAATCCTAGATTTTTGCTAAAATGGTCCAAACCCTAAACCCTAACCCAAACCCTAAACCCTAAGGGTTTGCATGATTACAAGATTGCCCTTAAATTTCCAAGCAAAAAGACCATTTTATCCTCTTGAATTATTGGATTTTGACAAGTGTATGAGTTGTTGGAGTTGGTGAGCTAACCTTGACTTTTTAGAGACTTAAAATCTCTAGCAAAACAAGTAATCTCAGCAGCCATGTGCATTATAACATCTATATATAGAATTGGAGAGAGAAAAATCTCATTTGGCCACTTATTTTGCACAAACTCACATCCTTGAGTCTCTCTCACTAAAACCCACGAAATTTCTTAGCATTTTAGTCCCAAAACACAGCCCCACGTCCACCATAAACAAATCAGCAACACAAAATCAGAAATCGATCAAGAAGGTATAAAATCCTAGCTTTAATTTATGTCCATGATCTGATCTTTGATGTTGTTTTTTTGTGTTAAATGTGTCATATAAGATGTCTAATGATGATCTGGGTTGCTAGATGATTAGATCCATAACATTTAGAAGCTCGGATTGGTGTTTTTCAAAAATTTGGGAAATGTTCAAACTGTGGTCTGACAACTAATGTCAGTGGCCCCAGATCCTTGTTCATGTATTATTTTTGTTGTTTAAAGGTTTACATATGTAGTCTGCCATGTTGGCTTTGATCTGGATCAAGAATCAGGCCTAGATCAGTTGTAGATTGTAAGTTATAACCGGTCAAAGGTCGTTGACCGGCATTGACTGAGCCATTTCTGGGCAGCCCAGAAACCGTATACTAGCGTCTGACAAGTTGTTGATGGTCTTAGATCTGTCAGTGTGTTAATTTGTTGGTTTTATTGTTGTGTCTAAGTTGTAGCTGGGTATAAGTACTACAAGGTTATACCTTAAAATCGCCTTAAAAGTAAACGAGTCAAAGGTGGTGGATGGTCAAAGTAGACCATCCGGCCATATTTTCTGTTTCTGGGAATTTCTAGAAATTGATAGAAGTTTGTTTCTGACGAGGTTTGACCGGTCTGGATTTGACGATTTTGTTATGTTTTTTGTTGATATTATGTGCTAGATCTACTCTCCTACATGTTAGCTACACACTACCAGTTTTAAATAACAAAAATATTACAAGCTCAACAAGTTGTGCAAGCCCAAATATGGCTACACGAACTGTTCTTCATTTCTGGGTAGCCCAGAAAATGAAGAACAGCTCTGACAGCCACTTTGGACAATCAGATCTTGTAGGTTATGCACGTTATGATGTGTTTTATAATTGTATCATGTAGTCGTGTATGTTTACTACATGATCTGTCGAACAACAGACCCAAAAACATAATACACTCGGTTTTAATCTTGGTTAAACTAAGCAACTCGGTAACTGGCAAGGTTTTCTGGGTTTGTATCAAGAACATGAAGAACACCTATAGCGACGGTTCTGTCGCTATAGGTGGTCTTTAGCGGCAGATTATTTAATATTTTTCGAAAATTAATTATTAAATAGAAAAAATTAGTTTTTAATTATTAAAAATACAAAATAAATTATTAAAAATTATTAAAAATTCCAAAAATTAGTTTTTAATTATTTTTAATATATTTCATAAATATTTAATATTTATGAAATATTAAAAGTATTTAATTTATTTAATTATAATATTAAATAAATTATTTAAAAATGATTTTAATATTAGAAAAATCATTAAAAATTATATTATGATATAAGAAAATATTTTAAGTTATTTTTAATGACTTTTAATATTTTATGATAAATTTCATTAATAAATTAATATTAATGGTAATTAATTTATTTACTAAATGAATTAAGTAAATTAATTAAAAATGATTTTATTATATTAAAAATCATATTAAATGAAAATAAAGTGTTTAAAAATATTTTAAGTTATAAAATATAACTTTTAATATTTAAGGGATAATTTCATTAATAATTTAATATTAATGATTATTAAGTTATTATTATTGATATTAAATTTATTTAATAATTATATTAAATAAATAGTTTTAAAATAGTTTTATTAATTTAAAAATTATTTAAAAAGGATATAAATGAATTAAAAATATTTTAAGTTATGAATAATGACTTTTAATATTTTGATAAATAGAACATTAATACTTTAATATTAATGATAATTATTTAAAAATAATTTTAAATGTTTTAAAATCATTTAAGGGTAATATTAATACTTTAAAAGTATTTTGAGTTATTATACATAACTTTAATATTTTGGAAATGATTTCATTAATAGTTTAATACTAATTAAATATTTATTATAATAGAATTGATTGGTATTTAAATCATTTAAATATGATTCCAATGTTTGAAAATTTATGATAAATTATAATAAATGTTTTAAAATTTTATTGAGTCATTAAAAAATAATATGACTGATACGTACTGATGTTAAGTTATAGTATAGAGTCTTAGACTCGATAATTACCCGATAAAATTGTCGGTAGACCGACATGTTTCAGAAATTGATCTGGACTTAGATATTTTGATTGTATAAGTGATTATTTGTGATTCAATGGTTATTAAACATAGGTGCTAATGTGATTAGGTTATGTGTTGACTGCAATAAGCAGTGTTATGTGTTATAGTATGTTGTTCTAATCGAACGAACTATCTTATTAATGATAGGTTGTGAGATAAGCGATAGATCTTAATTATAAGTTGTAAGCAGCGCTTCAGGCAAGTATTTAACCTTTGCATTTTCTTTATGCAATGGATGTGAGTAAGAATGTTTCTAAACTATATTATTATTGTACAGATTATGAACTTTATATTATATAAGCTCATTAAATATCAACATGTTAGTATATGATAATTCGGACATATATATTCTGTTCGTTAATTTCTAGAAGTGGTTAAACAAGTGTCCCCACATGGATAATCATTGTATTTAATCACATGTTGATATACATTTGACAATTACCCGTATACAGATATATTGAATTATAGATTATTGTTGAACAAGATAAAACCTTTGATTTAGAACCCAGACAGGTATGAACATCCCTACACGGGAAATTTTTTATGCGCCCCGGCGGACAAAGGATGAACGATAATATCGTTCTAGCAATGTAGTATTGATCAATGCAGGGCATAACGGGCTGATCACCCCCGTGCCCGTAAGTTATGACGGTTTACAGATGAATTTCTGTTTAACCTTTTCAAAAATGAAAACAATGTTCATGGCATGTCACCATAACCCCAGATATAGTCATTATGTAGTTTCAAAAATTTGAAAGAGAGTTGTTATGTTATTATTATCGGTTCAGAATACTTCACAACTATTGACTTGTTGTAGAAGAATAGTACAAAGAAAACATTTAAATCCTTTCAGCTTATATATATATATATATATATATATATATATATATATATAATTGCTATTGCTTGCTGGGCACTCAAATGCTCATCCTTGCTTAAATTTAAATGTTTTCAGCTAAGTGCGAATGACCAGAGAACTCTGCTAAGAACAAAGAAAAAGGGAAGGTTGCTGAATGAACGAATAACTATGTTATGTAATAGTTTAATGTTATTAAGACAATTATGATATATATTATCTATCATGGGTTGTAATGAATGTTTAAAGGTTTCGTACTTGGGAGTTAGACTCTGATAATTATGTAAATTAATTTGATCTTTTATATTATTGTTATTATTATTAGTATTATTCCGCTCATAGAAATGGTATCGTGAAGAACCGAGTTCGGGTTTCAAGTATCCGAGTTTGGGGTCCTCACAATTAATGGGATCCTAACTTCATTTAATACTTCATTCAATTGCCACTGTCATGCATGACTTTTTCACATATCATAGGAAAGTAGCCAAGAGCACTAAAAGAGTATTAGCCATTTTTCAATGCACTAAGACCTACTTACACAGCATCTACAGATGATAGACTCTATGGAATCATCAATATAGCCAAAATCACTATATGTCTATGTGAAATTGCAACTATATTGATTTTAAGTTCAAGCCCTAATTCTAACTTATACGGTGAAACAGTATATGTCTATCTGGTTCACGAAATACATAAGCCATATAACACAGCCCTATATACGTATACTATCATGATTACAATCTATATTTGCATGTTCATTGTTAATTCCATACAAATACTGAAACGAATGGTGATCAAGCATTCATACATGCAAAACAATCATGATAGACATCCCATATGATATATAAAACAATCCAGCATTTAAGCATGCAATCAAACTACATATTAAAATCCGTTAGAATCCCATAATGGAGTTTAGTTCATGACTGAACCAAAAGCCATTATGGGATCAAATCTAAACATGATTAATAAACAAACAATTTAAAGATGAAAGGTAGAAACAATCAAACCCAATTACTGAATATAGATCAATATTCAAATCCTCATAAGATTCCAGCAAAATAATAATAATAATCCACTCTGGTAGAAAATCCCAAGAAGAAGTAAGAAAGTAGAGTTTTGGCCTCCTTCTACGTTGGAATCTCTCCTAGAGAGTAAACCCTAATTACGATGTAAAGAATACGACTAAAATTATCAAAGATACCTCTGACACCAGTCAGATATCGTTTTTAAAACATTACAACCCTTAAAAATTGGAAATTAAAATAAAACAAATCAGCAGCTTCAGGCCTCGCGCGCGGCCGCGCAACTTGCAGTAGGTTCTATGGTCTGGCTGGGTACTCGCGTTGGCGCGAGCCTCCAAGCTCTTCCTGTCGCGCGGCCGCGCGGCTTGCACTCTACAGATCCTGGTTCTTGTTCTGATTCTGTCATGCTACTGCTGCTGCTACTTGTTCATTCATGCTTAATATCCTTCCATGCTTGGTCTCCTTGCTCTATTTCACCTTCATGCCATGTATATCCGCTTTTGCCTTGCCTTCACGCATCCATTAGCCCCGTGCCCTATAATACCACCAAATTTGGTCGATTCCTGCACTTATTCACCAAAAGGAGTTTTAAGTATATGCAATGCTAACTAACATGAAATGAAGTTAAAACATACTAAAATGTACTTAAGATGGGCATAGTTCGCATGAATTGGTACTCCATAAGTAGGTATAAAACCCACTTATCAAATACCCCCAAACTTGAATCGTTGCTTGCCCTCAAGAAATGCATACAAATGAACAATGAAAATGCAGCTATATTACTATGCAACTAAATTGTGATGCACTAATCTCACGTTGTCCCAACTATCATAGAAATTCAATCCAATTTAACTCAGCGAATTTTTTCTAGATTTAAGAATACAGATTCAAATCAAACTGCAGGCATAATGTCATACACTTAGATAATTCAAAAATGCTATAGAGATGCTGTGTGTGTTGTGTTCACCAAAACTTGATTTAGGCACAGAATACTCATGATATCTTGCTCAAAACAGAAATTTGTAGCTTAAACCAAGACTTATGTATGTATATGCAACCAAGACTATTCCAATATCTTAAAATAAACTAAGGTTCAACACTGAGCTTAACTTCTTTATTTCTACCCACGAGGGCGACTTTTGCACTTCCCTGCGGTGTTTATTGTTGTTTTTCTTTTCTTTTTCTTTTTCTTTTTCACATGACTGTGCAATGTCTTATTCCGTTAGGCACACTGCTACCCCTTAACGAGCTTTCAACCAACGACTCCCAGACCATGAAAAACCTTAGGGCGCTAGGTGTAGAGAAAATCCCTTCGGGCGTACTTACTCAAGTAGCCAGGGCCCCAAAATAAGACTAGCCACGTTATTGTTATTCTTCTTTTCTTTTTCTTTTTCTTTTTTTATACACAGACCCATGTTTTCCCAAAGTTTAAAAATCAATGTTTTATACAGTCTATACTCACTTTTCACATATTTTCCTGTTTAAAACTACATTTTTCTATCGAGTATTGCAACACATGCTTCTTATACCTACAAGCGATTGTGAACACATTTGTGAAAGCATTTAAACAACATTATGAATTTCATTATGTCAAACATTATATCTCAGCTCGTATTATCCAAAATACTCAAAAATCATTTAACAAAATTCACTATCATCATTGGCTAGACAAATATTTCTATATGGCAAGAACTGTGAGATATGCAAACTAAACATGAGCATGCAACTATATAAGGAAAAATATACTCTAAACATGACAAAAATTAAAATTTGAAATTGAACATGCAAAAACTAAAGAATTAAACTAATCATGCTAAACTACATGCAACTAAACTACTCCCCAATACCCCAAGACTTAGAATATTCAATGACCCATTGAATGAAGGTAAAGGGTACGAAAAACTCCCCTAATTATCGGTGGTGCCACCCTCCTCGGGTGGTGAATCTGGTGGTGGATATGGTGTTGCGGTTCCAAACTGAGGCCATTCTAGTGTTGTTCCTTGTTGTGCAAAAGCTTAGGCCAAGGCCCTTGTGAGTCCCGTCACAAATGTGCCCAAATTATCGTACATGGCATCGACTTTGCGCTCCAACCTTCGGAGCTGGCGATCGCCATGGGTGGCACGTGCGTACGTGGACGGGCCGGCTTCGTCTGTCTGCGGTGGTTGCTGTGACGTTTCTGGAAAAGTGGGCTGAAGGATGAATCCTAGTTCGCGTGGGTGTGGTACACCACCTGTCCACTCCTTGAAATTTGCAATAGTCGCATGAGTGATTGCATGGTTTGGGTACTGCAGCTGCTCATTATGCCATTGGACTCCTTCTTGATTACAGAGCATGGCTACCACCGATACATGCGGAATAGTCCCATTTCTGTTCCCATGCATATAACTCAACATGTTTCTATGGATTAAAAGGCTGACATCAATGTACTTGCTTTGATGATTCCCCACAAAATAAGCGCACGCTCAGTGGTTATTGCATTGAAATTAGCTGACGGAACTAGCTTGGCACAAATAAACAGGTTCCAGGCTTGGGCATATCGATTCAATGCTGACGATGGAAACGATTTTGGTTCAGTTGTCCCTGCCTTATACTTCCATTTGGTGCCCAGAATACACAAATCAGTAATCACCACTGCTAGATCTATTTCGAGATATGCACCTTCTATCCAATTGTCAGACCCGGTGGGTGGTACATCATATATGTTGAATACTTCTCTGATCGCGGAAGGTCAAAAATTCATCTACTCTTCCCGAACTAGCGTGATTCCTCTTGTTATCATCTCCTCAGCATTCACATAAAATTCTCTAACAATCCCCACGGGGATAGGCATAGGAGATGCAGTTAAGCCAACCCAGTCTCGTTCGCATATCATATACTAGAGTTGGCCATCCTGCTTCGCAGGTAGAAGACCTCGTTCCTTCACAAAAGATTTAGCCACACTCCGATAATAGTCGTGCTGGGCTTCCAAACTGATAAATTTACTCTCGTCCAAGACATCCTCTTCGTGGTGATCGGAGGAAGATTCTGATGAAGACAAGAGTGAGATTGCACGTGCTCTTTTTGGGCCCATGTGTGGATGATAGAGCGAATGCAGAGGAATTGTTGATGAGCGTCCCCCCAATCTTACTGCTACACAGCCCAAGTAGAGCCCTAGATTTATGTCAGGAAAGAGATGTGTGGGTATGAACTTTGATGAGGGTTGATTGGCCTTATGAATATAGGAGAACAGAATAACACGCTTCTGTTACATTAAAGGAGAGACCCAATTAGACCACAACTCGGATTGTGTACTGTTAAAAAAATTATTTCCACGTCTGCGATCGCGCGCGACCGCGCGTCCTTTCAGTGGTTCTCAGGCACGAGCGCGCGATTGACATTATTGGTCTGAGATGTGTAGCGTGCGGGCGCGTGGTCATGTGTTGTGTTCATCGCGCGGCCGCGCGATCCTGCTTCCTGCACTGCTATTTTTATTTTTAGACTCTGCAAGACAAAAATGCATGCTCTCCAATACACCTGCCATTCATCAATGAACCTTATCAACACATAGTTTACAAATAAGCATGAATGTCTATGGTAGCACCCTTATTTTATACAATGTATATACACGCTCCCCTTCAATATCAGCTAGTATGTGAATTATGCAGAGATAATCGCATGGTCCTAACTTAGGTTGAAATTGAGTTAACGCGAAATTTTAACTAAATAAATAAAGAGTGAAAGAGAGAATTTAGAGATAGAAAATAATGGGTTGCCTCCCATCAAGCGCTAAGTTATAGTCAATTAGCTTGACTGTCTCTGATGCTCGTGTTGAAGAGAGAATTGAGGCGACTTTATGTATGTCTACCTCACCACCAAAGTAATGTTTTAAGCGCTGTCCATTCACCTTAAAAGGCTTGTCTGGCAACGTATTGAATATTTCAATAGCAGCATGAGGAAAAACGATTTTCACTGTGAATGGTCCTGACCACCTCGATTTTAGCTTCCTAGGAAAAATTTTAAGTCTGGAGTTATAAAGCAAAACCCTTTGTCCTGGTTCAAATGATCTCTCAATATTTTTCGGTCATGCCATTTCTTCACTTTCTCCTTATACAGCTTCGAATTCTCATATGCCTGCAATCTGAATTCATCCAACTCATTGAGTTGATGTAGTCATTTCTCCCCGGCAGATTTCAAATCCAAATTTAGCTTGCGAATTGCCCAATATGCTTTATGCTCGAGCTCCATAGGAAGGTTGCAGGCTTCTCCATACACGAGTTGAAAAGGTGACATACCCAATGGTGTCTTATATGCCGTCCTATAAGCCCATACTGCATCATCTAACTTTAATGACCAGTCCTTCCTTGTGGGATTCACAACTTTCTCCAGGATTCTCTTAACTTCTCGATTTGACACTTCAACCTAGCCATTTGTTTGTGGGTGATATGTTGTAGCAATGCGATGATTCACCCCATATTTAGCCAATAAAGTTGTAAACTGCCTATTGCAAAAATGACTGCCTTCGTCATTGATGATAGCCCTTGGAGTCCTAAACCTTGTGAAGATACTTCTGTGTAAAAATCTGAGGATGACCTTGGCATCATTTGTCGGAAGAGCTGCCACTTCTACCCATTTCGAGACATAATCTACAGCGAGCAGAATGTAGAGATTTTCGCAGGAAGAAATGAAAGGCCCCATGAAATCAATTCCCCATACATCAAAAATTTTGACTTCCAAGATTGTATTCAATGGCATTTCATTCCTTTTAGAGATGTTCCCCACTTGCTGACATCTATCACACCGCTGGACAAAATTGTATGCATCCTTGAAAATTGTCGGCCAGTAGAATCCTGCTTGTAGTATTCTACCCCCTGTTCTTTCACCACCATAGTGTCCACCATACATAGTTGAGTGACAATCCTGCAGAATCTCCTCAGTCTCGCTATATGGAATACACCTTCTTATAACTTGATTAGAACACTGTTTAAACAAATAAGGCTCATCCCATATATACCATTTGACATCATGCAGAAATTTCTTCTTTTGATAACCCACCAAATCAGAAGGTAGCATCTTACTTACCAAATAGTTTGCATAGTCTGCAAACCATGGCACTTCCCCTTTCACCATAAACAACTGTTCATCTGAAAAGGATTCATTGATTAAAACCTTATCATCTGTCTCCCTTTCCAGATTCTCAAGTCGAGATAAGTGGTCCGCCACTTGGATTTCAGTGCCTTTCCTGTCCTTGATTTCCAAATCAAATTCCTGTAGTAATAAAATTCATCTGATCAACTGAGGCTTTGCATCCTTTTTTGCCACTAAATGTCGAATTGCGGCCTGATCCGTATACACTATCACCTTTGTGCCGATCAAATATGCTCAAAATTTATCAAAGGCGTACACCACTGCCAATAACTCTTTCTCCGTGGTGGTGTAGTTCAACTGTGCGTCTGTAAAGGTCTTGCTGGCATAATAAATAACATGAAACATCTTCTCTTTCCTCTGCCCCAAAGAAGCCCCTATGGCGTAATCACTGGCATCACACATCAGCTCAAATGGCAATTCCCAATCTGGTGCAGTAATAATTAATGTTGATGTTAATTTCCCTTTCAGGTGCTCAAATGCCGACACGTAAGCCTCATCAAAGATAAAATGCACATCCTTCTCCAATAAACTGCATAGTGGTTTAGTTATCTTGGAGAAGTCTTTGACAAATCTGCGGTAGAAACCTGCATGTCCCAGAAAGCTACGAACACCTTTTACCGAAGTAGGTGGTGGCAATTTCTCTATAGTTTCCAACTTTGCCGTATCTACCTCGAGTCCCTTCTTCGATACTTTGTGTCCTAGTATGATTCCTTCTTGTACCATAAAATGGCATTTTTCCCAGTTCAGTACTAGATTTGTTTCAACACATTGCTTCAAAACCATCACCAAATTCTCGAGGCATAGA
Source organism: Panax notoginseng (assembly GCA_016801055.1). Classification (NCBI taxonomy): domain Eukaryota; kingdom Viridiplantae; phylum Streptophyta; class Magnoliopsida; order Apiales; family Araliaceae; genus Panax; species Panax notoginseng. The sequence continues at coordinate 90,343,169 of CM029021.1, read as the reverse complement.
TCAAACGAGTCCCCGAAAACTGAGAAGTCATCCATAAATACTTCCATATTCTGCTCTACCATATCTGAAAATATAGCCATCATGCATCTCTGAAAAGTGGCTGGAGCGTTGCACAACCCAAAAGACATTCTTCGGAAAGCGAATGTGCCGTAAGGACATGTGAAAGTTTTTTTTTCTGGTCTTCTGGAGCTATCATTATTTGATTATAGCCCGAATATTCGTCCAATAGGCAATAGTACTCATGACCTGCTAATCTATCCAACATCTGATCAATGAATGGAAGTGGAAAATGATCTTTCTTAGTAGCCTTGTTGAGTCTGCGGTAGTCCATGCATACTCTCCACCCTGTTACTGTTCGTGTTGGAATTAACTCATTATTCTCATTAGTCACTACTGTCATGCCACCTTTTTTCAGTACACACTGTACTGGGCTCACCCATGAGCTATCTGAGATTGGATAGATTATGCATGCATCCAGCCATTTTAGTACCTCTTTCTTAACCACTTCTTTCATTATCGGATTAAGTCTCCTTTGTTGCTCAACTAACGGCTTACTTTCCTCTTCCATCAGGATTTTATGCATGCAAAATGAAGGGTTGATCCCTTTGATATCCGTTATGGTCCAGCCATTTGCTGATTTGAACTCTCGAAGCACTCGTAGCAGTTTTTCTTCCTGAAAAGATGTTAATGCAGAAGAAATAATTACAGGTAGCTTCGAGTCTTTATTTAAAAATGCGTACCTGAGATGTTCTGGAAGTGGTTTTAATTCTAGTTTTGAAGGTGTCTCAAGAGATGGCTTTAATTTTACTGAGGTTTCTCCTGCTTTTGTCAACGGCTCAACAGGTATTCTGAATTTTATGACTTATGGAGTGGTATTCAGATATTGCACAAGTTCGTCAAGTTCCTCGTCCTCCAAATCTGAATTTTCAGCAATTACACTCCTCAAAGGTTCGTCATCCACCCGACTTTGTACTTCATCATTTACGACCTGATCCACCAAATCAACCAAGAAACATTCCTCTTCCTCTGCTGGAAACTTCATAGCTTTGAAGACATTAAAGGTGACCTCTTGATCATGAACACGCATAGTGAGTTCCCCCTTCTGCACATCTATCAGAGTCTTTCCTGTGGCTAAGAATGGTCTTCCTAGTATGATTGGTATGTTTTTGTCTTCCTCGTAATCCAATATGATGAAGTCAGCCGAAAAGATAAATCTCTCTACCTTCACTAATACATCTTCAACAATTCCTCGTGGATACGTGATGGATCTATCAGCTAGCTGTAAAGAAATGTTTGTTGGCTTTGGATCCGGCAATCCCAACTGGTTAAACACTGACAAGGGCATCAAATTTATGCTTGCCCCAAGATCACATAAACACTTACTGAAGTTCATCTTTCCAATGGTGCATGGAATTATGAAGCTGCCCGGATCCTTCAGCTTTGGAGGCAATTTCTGCTGAAGCACTGCACTGCATTCCTCTGTCAAGGCTACTGTTACAAACTCATCTAGTCTCCTCTTCCTTGACAGTATACCCTTCATAAACTTGACGTAGCTGGGCATTTGTTCCAATGTCTCGGCGAATGGTATGTTGATCTGCAGCTTTTTGAATACTTCCAAGAATTTGTTGAACTGTTTATCTTCCTTTTTTATTTAATCTCTGCGGATACGGAACTTGAATATGAATTGGCGGTACTGGACTCTTAAGCTTCTCCTCTGAACCTATTTTCTCAGCCTCTTCCTGCTGAACCTCAGACTTTTCTAGATTTTCTTCTTGAGCAACTGACTGCTCTGCCTCACGCGGCCGCGCGCTCTCCTCAGTGCAATCTCGCGCGGGCGCGCGACTTGCAGTACCTGACAAATCTTTCCCAGATCTCAATATGATCGCTTGACACTGTTCCTTCCCGTCTCTTCTTGGATTTGTCTCTGTATTACTTGGCAATGAACCCTGGGGCCTTTTAGTAAGCATGTTCACCATCTACCCCATTTGAGTTTCCAGATTCTTTATAGCCATTACTTGGCTCTTGATCATAACTTCTGTGGTTGCCATGTATTTCATCATCATCTCCTTCACTTCTGATTTCTTTTCTTGCTGAGGTACAGCTGGAGTGTGATGTTGATATTGTTGCTGAGAAAATCCCGGCGAAAAGGGTGGTCTAGGATTAAACTGTAACTGCGCTGATTGTGACTGAAATTGATTATTCAGTTGAAACTGATTCTGTTGATTCCCTTGATTAGTCGACCAACTAAAGTTTGGATGATTTCGGTTGTTGGGGTGGTATGTGTTCTGAAATTGACCTTGGTCTTTTCTGTAGTTGCTCACATACTGCACTGATTCTGAGCTGATAGCACATTGATCCGTCGAGTGTGACCCCGCACAAATCTCACATACGAAGGCAACCATTTTTACTTTTCCTTCTGCCAAAGTATCTATCTTCTTTGCTATGGCTGCCATCTGTGCTGACAACTAAGTAATAGCATCAACCTCCAACACACCTGCAACTTTGGGTTGTGGCATCCGAGATGTAGGATTCTGAAAATCGTTGGATGCCATTGTCTCGATCAGGTTATACGCTTCTTCATAGTTCTTTGCCCATAATGCCCCTCCTGCAGCTGCATCTACAATCGGTCTCGACTGCCATCCCAATCCATTATAAAACGTGTTGATCACCATCCAATCTGGCATACCGTGGTGTGGACACTTCCTCAGCATTTCTTTGTATCTCTCTCATGCTTCATATAAGGACTCGCTCTGTTGTTGCTCAAACTGAGAGATAGATGTCCTCATCTTTGCAGTCTTAGCCATTGGGAAGAACTTAGCCAAGAACTTCTGTGCTAAGTCCTCCCATATAGTTATAGATCCTGTTGGCAAAGAATGAAGCCAACTTTTCGCTTTATCCCTCAATGAGAATGGAAACAACCTTAGTCTAATAGCATCTTCCGTCACACCGTTGTATCTGAATGTATCACAAATTTCCATGAAACTTAACAAGTGTTCATTCGGATCATCTGTAGCAGCACCCCCAAACTGAACTTTATTCTGTACCATTTGAATAGTGCCAGTTTTTATCTCGAATGTATTGGCTGCTATCGATGGTCTGACGATGCTAGACTGTAGTCCATTTATATTGGGCATGGAATATTCCTTCAGAGCCCTATGCTCCTCTCGTTGCTCTTCTCCTTGTACCTCGGCTGCCATGTTAGCTGTCGTATTTTCTAACTGTGCTTGTAAATTTCTACGAACACCCACTTTCCAACCTCTCCTGTTTATGTTATCCTGAACAGGTGTTAAATCGTGGTTGGATGACCGTGTGCGCATAAAAATTTATCCAAGTTCCTGAAACAAAGACAAAAACTGAAATGAGATAAGACTAGAATTGTCTAAGTCATATAATATAGCTTAAAACTAATGATAATAATACTAAATTAAACGCCTTTCCCCGGCAACAGTGCCAAAAACTTGTTGCCTCTTTTTGAGTCTTAACAAAAGAGCTCTAACTCATGCAAGCATACATGTGTCAACAAGCAATACAGAGCAAGTAAATTATCGATCCCACAGAGAAAGTTGTTTAATTCAAATCACTATGCATTAACTAATTCACTATATTTATATGCTCAAACTAATGACTAAGATTGGTTTGTTCTCGAATTGCAAATAACAACTAAAATAATAATAACACGGAATAAATCAAATCTGGAATTAATGGGATCCTAACTTCATTTAATACTTCATTCAATTGCCATTGTCATGCATGACTTGTTCACATATCACAGGAAAGTAGCCAAGAGAACTAAAAGAGTATTAGCCATTTTTCAATGCACTAAGACCTACTTACACAACATCCATATATGATAGACTCTATGTAATCATCAATATAACCAAAATCACTATATGTCTATGTGAAATTGCAACTATATTTATTTTAAGTTCAAGCCCTTATTCTAACTTATACGGTAGAACAATATATGTCTATCTAGTTCACGAAATACATAAGCCATATAACACAGCCCTATATACGTATACTATCATGATTACAATCCATATTTGCATGTTCATTGTCAATTCCATATAAATACTGAAATGAATGGTGATCAAGCATTCATACATGCAAAACAATCATGATAGACATCCCATATGATATATAAAACATTCCAGCATTTAAGCATGCAATCAAACTACATATTAAAATCCGTTAGAATCCCATAATGGAGTTTAGTTCATGACTGAACCAAAAGCCATTATGGGATCAAATCTAAACATGATTAATAAACAAACAATTGAAAGATGAAAGGTAGAAACAACAAAACCCAATTGCTAAATATAGATCAATATTCAAATCCTCATAAGATTCCAGCAAAATAATAATAATAATCCACTCCGGTAGAAAATCCCAAGAAGAAGTAGGAAAGTAGAGTTTTGGCCTCCTTCTACGTTGGAATCTCTCCCAGAGAGTAAACCCTAATTACGATGTAAAGAATACGACTAAAATTGTCAAAGATACCTCTGACACCAGTCAGATATCGTTTTTACAACATTACAACCCTTAAAAATTGGAAATTAAAATAAAACAAATCAGCAGCTTGCAGTAGGTTCCATGGTCTGGCTGGGTACTCGCGCGGGCGAGAGCCTCCAAGCTCTTCCTGCCGCACGGCTTGCACTTTGCAGATCCTGGTTCTTGTTCTGATTCTGTCATGCTACTACTGCTGCTACTTGTTCATTCATGCTTAATATCCTTCCATGCTTGGTCTCCTTGCTCTATTGCACCTTCATGCCATGTATATCCGCTTTTGCCTTGCCTTCACGCATCCATTAGCCCCGTGCCCTATAATACTAGCAAATTAGGCCGATTCCTGCACTTATTCACCAAAAGGAGTTTTAAGTATATGCAATGCAAACTAACATGAAATGCAGCTAAAACATACTAAAATGTACTTAAGATGGGCATAGTTCGCATGAATTGGTACTCCATAAGTAGGTATAAAACCCACTTATCAACGGGTGACTATGATACGGGCCAATGATGCCTAGCAGGAGGCAAGATCGGCATACAAATCTCCCCTGTGGTGCTCCTAATAGCACGCTCTCATAAATAGAGCTCGCATCCTCCATCTGTAAAGAGAGGAACTCTCCGGGTGGAGATCACATACTCGACGCCAGTCGGGTACCCATCCTCAAATCTGATGGCTAAATGTTCCTCGGAATAGGGAATCCATGTAATGATATCAGCTGTCAACAACTCCAGCTGCATGCGGCAGTGAATGAAACCCTCAGCTATAGGGACCTTCGCCAAAATGGAATGATGCCATCGTCGTCCCCGTGGATAGCTATCTAAACCTAACACACTCACAGGACGCAAGCATGGGAGCCTCTCATAGGCCCAAAACTGCCAAAACAATGGCAAAACATATGCGGTCAGTAAACACTCTTAACCTATAAATGGGAAATGACAAGAGAAATATTCACCAGCAGAAATGGGTAGAATCCTAGCCAAGCCTCGGTCAAACCCTGTGAGCGCATACGCATGCCCCGGAGGAAATAGCCAAAGGTGTAGGAACCCCAATCATACTCTCCAATATGGTCCACATGACGCGTGGCGCTGATCAAAGCGAATGACACCGTAGAAGAGTTATCTGTTATGAAGAAGCCTCTAATGATCATCAGGAACAATCGCCGAAGAATGCGATCCCTGACTCTGACATCATCAGGCATGGGCTCACTCAAAAGCCCGCTCGTAGCATCTACGCTCAAAGGACCTGCACGGACAGTCCTGCCCTTGAGCGCCTCTGCCGGAACTCCTAACAAGGACATGACGGCAGTAGGGGTAATATTCGCCATGCAAGGCACTGGCTCCCATCCAAACTCCATACCTGTGATAAATCGTCAATCCATCGGCGTCATCATCACCTCGCAGTCCAACAAATGGAGTGACTGAGTCTGATGAAACCATCGCTCAGACAATATCTTGAGATAACCCACGGGACAATGACGGGGAAGGATGGAGAAGAATGTCTCGAATCCACAATCATGCACTACCGCTCTGTAATCAGGATGAAGAGCCTGATACATGGAGTGTATGCTAAACCAATTCCCTCGAGGCTGTGTGAAGCCGGGAACCTGCATGAAATGCAGATCAACATCAAAATCCTTTACTCCTCGTCAATAGGAAAGAAGGAAGATCAAGATCTAACGTCATACCTCGTTAGCATGCAAGTACATCGAGGGATGTCTGCTCAAGTCACCCAGAAGCTCTGGGTATGCCACCTGAATACAAGGGAGCTCCCTATGGGGAACATGTGCAGCAGGAGCGGGATCCTCAATCAGAACATCCTCATCCTCGTCCTCAACGTCTGGCACGTCAGCCCGAACTGGATGAATCACGACCTCCACCAATCGACGAGGCTGTCTGACAGAACGGGGTCGAGGCACTTCAGAAGCCCTCCGCCATATACCAGAAGTAGTCCTGCGGGAACTACTCGGCTGATCCGGATCCATAATATCTGGACAACAAGTCTCCAAATCACCTCAGAAAGGGTGTGGTAGTTCCTTACCTGGAGCTTTTTAAAATGCATTTTATGACTACATGCATGCATGAATTACTTTAACATACATCTATAGTGGAGTTAAAATTGCATGACTAATTAAATGCCTACATTTTGGAAATTTTTGCCATAGTCCCCTTTGAAAATAGGACTATCCACATGCACATAGGCATGACTAGGTGGCCATGCAGTAGCACACCTGTCCCAAAGTCATATACATAATATATGCATTAAAAATCAAAATCATCCATGCATAAGGTTACACTCAATATCAGGAGTATTTTGCCTTTCTACCTTTTGCTCATTGGGCCTCAAATAGGACAAAAATAGCAGAAAAAGGTGCCAATTTGACTGTCTCAAAAGTCAAATTTTTTCACATCATTATGTTCAGCATGGTTTAATACTAACATTTACTATGTTGAATATTTTTTATCAAGTCATTTGTGCATACATAATCACTACTATGTGTTTAGATGCACTTCATGCGATAACTCATTTTCTAACGGATAAAAACTGGAAAAAATACATGCATACGTTACCAGGATAGTGCAGAACACTTGTACGGTGACAAAATTTGCAGAAAATAGCCCGAACTCAACAGATCTGAAGGAGGCTCTCGGATTTTCCTTTGCGAGACAAGTTGAAAATGACTTGTGAGACCAACATGCTGGATTATAACATCCACGGTTGGCCGCAGGTCCATCTGCGGCTGAAGCAGGTGTACCTGCGGCACCCCTATATGGGCCCCACCCCTCCGGCTCGGTCCAGTTCGAGTTGTAAAGGAGTTCTCACAGACTAGAAAGGTCAAATCGGGAATAAAAATGCTACGCGATTGAGCAAAACAGCCTACAATCATGGTCTTCTCAGATGGAACTTTGAGTCTGTACATCACTCATTGGTAGTCACCCGAACACGAGGTATATCCTGCCAATGATCTCATTTATTACAAATCACATCCGGCAATACCTTGTACAGGTTAATGTCGCCAACTCCGTGTCATTACCCTAAAAGATCAACGTGATCCCCGACAGGGGTTACAACGTAGATCCCCGACGGGGGTTACAACGTGAAGCCCCGACAGGGGATTAAAAAGTATATTCAGCCATTGACACACATATCAACGAAGGTCAAGCACCCTTGACGTTATCTCAGCCGATGGCGATTAAACCTATCGAAGCTCGAGAGCTATTAGAGGATTTCATGCTTGATTACTAATATTCCCCAGCGGATCCCCGGCGGGGGTCACAACGCAATGTTCCGTTGATTTACACGTCAGCGAAGGTCAAACAATCTTGACAATATGCCTACAGAGTATCAGCCATTGATTCACACGTCAGCGAAGCTCAAACAACCTTGACAGTCTATCCCACCGGGTTTTCATCCGTTGATTCACATGACGGTGAAGTGAAAGTCGACGAAGGTCAGGCATCCCTGACGGCATCTGTTGTTGGCAATAAATACAACAGAATCTTGACATGTCCGGGCGATACCAACCAGGAAAGGTCAACGTCATCAAGGAGGATCGATGATGGAATAAGTTATACACATCCTCAAACAGACCAAGCTTTATCCCCACATATCTCTTACACATAAGAGGTACATCTTCAGGATCAAGTCGTTACCAAGGACCCAGGAATTTGGTGAAACCCCCAACATCAACAGATTCGGATTACACATCAAATCTGGTCATCATTGTCAATCCCCAGTTGAAGCAACAGGGAGCCAGCAATCATCCCCAGCATGTTGGGCTACAACCCCGTACACATGCATCATACATTTGCATCATGTTGCTACATATAGTACCATGTTTGTCTTGTTGCATTTCAAGTGTCTAGGATTCTTTATCCTACCCATGCATTGCCTTGCATGAGTATGATAAAGAGGGGCATCTGTAGACACTCAAAATTTTCTGTACACCTGTCACTAACATTGCAGGAGGACAGATTCATCTTTAAAGAGGGAACCCTGGAAGACAATTCATATCCATTCTGAATACTACCGGAAGTTCGACATCAACCCCAGAACACACACCTGGAGTAACAATTCCAACCTCGGAGATAACCCCGAGGCGTGCAGATCCAATACCGGAACACACACCGGAGAAGACTGATTAATCTCGGAGATAACCCCGAGGTATCCAGTCTCAATCCCAATCATGGGAATAGCTACCAACCTTGGTGATCACCCCCAAAGAATGCAGTTTCGGCGATAACCCCGAAAATGTTTGTTTCAAATGCAACCAGCTTCAATCTCGGCGCTCACAACGAGATACTCAGTACCAACCCGGAGATAACACCGGGAGGACAGGCACACCTCAGAGATGACACTGAGGACCTTCAACATTTGCAGCAGTCCAATCCTAGCGAAGCCCTGAGCAATGTCTGCTTTATCAGCCCAAACCGACGATAACACCGGTGAGATCATCATCTCGCCAACGCGATGCCATGTCACGTTGTCTCAACATTTTATACACACCTCTCTACACAACGATGTCCCACAAGAATCAAGGAGAACCAATCCCGAGTGACTATTGTGCGGGGTAACGGATACAATTTGAAGCTTGAAGACCGGAGGGCATCGTCCCATCTTCAATGACTTCGTACAAACTCTAATCCCATGCCATTGTACAACTCTCGACAACGACGGTCCGAAATAGGTCTTGTATACCTCAATCGGATGCCCGGATTGCAATTCTGAAAGTTCGAGTGAACATTACAGTGCTTGAGTGCACGTACTACGAGACGACCCGACCCGAGAAACCCGGGGCAACCCGGGTAGCCTCTGGTACACCTGCGGCCCAGTCGCAGGTACACCTGCGGCCCAGCCGAAGGTACACCTGCGGCCCAGCCGCAGGGACACCTGCGGCCCAGCCGCAGGGACACCTGCGGCTCCTCCCTCTTTAAATAGAGGGCTTGGGGTGGCCATTTTGCAAGAGAAAACGACGAGGAAGCCCTGCCCAATTTGCTCTGTACTCACCCCATACTAAGTGCTTTCTCATTTTAAACACATGTGAGCTCGTATATAGCTACTTTTGTACCTACAAAAGCTAGTGTTTACCCACTTTAAAGATATAGAAGTCTTCTTTGGCAGCCCACTGTAAGCCTTCTCACGCACTTTAAAGCCTTTCTCTTCATCTTTGCACACACCCTTCTTCACGTTGAGAGTCGTATTGCGTGCGTTTGCCCAGACTTCGGTCCGTGATTTTATTTCAGTTTTATATATATTATATATATATATATATATATATATATATATATATATATATATATATATATATATATATATATATATATATATATGGCCTAACATTATCGAGTTATGCCTCGATTGAGCCTAGACTTCAGTCTGGAGCATTTATTTACTTATATATATATATATATATATATATATATATATATATATATATATTCTGTTGTCGAACTGTGTTCGATGAGCCTGGATTTTACATCCGGTGCGTTTATTGCTTTTATATATATATATATATACTAGCGATAACTCGTGCCTGAAGGCACGGCGTAACGAAAAATTAAATTAAAATTTGAAAAATATTACGTTATCTAAAGACACATACCACCACAACAATTAATACATACTCAATCATCAATACATATCCAACCACCAAAATATCGAGCTAGTCGGTACTAATTTTAAAAAATTTCGGCAAAATTTTCTTTAAAAATAGATATTCAAAAAATTATAAACCTGTCTACAAAAATTACAATCATCAATACATATCCAAACTACCAAAAAAATCATCATTCCATACCCAAAAATTATCATAACCATGTATAATTAGTTAACTTTACAAAAGACGAAACAAAAAAATACAAACGTACAGAAAATAGAGAAACAACATGTTGCATAAGACCCATTATTTTAGAGCTTACACCAAGTATCCTTCAATGTATACCTGAAAAAATTTGAAATATAAAATTTATCAAAACATATGAGTCAAAATAAAACAACAGTAAATTCGAAACATAAGAACCCTTACTTTACCCTAAATTATCTAAAAAACAAATGACAAGGCAATAAATAACATTCATCCATGTGATACCAAAAATTTGAGTAAATAACAAAACACTGATGAGTGATGACGTATAAATGAGTTATTGCTATGATACATTTAGGATCAAGTACTCAAGTAGAAACTATAGAAGTAATAGAACAAACCCTCTCCCTCTTCCTTAGATCTGCGTCTCAACCTGCGAGTTCTCTCTCTTTTTTCTTCGAATCCTGCAAAATTATCCAAAAACATACTCAGACTGCCAACAATATTTAAGACAAGTACATGAATTAGAAATAGCAATGTCATTACATTCATGGCATCCAATGGTATATCCACAGTTGCATCATGCTTTTGGCCAAAACCTAGGGTATTAACAACCATTTGAGGAATGCGTGACTTTGATCCAGGAGCAGCATTCCCATTCTGCAACAAATACCAATATATATAGAAAACATTTAAAAAAACATATACAAAGAAAAGTAAATAACATCCAAACTGCATCCCAAAACTATCTCAAGTCATAAATGATTATATAAAGTCATCTAGAAAATCGATCGAGGCATTTCTAGGACTGTTGTCCAGTAATAACGCATTTAATTAAAACTTCATGCTTTTATGTGTTTCTCTAGCAATTCTCAGTGGGGATAGATACACTTGTTCATTCTTTTCACCTTGCCCTACATTAGAATCTCTTCCACATCTCCTACTCTATGATTGAAGATAGACCCCGGCATTGTAGATACTCAATACATATGTCATTCCACCAGTTGGAAAACCATACTCGCCGACACTATCTGCAATCCCCACCTATCATCTGCGTGCAAAGATCTCACCATCGATGGCACCATCTTCTCCAAATTTGGTGCCACCGGCATTCCAAAACATCATCATCTTCCAACACCACTGTTGGTTCTACCACTACTGTGAAAAGCCAACACCTACTAATTAGTGTTCTTCGATGATTTGTGTGAAAAACTCCACAATGGTACACATTGTTATCGTTATGGGTGTTAATTTTATTTTTTAAACTATAGATAGATCATAGATCCCTGGGAAATTAAAAAAGAGGAAAAAAATAACATTGAGGAAATAATGCTTAACGGACGAAACCTCTGTTAATTTTTATTTTTTAACAGATTGGACTGAATTTACAGAATCTATAATGTTAGAGGACCAACTATGTTAATTTATAATGTTTGAGGGTCAAATAAGTTACAAAATTAATTAGTAGACTAAATGTGAAAAATATGTATATAGTTAGGGGACTCACAACGGGATTATCCCTTTAATTTTTGACAAAAGTTCAGATCCTTGGTGCCAAGCATGACAAATGAAACCACTCAATCAAGTTTGACAGTAGTCAACTCAAACACACAACAAAGATTAGGCATTTCTCTCACTAAAGCACCATACATTAGCATTAGGCTTCCATAATGATGTAAGACAATGATGTAGGACAAATTTTGGAGATGAATACTTGTTGAAAATCTTTGTTAAAACAATGAAAAATTAACTCGGGTGAGGCTCTGCGCCTCACTACCCCCAAGGATCATTTACTTGGGTGATGTTCCACGTACCACTACTCCAAGGATTTCTCAACCGTGGAAGAGAGGAAAATACCTCATAACTAAATATCAATAATCTATTTTGTAGTGTTATTAACTTGTGGGGGATTACATCAATATTTGTAGACTCAAGTCACAAATATTACTTGGGAAATAATAAAAAGAGATAAACGACTAAAATACCCATATGAAATATTAAAATCCTAATAATATCATTCCAGCTTGCAATACAAACAGAGTAAGGTGTGTGTTTATATTCTAACAGATGTATAAAAATATACATGTTAGCCTATGACTGTAAATACTGAGTAAGGTGTGTGTTTATATTCTAACAGAGCAATAATCCAACAGCGAAAAACAAAAATAACCAAAAAAGAAAAAATAATGGAATTGGGTTCACCTTATTATTGTCCATTAAAGGGGAAGGCAAGAGAGAAAGAGGAAGTGAATTTGAGCGGCAAAGGTCTGGGAGAGTGAAGACTGTGAAGTGAAAGAAAGCCCTTATAATTACTTAATGAATCGTAGGTGTGCCTGATCAGTTTTGACCTGCAAAAAATGGAATGTGGGCTGTTGTGTTGAGTAATGTATCTAAAACTGTTGTGGACTCTTAGTTCCATAATAGAACTGAGAGTCCAACAATTAATACAAAAAGAGTGATGAAGGGAAAAATGAATCCAGTCATAGTTTCTTTATGAGGCAAACATTAGTGTGCTTCTCATTCCCAACTTAAAATTAGTTCTTGACAGCTTTGAGCAATTAATTGATTGACGATAGTGGGCTCATATTAAAAAATCTTTGTAGCTAACCATCACACATCGTCATAATCCAGCATAAATTTCCACAAAGTATTACAAATGAGAGATAAAAAGTACCTGATCCGGAATCAACACACCAAAAGATTTTGAAATCGATTTAGTGACATCGGAAATCAGTGGATAGTTCAGATCACCCAACCTCCAGACTTTTTATCGGTTTGAACCCATGCAAGGTGGGAGAACTACAAAAAATAACAATATAAATTTATTTTACAATGTTATTAAAGGTTTCCAACAAATAAGAAATTTAGATTACAACGGATATTGGTTAATGACAATAAAACACTTGCACAATTCAATCTACCAACATGATAGACCAAATAGATTTTCTTTTATCATTTCAGAAACAACATAGAAGAATAAGTTGATAAGCAACAAAGACTACCTATTGCAGAGATTTTAAGGAAGTCCCTTCTCCAACACTGTAGACAAAGGTTGGCACCAATTACAGTATTATTTAGACCTAAATTCCAGTGTTCAGACTCAGGAAGCACATTTGCACATTGCAAATAAAATTGTATATGATGTGGACTTAAAGTTAGGGGTGCAAAATTAACTACTCAACTTTCTATAGGGTTTTACATTCTCCCTCATAAAAACAAATAACCCATGTAATTAAAGAAAATCAAAACTTGTAACCATAAAGCCGATTTCTCACAATTTTGAAATAACATAGGAAAATCACCCACCACACTGTCTATTGAAACACCCAAAATCTCTGTATTTAACTTCTCGAATTTGGCATGACGGTCACTAAAAGCAGTAATCTCTACACAAAAAACAACAGGAAGACAAGGAGGATAAATACATATGCGGCTATTATAAATCTTCATTGTGCATTTAAAACTTTAAAGTACATAGTTGAATAACCAATTTACCTGTTGGGCAAACAAAGGTGAAATCCAGTGGATGGAAAAAGAGAATTACATATTTCTTTCCAATGTAATCGGAGAGTTTAACCTGCGAGCACAAACCCCTAAAATTAGAAGCCCATAAAATTAGAATAAAAGTAAAATATTTGAAAATGTGACTAAGGCCCCAAAATGCAGTGTATCATATCTTAGATTTATTTTTCTAATCCTTGACAGAGCATTACAAAGAAAAATGAATTGACAGATCACATATACCAATTGATTCAGCATACAGAAAAAAAAACACAATCACCCCATGAGTACAGCTAAAAACACTCCATGGAAAGAAATTTGATCAAGTATCTTTTTTAGTGTTTGATAAACCAAAGGCTAAATGAAATAGCACAGCATAACTAACATTGTAAAATTCACAGCGTTGATTAGCATAACCATACAAACCCATACCCGCCTGATTCTATGAGCAAGAATACTAATTGAGACAAATCATGATTATTCCTCACACAGAGTTTACAAGTTCAAGTGTATAAATCAACTATCAAAACATCACCATTAATTATTAAAACTCATTTCTAATCAAACACAACATCTGCTTCAAAGTCTGGTGCTACATTTCCAACCAATGGGAGTTCACTCTAAACAATGAGGAATAATAATTGTATTAACTAAACCCTAACATTCGACAATGCAGCCTAAAAATCACTATAATTCTTTTTACCAATTCTCCTAACGTTTAGTCAATTAAACTAAAAATTTAATAGCGTAAATCGATTCCTCTTTCAAAGAAAATGAAGAGCTATGTATAAATGCAAACACAAACATAACACTATAATATGCTAAATGCCAAAGTTAAAAGCTCAAAGCAATAATATGAGCAGTGAGCTCCACTTGTAATAAACGGAACAATGCAAGATTTTCACGGAACATCACTTGTAGCTAGAAAATGTATTGCAATCAACTAAGCAAGTAATTAAGTAATAACACGAATGGTGCAATAGATAACAACATAGTAGAAAAAACCTGCAGCTTGAGCCTTAACCGATCTGGCCTTGGCGGATGATCGGAACACACTTTCAACACTGGTTCTCACACGGCCAAGCTCAACCCCCATAGAAACTGAATTAAGGCATAATCCAAAGCAAGAGCCCCTCTCAATCATGTGTAAAAGTGAACTTCTCTTCCTTAAATCTCAAAATCTTGGTAAAACCCCGTGATTTTGAAGGTCGAAACCTAAGTTTCCTTTCACACCAAAACTTGATGCCTGCAAAATATACTAAATTTATTACTATAAACGAAAAAGTCAACGAAGTAAATAAACATTTTGTACAGTAACGTAAAATTATTTAATAAAAAGTAATAATAATGTCATACTTGAAAAACACAGAAATTTGAATCAAAATGCAACAAGAATGTTTGAAAAGTTTAAAACAGGAAGTTGCAAATTCAAATCGAATAAACAGAAATTTTGATCGTTTGTTTAATTAAGGTGTTGGCGACTGATGAACTATGGTCGGTACAAGGTGGAAAAGCTCCAGAGCTTTCACAAGTAAAGGACACCATTGATGCCATAATTGCTTCTCAAAGAAATGCAACCTACCTAGGCCCTTGCTAGCTACGTTCGTTCTACTACAGGAAATTAAGTAGTGATCAAGAAGAATTAATTAGGAACCAAATAATATATTATATTCAACCACATTTTTTGATCATTGGCTTAGAAATAATTAAAATTATATCAATTGTTGGTTCAAGTAACTATCCGTACTATCAGAATTATCTTGTAATATGAGTGTATCCAGCAAGTGAGACTATTCCACAGTTATCTCCTTTGTTCAGTTCTTTTTATTTTATTTTTGGGATATGAACAGAGCTTGTTTCCTAGACCTCATTCTAACCTTCATAGGAGTTCTCTTCACTTCCTTCTTAATAAGCATCCAAACAATAACCATAGAAATTGTAAACTATAGTTGCATCAAACTGCTATCAAATTAAAATCTCAATCCATGGGGCAAAATTCAATAGAAAAAAATCACAGAACCAACTCAATTAAAAATTTAAAATTTATGGGGACGATTACCTTAACGGAGACGGTGGGCGTGGGATGAACATGATCATATGAATGATCATATGAAATTACGACGTAATCGGCCAAAACGACGACGTTGTTATGGATTTCCTCTGAGACACACTTCGTCCCCGTCGCCGGTAAGCTCAGCCATATGCCGTCACTCTAGGTCGCTCCCACCCCTGCTCACGTTAGGTCGCTCCCCCATCCTTTCCCCCATACCAAGATAATCGACGTGGAGAATCCAGTGGGCTAGTGGGTATCGTAATGGAAGTCGAGGAAGAGGAGAGCCAAGAAGAGATGGTCTTAGATCTTCGTTGATCTCTGCTTCGGGTTTCTCTCTACTCTACGTGATGGGCTGGGTACGAAGATTTGGGGCTGTAATTAGGGTTGGGTATGAGAAATAAAAGATTTAGGGGAGTTGAGAGGGATCGAGTTGGCTGGGTCTGAGAGTCTGTGTCTAAAATAGAGAGAGAGCGCATTTGAAATTTGAAAGGGAGAATGACGTGCATATTGGATGTGACGTTTATGTATTTCTCTCTCTGCTCTATTTTATATATAATATATATATATATATATATATATATATATATATATCTTTTACAACTTTCTTTACGTTTCGTCCTGCTTGGAGTTCACTTTGTGGCAGTTGATTGTTTTGTACAGCTTTATTTACATTTTGTCCCGCTTAGAGTTTCCTCCGTAGCGGTTGATAGCTTTTACAGCTTTATTTATATTTCTGATCCCCCATGGAGGTGCTTCGTGGTTGGTGATCATGTCTGTATATATATATTTATAGCTTTTATATATATATACCCGCTTACTGCTTTCATACAAATTGTGGTATCATGTGCTCCTAGGAATCATGTGATCACAGATTCAACCTATTGGATCTAGATTCGGTTCTCGTGATGGACATTTTCAGCTGTAAGCAGCTTGTATATTATTCTGCGGTGTCTGAATTTCCTCCGATGGTTTTCATACCCACGAGGAAGTCGGCATTATTTTGTACATTATTTTCTTATAGATACTTCGCATCTCGGAAATAAAATCAATAAAGCCGGATACTTAATAAAATGGAAGTATCAAAAGGTCTCAATTACTATTGAGCATCAGGGTTTGAAAAACCTTTTTTATAAAACATCATTGTCATATCTTGCTATAAATTGAATTTTTACATAAATTCAAACCCTGTGTATATAGGTGCGAACGAGGCCTCGCACTACTTCTAAATAACAACACATTGACCCACACACACACACACACATTCAGAAAATAGTTTCTTGAAAAGAGGCGGTCACCGTGGTAACGCGGATGTCGAGGGGTGCCTAACACTTTCCCTCTGCATAACCAAATCCTTGGACCTTAATGAATCTCGGTTTCACTGACCCGTTTAACAGTGTCACATCACTGGGTCAATGTGCAAACCTTTTCTCAGTTGTGTTGGTACAACCATTTAAAAAATAAACTGGCGACTCTTAACAGTCCATCGTCGACATTATACATGTCGGTCCTTTTTTACTTGTTTTTTCAAACAAATCTCACTTAAAATGAGAACACCAAAGAACAAGTAACGGAAAGGGACAATTAAAAATCTCGACGTCGACAGTAAGCAAGTTGATATAAAATATTCGTTGTGTCGGGGAATATTTGTTTTAACGGGGAATATTTGTACGACGACACAATCATTGGTGGACCCCACAACAAAAGTATTAGCGTAGATAGAAAACGACAGAAATATCTTTTTATAAAAATAACGGCGAAATTTTTTCATTAAACTGTTGAACTACCCGGTGGTAAAAGTATAGTAATATGCGTGGTTGCATAGTAGCACACGGTATTGATTATTGATGCTTACGTAAGAAGCCACTCAGTTTACTCAATTACTGCTACAGTAATTGTTGCATAGTATCTCACGTTATTTTATTCAATTATTGTAACAGTATCATCTGTATAATATTTTATATTATTAAATCAATAATTGAGACAACATAGTTATTCATATTATTATTTGTAATATTGACAATGTCTAGAAAGTTCTGTCGAGGAGAGGTTTGGTCACCTAATTACGCGCCAATAGGGAGAAATCCTTATCGAAAAGCCCCCTCTTTCCTGGGAATGATCTGGTTGTTAAATATTATGAGTTATAATATTAATGATAAATAAGTGTTGAAGTATTAAGAATGTGTTTATTGAAGATAAGTGAATTACAAAAGTTAGAGGGGAATATTTCAAACTTGGAAAACTTTAAGGGTACTAAAGTGTAATAAGTTAAATCAATTTGGGCCGTCGGTGGTGGTTTTAAAAGTAAATCAATCTGGACCTCGGTGGTGGTTTTAAAAGTAAATCAATCTGGACCGTCGGTTGTGGTTTTAATAGTAATCAATATGGACCGTTCGTTCTAATAGTAAATCAATCTAGACCGTTCGTGAAGAAGTTACTATTTAGTCCATTCACCTATAAATAGAAGCTTAATTCTTTTTTCATTCTCACTAATTCACTGAGACTCACAAGAGAAACTATAGAGAGAGAAACTATAGACAGCAAAGAAGAAAAGTATTCTGCTACTTCACTATTGCAGTATCTAGTCTTCTACTAAGGTAAGGGATATTATTTGTTGTATTTGTAAGGGATATTATTTGTTGTATTGGTAAGGGGTATTATTTCTTTCGTATTCATAAGGAATACTATTTTTCATATTCATCCTTTAATATGTTGGAACAACCTGTCTACGTGGATTACGTGCCGTATGACAGGTGAAAATCCATTTGCAGTTTCGTATGTTATTTCTTTTCATATTCATAAATCTAAACCTACTATGGTAAGTATTGCTTCTATAATCCCTGAAATTAATTGGATATCCTTGAAGTTTTGCGCTTCACCCAGTATCGTTTCATTGAAATATTGATCTGAAGTTTCTTATTAAATAATAATATTTTCACCTGGGGTACTATTCACGGGTTACTATTTATCCGATTACTATTTACTAGAATATTATTCACTCGATTATTCGGAGCACTTTTTATGCCCGGGATACTATTCACAGGTTACTATTCACGAGTTACTATTCATGGATTACTATTCACACCCGGTTACTATTCACTTAAATATTATTTACTCGGATATTCGGGGCACTTTTCATGTGAGGGTACTATTCACTCGAGTACTATTCACCCGGAGTACTATTTACGGTAAAAATTGATTTCTTTTCTGTCCAAGATTATTTTTGATATATGAATATTATTCTTGAATTTTACTCCACAAAGCAATATCATGTTGACAATTTGGATATTTTTAAACTCTGGATAAATTTAAAGTCTTTAATATTTATCATTGATCTCGTTTAATTGAATTCTTATTTCATTGTCATCATCTTCATGCTTATATTGTGATAAAAGTCATCTGTGGCTTACATGCACAGATGTACTATTGATTGGTATGATTATGACCAAGAATTATTCGGTATAATCATGACCGTAATGTTATAAATGATGTGATAAAAGTCCTTATTGGCCCGTAGTGCATTGATGGACAGTTGTTGGTATGATTATGATCAGGGATTATTCGGTATAATCATGACCATTGAAGATTACATGAATATCATTGGCCCGTAGTGCAGGGATAATTCGATGATATGGTTTATTTCGTTCGAATTTATATACTGTGCATCCATGATTTTTTTCTAAATAGTATCCTTCCATTCTCCTATAAATAGAAGCTCATTCCTTCATTATTTCTTACGAATTCACTGAAACTCTAGAGAGAGAAAATTATAGAGAGAAAGAAGAAAATTATTCTGCTACTTCCCTACACTTATATCTAGTTTCTTTTACGGTAAGGGATATTATTTCTTTTGTATTCATGAAGAGAACTTCTGTTATTCCATTATTTATTATTCGGTTCAAATAACCTGTATACGCGAGCTACCCTATACTTGGTGAAATTCTTCTGTTATTCCATTCGTTATTATCCTGTTGGAATATCCTGTCTGTGCGTTTTACGCCGGACCTGATTCTGTCTTTATTATTATGTTGGAATATCATGTCTGTCCGTTTTACGCCGGACCTGATTTCGTCTTTTATTATTCTGTTGGAATATCCTATCTGTGCGTTTTACGCCAGACCTGGTTCTATTAATTATTATTCTGTTGGAATAACCTACATGTGCGGTCTATCGCATGTATGGTGATCATCATACACAAGATACTATGATGATCTCAAGTCCAAGGATCACTTGTACTACTATCACTACGGGAATTCCTATTGACAAGCAAGTAAAACTCCATTAGGTATTCCTTAGCGAGCCATGTTCAGTGAACTTATTCTTTAATAAGCACTTACATACTTGATTTAGTGTCTCCACACAAATGATCATGAGATCAATCATCCTCATCCAATGAGCAAGCAATGTATGTACCAATCTATCCGGATTAACTAATCCCCAATTTAGTAATCCAACAACTAGGAACTATTTTAGTTTTAAGCTTTCTAAGAATTTAGATCTCATTAGAATGATCATCATCATTATTCTAAATGCATTGCTTAAAACTATGGGTTTATCACATATTATAAACAACATCATGTAGATAATTAAAAGTCTTTAATAAATTAGTACTTTTTATTAATAAATGAATAAGATTGTTACAAAGTATATGTTTTATCATCAAACATGATTGGCTTGTGTGCATACTACTTTCATATCCTTCAAGTTTTGTGCTTCACCTAGTATCGTTTCATTGGAATATTGATCTGAACTTTCTTATTAAATATCAATATTTTCACCCGGGGTACTATTCACGGGTTACTATTTATCTGGTTACTATTCACTAGAATATTATTCACCCGGGTATTTGGGGCACTTTTCATGCTGGGGTACTATTACCGAGTTACTATTCACGGGTTATTATTCACTCAGATATTCGATGTACTTTTTTTGCCGGGATACTATTCACTCGGGTACTATTCACTAGAGTACTATTCACGATAAAATTTGATTTCTTTTTTGTCCGAGATTTTTTTTGATACATGAATATTATTCTTGAATTTTACTTCACAAAGCAGTATCATGTTGACAATTTTGATATTTTTAAACTCTGGATAAATTTAAAGTCTTTAATATTTATCCTTGATCTCGTTTGATTGAATTCTTATATCATTGTCATCATTCTCATGCTTATATTGTGATAAAAGTCATCTGTGGCTTACGTGCATAGATGTACTATTGATTGGTATGATTATGACCAGAGATTATTCAGTATAATCATGACCGTAATGTTACAAATGATGTGGTAAAAGTTATCATTGACTCGTACTGCATTGATGGACAGTTGTTGATATGATCATAACCATTGATGATTACATGAATATCCTTGGCCCGTAGTGCAGGGATAATTCGTGGACGTGATACTAATGAATATCTTTGGCCCGTAGTGCAGGGATGATTCGATGATGTGGTTTATTTATTAAGCTGAGTCCTAGCGATAAAATTAATGATAAACTGTTTAAATCTTAGAAGATAGTAGATATCATGCTCTACTTGACTCTTTTAATAGATTGTTTGCTAAGATGCAGTTAAACTTGATGTTATTGTATTTTATCAGTTTAACATTGTCGAATGCTAACGATATTTTATTTTGCATTATCTTAGTCATAATATTTCTTACTAGGCTAGTTGAGCTCACCCTTTTACTTTCATTATTCTCTTCAGGAAATGAGAACATAGCCGGGACTAGTCGGGGAACGGAGTGATGGTCCAAGATGGCTGTTTTAGTAATCCTCACTATTTAGTGTGATAATAAATGTAATGATGATTGAATTTGAGTTTGGATATTGTCTATGAGACAATATTCGTGTAAAAACTCTCAGCTCTTGTTGTATAATTAAGTTTGTATTTGTATTCAGTACTATATATTTGACTACCCAAGATGGGTGATGTATACCTATTTTGGGGGTGTCACAGTTGGTATCAAAGCTTAGGGATATGATCCCTGGCTGAGATGTGAGACAAGAACTAGGAGGGGAGAGACGGGAAATTCCTTCGCTAGTATGACCTACCTAAGTTTATTTGGTATTTAATTGGTCGGTCATAGTATAGGGATAATATGTGGCATGTCCATTAACCCTTGTTTTGTGGCAGTGTTTGAAAATGGCATCTGAAAATGTTGAGATCAACAATGAAGCACATGAGAACATTGAGTCACCAACGATCAATACTCAGGATAATGTGCAACAGGAAGACAATAATCCTCAGGTAAACTACAACACCGATCAAATGATGAACGATGGGATGTTTAGAGGCTTTATGCAATTCATGCAACATCAGGCCAAAGAGACTCCTGTTCACAATGCAGGTGGAAATACTGGCAACTCACAGGTGGTCACTGCTAAGTAGTTCAAGGAGTTGGGACCACCGGAGTTTTTGGGAGAGCCAGAACCACTTAAGGCGGAGACGTGGATAAAGCAGATCACCAAGATATTTGATGTCTTAGGATGCTCCGAGAAGCAAAAGGTTCCCTTTGCCACCTTCATGTTAAGAGGAGAGGTAGAATACTGGTGAGAATCAGTAAAGCGTACTCAGCTTGCCGCACTCAAAATGTCTGGGGAGAAGTTCCAAGAGTTGTTCAATGACAAGTAGTTTTCCAAAAGTATTCGTCACATGAAGGTGGTGGAGTTTATCAAGATGAAGCAAAACAATATGACCGTGTCGTAGTACGTGGCTAAGTTTGCCGTGTTGTCTCGATTCGTATCCCATTTGGTTGATAATGAGGAGAGAATGATGCGAATGTTTCTGCGAGGTTTGAGACCCGAAATACGTCAATACCTCATTTCTCACAAACTGTGTTTGTATTCAGATGTTGTAAATATGGCTCAGTTATTGGAGCACGATAATGAGTCAACCCAACCAAGAGAGAGCAACCGGCAAGTCGATAATACCAATGGTAGCAGTCATCGAAGCGGTGACAACAAATGTGGAGGGAATCAACATGCTAGAAATGGTAACCACTTCGGTGGTAATCATGACCAAGATAATAGAAGAAATGATTCAAGTGGAAATTTTAAGAAGAGAAGATTTAACGATGACAGGAAGACATCGGCACCAACATCAGCAACAAATTCTAGGGGAGGAGAACGACCGTCAGTTAAATGCTACAGATGCGGAGAGGAGGGACGTATAAGTTCAAACTGTCCACAGACTTCCAAGGTATGTTTTAGTTGTCGAAAAGACGGTCACATAGCTCAATTTAGTCCTGTAGCGAAATCAAGTCCAGCTGGGACGGTGGCACCAAAGGCGGATATAGACAAAATAAAGTCGACGGTTTTAGGAAGAGCATTTTTGTGACTTCTCAAAAAGCGAGTAACCCGAATGAAGTTAGCACGGGTTAGTTAATTATAAATTCTTCCGAAGTTTATACCTTATTAGATACCGGTTTTACCCACTCTTTTTATTTCTCCTACTTGCGCTCAACGTTTAAATTTAACTCCGGAGAAATTAGAATTTGATTTATCTATGAAAACTCCATTGGGAGAAACCTTTATTACATCCACTGTTTATAAGTCTTGTTTGATTCAAATCGGCAACCACATGTTACCTGTCGATCTTATCTCTTTGAAAATACTTGCATTAGATGTAATTTTAAGAATTGATTGGTTAAATACTCATCATGCTAAAATTGATTATTTTTTTAAAGTTGTTAGCTTTCACATTCTTAACCAACCTATTATGTGAATTCAAGCAACCAAGCCACTAAAGTCAATCACTGTCATATCAAGCCAAAAAGCTATACATTTATTGAAAAACGGATGTCAAGTTTTCTTTAGCCCATGTTACAGATTTAAACAAAAATACGTCAGATTTGAATGATATTTATATGGTTAATAAATTTCCTGATGTATTCCCCGAAAAACTTCCTAGCCTATCCCTAGAGCGTGAAATCGAATTTTGTATCGACCTTAAATCCGGTACAAAACCCTCAAATAATTCTTCACCCAGAACGAACATAACATGCACCAAAGACGTTGGCTTGAGCTGTTGAAGATTACGATTATCATACCATTCGATACCATCCTAGAAAAGCGAATGTGGTAGCTGACGAGTTGAGTAGAAGATCATATGCGGTTACGAGTGTGACCTTGTTAATGAAAGTAGTATGCACACAAGCCAATCATGTTTGATGATAAAGTATTTACTTTGTAATAATCTTATTCATTTATTAATAAAAAGTATTAATTAATTAAAGGCTTTTAATTATCTACATGATGCTGCTTTATAATATGTGATAAACCCATAGTTTTAAGCAATGCTTTTAGAATAATGATGTTGATCATTCTAATGAGATCTAAATTCTTAGAAAGCTTAAAACTAAAATAGTTCTCAATCGATGGATTATTAAATTGGGGATTAGTAAATCTGGATAGATTGGTAGATACGTTGTTTGCTCATTGGATGAGGATGATTGATCTCATGATCATTTGTATGGAGACACTAAAGCAAGTATGTAGGTGCTTATTAGAGAATAAATTCACTGAACGAGGCTCGCAAAGGAATACCTAATGGAGTTTTACTTGTCTGTCAATAGGAATTCCTATAGTGATAGTAGTACAAGTGATCCTTGGACTTGAGATCATCATAGTATCTTGTGTATGATGAATTATACTTTGACTTATTCCTTAAGACCCTTAGGGTATATCAAAGAGTATGCTTGGGTATAATAAGTTGTACATGGAGATAATGTATGATCAATAAAGAATCTACCGCTTCTAGTAAAAGAAAAGAAATATCATATGTAATTCGATAAATGACAACCCAGTAGTCCTTGGCCAAGGCAGAATGAAATTAGAAAGGAGTTTCTAATTTGCATTATTTGGAGTTGTGCATTTAAGAATCGAAAAATATATAATTAAATAAAATAAGACTTAACAGTAATTCCATGTCTTAAATTTTATTGGGACATTGTATGGTGGAAGGATTGAATTGTACAGTAACAATTTACTCAAAGATTCTTTTATGATTAATGTTGAAATCTATATTATCTAAAAAGTCGTTGATCGCTAGGGAGGCTTATCCATATTGTAAAATAAATATTATTTATTTAAATAAATTAATTATTTAATTTATTTATTTAAATAAGATTAGAATTGTTCTAATTAATTTATTCACAACCGGTTTAATATAGAGAACCTAAAGGGTCACACCATAAAAGGAAGCATAAATATTTAAGAAGTTAATGACATAATCGTAATAATATGTTAAGTGTATTCAATTTAATCTACGGTGATGTAATAAATTAAATAGCTTAATATTTATTATTTAATATTTTAGAAATATTAAATTTTAATAAATTAATAAGAGGAGTCTTATTAATATTATTACAATTATTATTATTTTAATTTCTAAAGAGTTGGAAATTAATTTAATATTAGTACTCTCATTTATTCCTAATAAGATTAGGAGGCTAATTAATTAAAAGATTGTAATTAATTAAAATAAAATCTAATTCCTTAATTGTTAAGGAGGTTTGTCCACATCTATAAATAAGAAGAGTATTATTATGGGTGGTGTGGTTGTTGACGTTTTCATAGAATACGTAATTCCAATAGTTGGGAGAGTACACTCTTTTCTATGAGAGATAGAAAAATTAAGGTTTTGCCAAATACCCATCTTCTTGAATCCTTCTTCTTCCTTGGTGGATCACCTCTAGAGGCCAAACACTTGGGTGGCTAACGTTGATCAAAGGAAGGAACCAAACCCGGTGGATTCAAGTTGAACGCGAAAAGGATTGGAGGTGAACTTGTACATGAGGAAGCTCGAATCTTCAAGGGTATGATTCTTATTCTTTATCTTTTCGTTTTATTAATAATTGTGCATAAAGGATGATCCGGATATATGGTTTATAAAATTTTAAAACTCTAATTTTCCTGCTTCCGCTTATTTGTACAATTTGATCCCGTTCATGAATAATAACAAACCTAACAGTGGTATCAGAATCAAACCTTTATGCAAATTATTAATTGTTTTAATTTAATTGGGCGTAATTTGTTGTATAAAATTTAAAAAACACCGTAATCAATTTTCGCGAAACCCGCATTTGAAAACGGTACTGTGATTCGCATGTACAAGAGCTGCATATTCGCTGGCTTAACACGTGAATCACTTAGTTTTTTTTAACAAGCCAGGATAAGGAAGGATTCAAGTAATCATTTATATATATATATATATATATAGGGAAATGATACGTGCACTACGTTAGCTGTGAACCCTTTATCAACTAACGCTTATCCAGCCGTCCAAAATTGAAGTTAATGGCCTAGATGAGATCCCAGCCGCTAGAGGGAGTATCGGCCAGCAATAAATTTTAAAATCCACTGTGATGACCGCTAGAGGGAGTAGCGACCAGGTCAAACGTTGTCGTTTTGCCTGGCTGCTACTCCCTCTAGCGGCCAGCATATTGGATTTTAAAATTTTGGGCATTAAGGGAATTTCGTCCAGCCGCTAGTGGGAGTAGCGGCCAAGTTCAGCTAGTGCGAGTTCACCTTATCTTGAACCATATATCTAACATTTTACTCCATTTCCTTCCAAATGCTTAACATCTGCAGAAATATAGCTTCGGAAAAAGAATCTGCTAGTTCTGAAATCAATTGTTTGTGCCATAAATTTTTGGTAAGTCTTCATTAATGACTTTCATGGCTGCTACAAATATATTTTTATCTAGCTCTTCTGAATCTTTTGCTAGTTTAGAATATAGAAATGAATCGGAATATGTTCATGATGGTGAAAGTAGTATTAGTTGGAACTATTTATCAAATTTGAAACTTTTTCATATCGGGGTTACTATTCATGAGTTACTATTCATGAGTTACTATTCACGAGTTACTATTCATGAGTTACTATTTACGAGTTACTATTCACGAGTACTATTCACGAAGCATGATGATGTTTTTTGTGAAATTTCTATCTTTTGGTGTCGGAGTTACTATTCACGTATACGGCACTATTCACGAATACGACACTATTCACAGAAAAATTAAATTTTCGTTTTTCGTCCAAAATATCTATTATGGATACTAGCTTTGATTGTATCCATGTTTTGATCATTCTTCAATTTTACTCCACTATGATTATTTATGAGATATTTTTGGACATTAAATAGCTGAAATACGAATCCTTAATATTTATTCTTTTGTTTCACTGGATTCGTTTCATTTAAAATATTTTTCATCATCCTCCGTCCTAAATGATGATATAATTGAATATCTTTGGCCTGTAGTACAAAGATGAATGATTTCTGATGAATATCTTTGGCCCGTAGTGTAAAGATGAACAAGTGTTTAGATGAACATGACCAACTGATGAATATCTTTGGCCTGTAGTGCAAAGATGAATATTTGATTCCAGATATATATTGATTGATGTTACAGGGATAAAATATCGACGATGAGCTTTTAAATTCATATATAGAAGATAGTAGTTTGCATTCTCTACTTAACTCTTCTAATGAATTATTATTTCCGCTGCGAATATTGATTTAAAACTTGTTGTCTATTGTATTCTATTAGATTTTTCCCTGTTGAAGACTAACGATAATTTGTTCTATATTATCATAGTCATAATATTCTTTATTGGGCTAGTTGAGCTCACCCTTTTTGTTCCATTTTTCTTCTCAGGAGGCGAGAATGTAGCGAGTACGAGTCGGGGTATGGAATGATGGTTCTAGAGAGAGTAGTTTAGTAGTCCTCACCATTTTTTTTTATAAAATAATGTATCAATAATTATGATGAGGATTTATTTGCATGTGGATATTGTCTAGATGGCAATATCTGTATTTAAACTCACAGTTTTTATGTTGTAATAATAAAGTTGTAGTTGTTTCTGTACCATATTTTTGGCGTCTCAGAATGGGTGTTGTATACCTATTTTGGGGGCGTCACAGTTGGTATTAGAGCTTAGGTATATGATCTCTGGCGGAGATCGGGGAATAGAACTAAGAGGGGAGAGGCGAGTAAATCTTTTGCTAGTGTGTCCTACCTAAGGTTATTTGTTGGTCGGTCATAATATAGGAGTATTATGTGAGTTGTTAAATTGTTTAATTAACCCTTGTTTTATGGCAGTATTTAAGAATGGCAGCTGAGAATATTAACGGCGGAGTTAATGAGACTGCGGAAACACTTTTAATCACCACCAAGGAGAACGTGCAACAGGAAGACAATATTCCTCCTGTGAACAACACCAATGAGCAGACGATGAACGACGGGATGTTTAGAAGCTTTTTGCAGTTCATGCAAAACCAGACGAGGGAGACTCGTGTACAGAATACGGGTGGAAATGATAGCAACGCGCGGCTTGTCACGGCCAAGCAGTTCAAAGAGTTGGGACCACCAGAATTTAAGGGAAAGCCAGATCCGATCATGGCGGAAACATGGGTCAAGCAAATTACCAAGATATTCGATGTCTTGGGATACACGGAGGAACAGAAGGTTCCATTTGCCACCTTTATATTCTGTGGCGAGGCAGACTACTGGTGGAAGTCTGTGAAACAGACCCATCCTGCCGCACTTAGCATGTCTTGGAAAACGTTTCAGAAACTTTTCAACGAAAAATACTTTCCTGAAAGTATTCGCCATATGAAGGAGGTAGAGTTTATTAGACTAGAACAAAACAACATGACGGTGTCCCAATACGAGGCGAAGTTCGCAGAGTTATCCAGGTTTGCACCTAATTTGGCAGAGAATGAGGAACGAATGACGAGGATGTTTCTGAGAGGTTTAAAACCCGAGATTCGGCAATATCTTATCTCTCATAAATTTGCTTTATATTCAGATGTTGTCAATAGGGCTCAATTATTAGAGCGAGATAGCGAGTACGTTCAACCAAGGGACCGCAACCAGGGTCATATCGGTGGCAGCAGTCATCGGAGCAATGAAAACCAGCGGGAAGAAAAACATTCAAACAAAAGCGGTAACCACTCTGGTGGTAATCGTGGCCATGAAAATAGAAGAAGCAACTCGGGGGGAGATTTTAAAAAGAGGAGATTCAACAATGATAATGTGAAGACGTCAGCATCAGCAGCAACTGGTTCCAAGGGAGGAGAACGACCACCGGTCATATGCTATGAGTGCAGAAAAGAAGGACATATCAACCCAAACTGTCCATAACAGGTCAAGGTATGTTATAACTGTGAAAAGGAAGGACATATCGCTCGAGATTGCACTGTAGCGAAACCAAGTCCAGCAGGGATGGTGACTCAAAAGGATGTCCCAAAAAAGTTAAAGTCAACAATTCCTAGAAGAGCGTTTGTCGTGACTGGTCAACATGCGAAGAACCCAAACGAGGTGATTACGGGTAAGCTAATCATAAATTCATGTAAAGTTTATACATTACTTGATACCGGTGCTACCCATTCATTTATCTCTCCTGCTTATGCTCAACGTTTAAATTTGATTCCGGAGAAATTAGACTTTGACTTATCTGTGAAAACTCCGTTAGGAGAAACTTTCATCACATCTACTGTTTATAAATCTTGTTTGATCCAAGTTGGTACCATCACATTACCCGTTGACCTTATCTCTTTAAAGATACTTGCTTTTGATGTGATTTTAGAGATTGATTGGTTAACTACTCATCATGCCAAAATTGATTGTTTTCGTAAGGTTGTCAGTTTTCATATTCCTAATCAACCTGTTGTGCGAATTCAAGCAACTAAACCATTAAAATCAATCATTGTCATATCAAGTCATAAAGCTATTCATTTATTAAAAAATGGATGTCAAACTTTCTTAGCCCATGTTATGGATTTGAATAAAGACACGTCAGCTTTGAATAATATTCCTGTTGTTATTGACTTTCCTGACGTATTTCCTAAAGAACTTCCCGGTCTACCCCCAAAACGTGAAGTTGAATTCTTTATTGACCTTGAACCTGGTACAAAGTCCATTTCTAAAACCCCATATCGAATGGCTCCTATTGAACTTCAGGAGTTAAAGGTCCAACTACAGGAGTTGTTGGGCATCGATTTCATTCGTCCTAGTACATCTCCTTGGGGTGCTCCTGTTTTATTTGTAAAGAAGAAAGACGGGAGTATGCGACTTTGTATTGACTATCGGGAATTGAACCATGTCACTATCAAGAATAGGTATTCGCTACCTCGTATTGATGACCTGTTTGACCAGTTGCAAGGAGCACAATTCTTTTCAAAAATCGATCTTCGTTCTGGATATCATCAGCTGAAGGTTAAAACTGAGGATATTTCAAAGACTGCTTTCAGAACTCGGTACGGGCATTATGAATTCTTAGTCATGTCTTTTAGATTGACTAATACTCCTGCTGCTTTCATGGATATGATGAACCAAGTATTCAAGGAATATTTGGATCAGTTTGTTGTTATCTTTATTGATGACATCCTCATCTATTCCAAAAGCCGTGAAGATCATGAGCGCCATTTGAAGCTGGTACTGCAAAGGCTTCGTGATAACAAGCTATATGCCAAGCTGAAGAAATACAAGTTCTGGCTTGAGGAAGTAGCATTCCTTGGGCACATGGTGTCAAAACATGGAGTGTCTGTTGACCCGGCGAAGATTGAAGCAATACAAAGTTGGGAGCAATCAAAGACGGTGACCGAAGTACGTAGCTTTTTGGGCTTAGCTGGTTATTATCGGAGATTCGTGGAAGGGTTTTCTTGAATCGCTACTCCGTTAACACAGCTGACTCGTAAAGATACAAAATTCGTATGGAGTGAGGAATGTGAGAAGAGTTTCCAAGATCTCAAGAGGAGACTCATTTCGGCACCTGTTTTGACAATACCATCTGGTTCGGATGGATTTGTTATCTACAGTGATGCTTCAGGCAAAGGGTTAGGATGTGTTCTCATGCAACGTGGGAAAGTCATAGCCTATGCCTCGCGACAACTTAAAGAATAGGAGAGGAATTATCCTACTCATGATCTAGAGTTGGCAGCAGTCGTTTTCGCTCTAAAGATCTGGAGGCACTATCTTTATGGGGAGAAAGTGGAGATATATTCAGACCATAAAAGCCTCAAATATTTCTTCACTCAAAAAGAACTCAACATGCGGCAACGACGTTGGCTCGAGCTGTTGAAAGATTACGACCACACTATTCAATACCATCCTGGAAAAGCAAACGTAGTAGCTGACGCATTGAGTAGAAGATCATATGTAGGAACGAGTGCGATGATGCCAAATATACGTATAGAACCAACTTTAATCGAGAAAGTTAAAGTTGCTCAAGCCACAGACCCCGAGCTGATGCGTATGAAGAAGAAAGTAAGAAGGTGCTCTATTCCAGAAGCAAGAATCGATTAAGAAGGAATACTTCGAGTCCACTCCAGACTTTGTGTTCCTAACGATTCTGACTTGAAGCATAGAATCATGATGGAGGCACACAACACACCGTTTGCAATCCATCCTGGAAGTACCAAAATGTATCGTGATCTTCGACATACATTTTGGTGGAACAATATGAAGAGAGAGATTGCAAAGTTTATCTCTATGTGTTTAACTTGTCAACGTGTAAAGGCAGAGCATCAAGTGCCTAAGGGTCCATTGCAACCACTTGAGATTCTGAAATAGAAGTGGGAACACATTACCATGGATTTCGTTACGGGTCTTCCCACGGTTTCTCAAGGGATAAATGCGATTTGGGTTATTGTTGATAGATTAACCAAGTCTGCCCATTTCTTGCCGATACGGGAGACTTATTCCCTTGAACGTCTTGCTAGTATGTACGTGAATGAGATTGTGAGGTTGAATGGCATGCCAGTATCCATAGTTTCGGATCGTGACCCAAGATTCACTTCAAGATTTTGGGTTAGCTTGCAAAAAGCTATGGGGACGGATTTACGATTTAGTTCGGCATATCATCCTCAAACGGACGGACAATCAGAGAGGACTATTCAAACTCTTGAAGATCTATTAAGACTCTGTGTCCTAGACTTCAAAGGCAGTTGGGATAAGTATTTACCATTGGTGGAATTCTCCTACAACAACAGTTATCAGGCAAGTATAGGTGTGACTCCATTTGAAGCATTGTATGGGCGAAAGTGTCGCTCTCCAATATGTTGGGATGAGGTGGGTGAAGCAACATTGTTGGGACCCGAGTTGGTACGTATGACTACATAAAAGATCCAAATGATTCGACAACGTATACAAATGGCACATGATCGACAAAAGAGTTATGCGGATCTTCATCGAAAAGACGTGGAATTTAGTATTGGGGATCATGTATTGTTGCGTGTGGCTCCATGGAAGGGAGTTACAAGATTCGGAAAGAGAGGAAAGCTCAATCCACGATTTATTGGTCCATTTTAGATTCTTGACTGAGTAGGAAATGTGGCCTATAGACTCGCGTTACCTCCAAGTATGTCTCGTGTTCATAATGTTTTTCACGTATCCGTGCTTCGTAAATATGTGAAAGACCCGAACCATGTTATTGAGTTAGAACCGAACGAGATAACCAAAGACTTAACGTACGAGGACGTACCTGTCAAGATCTTAGATAGGAAAGAGCATGTCCTACGCACGAAGGTCATACCACAAGTTAAGGTTTTGTGGAGGAACCATGCTATTGAAGAAATGACCTGGGAGTTGGAAACGAAAATGAAAGCGAGGTATCCTCATCTTTTCGAAACACTAGGTACGTACGTCAATTTTGAGGACGAAATTTTATAAGGAGGGGAGGTTGTAAGACCCCGAATTATTAATAAATGAAATTTATTTTCCCCTATTTATTATTTTGAAATAGTAAGGGTTGATTTGATTAATGTGGTTAGTTATGGGTAAAATGCGCAAATATTTTAAATAAGCAGGTGGTTATAAAATATTCATTGTTGTCGTGGAATATTCGTTTGGTCGTGGAATATTTTTGCTGTCGGGGAATATTCGTACGACGGCGCAGTCTTTTGTGGGCCCCATAACGGAAAGCGATTGGATGAAGAAAATGACAAGTATAAGTTATTTATAAATAACGGCGCAGTTGTTACCGTTAATACTGTTGGAATACCCGGTGGTTAAAACACAATAATATGTGTTGTTGCACAGTAGCACACGGTATTGCACCAATTATTGATTCTTACGTAAGAAGGCACTACTCAATAATTGTTACAGTAGTTACTGTTCAGTATTTTATTGATTCAATAATTGCTGCGTTGATTTTTTTATATTACTATTGTTTTAATAATTGTCACTACACAGTATTTTCCATTATCGAAGCAATAATTCATATTATCTGAATAATATTATTAGAAAATATTATTGGCAATGTCTAGAAAGTTCTGTCTAAGGAGAGATTTGGTCACCTAATTGCGCGCCAGTAAGGAGAAATTCTTATTGGAAAGCCCCCTCTTTCCTGGGAACGGCTTGGTTGCTAGTACTGTGATTCTGTAATATTATTTATGAATAATTAATTATTAATTTATATGATAAGAAAAATATTAATTTTATGTGGATATAGATGGAGAAATTTTTTAAAGTGACAATTGTTGAAAATCGATATTTTATCTTTTCTGATAAAATAATATTTTATTATATTATTATAATATAATAATGATGATATTTTTATAATGAATGTGGGATATATAAGTATATGAGGAGGAAGAGTATTTTTGTTGTAAAAGTTGTTTAACACATGTTTTGTGTGTCGGTGGACCCCATTTCTTGACTGAAATTTGATTATAGTCTGTAAAATCGCTCGTTTATAGATTTTGGTCAATTTCTGTTTGGAATTTGGAAAAACTTTCTTCTGTAAAGTTGTAGAGAATTGAATTTTCTATAAAAATTCGTGGGATTCAAATTTTCTGATAAAAGGGCTATTTATTAGGAATTATTGAAGTTCTGGAGTTCCGAAATAATTGATTTTTGGAAGTTTTAATTATTTTTATTAAGAAAAACGTTTTTATTGTTTTTGGCACATGTGTGGCTGAAGTTTGGACCAGATTTGTGTGCGTAGGAAATTTGATTATATATATTATTATTATATTAAATTTTCTGCTTTGGTGTTCTAAGCAATTTCCTATAAATAGGGTGCTTAGGTTAGAATTGAAAATCACACCAGAAACTACAGATTTCTCTCTCTTTCTCTCTCTATAATATCGAGCGTATTTTGTGAGTATTTTTATACTTTGAGTGTTGCTATACGGTGCAATTTCCTTCAGCACTATATCTGATATTCTAACCAGAAGTACTATTCTAGCTAAGGTAAGGGATGTTATTTTCTTCTCAAATGATATTATTTCTTCAATATCATTATGCTGAAATATTGGTTGGAACTTTTTATCAAATTTGGAACTTTTTCATATCGGGATTACTATTCATCAGTTATTATTCACGAGTTACTATTCACGAGTTACTATTCACGAGTACTATTCACGAAGCATGATGATGTTTTTTGTGAAATTTCTATCTTTTGATGTCAGAGTTACTATTCACGTATACGGCACTATTCACGTATACGGCACTATTCACGAATATGACACTATTCACAGAAAAATTAAATTTTTGTTTTTCGTCCAAAATATCTATTATGGATACTAGCTTTGATTGTATCCATGTTTTGATCATTCTTCAATTTTACTCCACTATGATTATTTATGAGATATTTTTAGACATTAAATAGCTGAAATACGAATCCTTAATATTTATTCTTTTGTTTCACTGGATTCGTTTCATTTAAAATATTTTTCATCATCCTCCGTCCTAAATGATGATATAATTGAATATCTTTGGCCTGTAGTGCAAAGATGAATGATTTCTGATGATTATCTTTGACCCGTAGTGTAAAGATGAACAAGTGTTTAGATGAACATGACCAACTGATGAATATCTTTGGCCTGTAGTGCAAAGATGAATATTTGATTCCAGATATATATTGATTGATGTTACAGGGATAAAATATCGATGATGAGCTTTTAAATTCATATATAGAAGATAGTAGTTTGCATTCTCTACTTAACTCTTCTAATGAATTATTATTTCCGCTGCGAATATTGATTTAAAACTTGTTGTCTATTGTATTCTATTAGATTTTTCCCTGTTGAAGACTAACGATAATTTGTTCTATATTATCATAGTCATAATGTTCTTTACTGTGCTAGTTGAGCTCACCCTTTTTGTTCCATTTTTCTTCTTAGGAGGCGAGAATGTAGCGAGTACGAGTCGGGGTATGGAATGATGGTTCTAGAGAGAGTTGTTTAGTAGTCCTCACCATTTTTTTTGTAAAATAATGTATCAATAATTATGATGAGGATTTATTTGCATGTGGATATTGTCTAGATGGCAATATCTGTATTTAAACTCACAGTTTTTATGTTGTAATAATAAAGTTGTAGTTGTTTAGATGCCAATAGGGAGAAATCCTTATCGGAAGGCCCCCTCTTTCCTGGGAATGATCTGGTTGTTAAATATTGTGAGTTATAATATTAATGATGAATAATTGTTGAAGTATTAAGAATGTGTTTATTGAAGATAAGTGAATTACAAAAGTTAGAGGGGAATATTGCAAACTTGGAAAACTTTAGGGGTACTAAAATGAAATAAATTAAATCAATCTGGATCGTCGATGGTGGTTTTAATAGTAAATCAATCTGGACCATTGGTGGTGGTTTTAATAGTAAATCAATATGGACAGTCGCTGGTGGTTTTAATAGTAAATCAATATGGACCGTCGATGATGGTTTTAATAGTAAATCAATCCGGACCGTCGGTGGTGGTTTTAAAAGTAAATCAATCTGGACTGTCAGTGGTGGTTTTAAAAGTAAATCAATCTGGATCGTCGGTTGTGGTTTTGATAAGTGGATTTAATATACACGAATCGATGTTCATTTCAAATTTAAATTCGTAGTTATCTTCTTGTTTTGTGTTCGTTTTCACTTGTTTTATGTATAGGGTGGTCATGGAGTCGAGTGGTGAAGATAGGCGGACTTTTGGAGCAAAGTTGGAAAAATGCATGAAGTCGCAATATTTCTTTAGCAGTGGACATGCCCGCCGGGGCGGGCCATATTAGACTTGTACCCCCCGCCGGGGCGGGGGTGCCGAAACCTTAAGACTTCTGCTGCCTTTTGAAGACTGCTGTAACATGGATTTTAGAGGTTTTGTTAGGCGCCTGGACTCTAATAAAGGGAGACCTCGGCCAGAACATAAGGAGAGATAGAGATTACGTTACAAACAACAAATCACACAACACAAAAAGCATATTACATAGATAAATTTCAGGATTCAAGTGCAAGCTTTGAGAGGAGTAATTTGAAGAGATTTTCGTGACGATTGCAATTCTAGGCTACATGAAGGGTGTTCATCATTATTCTTCTATTTAGTCCTTTAATTGTAATTGCAAGGATGTTTTCGTTAGATTATTCAGTTTTTAATTCATTCGTTATGAACTAATTCACTTATTAGGCTTGTGATGGATCTTTGGGTGAAACTATGATTTGATAACTTTGATTTCCAGTTCAATAAAATATTTTTAGTTTATCTATGTTAATTCGAGCGTGAATTTATGAATTGCTTGATCAACAATTCGAATCGAGATCGGATATTCAAATCTAGACCTAGTTAATATAACATGTGTCATGAATTTTGTGAATAGCAGATTCTTGATTATTGTTAAGGTAGAGATATGCTTGACATCACATGTAATTGGATAGAGAACTTAAGCTTAAACCTTCTTTAATTTCAGTTCACATAGAGATATAGTGAGTTGGTTGATTTAGGTGTTTAACTTGTTTCTATCTTAATTGTGGATTTAAGTTAATATGGTATTAGTGCATCGAGGGGTGGCTAGTACTACATTCGTGTTCTTGATTAATTAACTGGGATATTAAATTGAGTTGGAATAAAGGTTTGAAAATTAGAGTGAAGCTTAGGGTGAAATCATAAGTCTAATTCTCCATCAATTGTTTGAAATTTCGGATTTTGATATTAGTGATTGTTTTGTGATAGTTTATTTATTTATTAATTTAGTTTCTATAATTTTAAACCATTGAATTGAATAGTTTAATAGAATTAGGATTAATAGAAAATTGATAATTGTGAAGTTAAATTTCTGGCTAATTTGTTTTCGTGGGAACGATACTTTATTCACTACTATATTACTTGTTGACCACGTATACTTGCGTGTTTTGCGCGTATTGATTTTGCCCAATAAGTTTTTGGCGCCGTTGTCGGGGATAATTTAGCCTAGATTTTAATATTTTTACGATATCAGTTTAATTAGTCCAGTTTTACTTAAACATTTTTGTTTTTGTTTTTGTTCTTCCTACTTCAGGTTTTTGACATTGGTTTATGCAAACACGATCCAAACATCCAGACTTGCTTCCTTTTGAGGACGACATTGAAAGGAAATTTCAGAGGTTAAGTAAGTGGATCAAGGAAACGAGGAACGAATTCGAAAATTCTGATAAGGAAGAAACAATGGATGCCGAAGACCAGAAAGCGTTGAGGGATTTTGCAACACCTAAGGTGACTGATCTGCAATCGAGCATCACTAGGCTTGTAATAACTGCGAATACTTTTGAAATCAAGCCTGGGACCATTCAGATGAAGCAGAATTCAGTTCAGTTTGGGGGAATGGCAAATGACGATCCGAATGAGCATTTAATCAGTTTTCTAGAAATGTGCGACACGTTCAAGTACAATGGGTTGTCGGATGAGGCAGTGAGACTTCGCTTGTTCCCGTTCACTTTACGGGATAAGGCGAAGAGTTGGTTACATTCGCTGCCGCCGGGGTCGATTACTACATGGGAAGACTTGGCACAGAATTTTCTTGCCAAATTTTTCCCACCGGCGAAAACTGCTAAAATGACGAATGACATAATGATGTTTGAGCAGCGGAATGGGGAGTCGCTATATGAGGCATGGGAGAGGTACAAGGAATTACTTAGAAAGTTCCCACATCACGGATTACCCAAGTGGCTGCAAATGAACACCTTTTATAACGGACTAAATGGGAATGTCAGAACCAGTATTGATGCAGCGTCGGGCGGAGCATTCGTGGCTAAGAGTTACGAGGAAGCCTACAATTTGATTGAAACCATGGCGGCAAATAACTATCAGTGGGCCACAGCAAGAATGACACAGGCAAAGGCGGCTGGGATTTTGGAAGTAGATGGGGTGACAACTATACAAGCACAGATTTCCATGTTGTCCAAGAAGTTGGATGCTATGACAGGGGCTCAAGTATAGCAGGTTGCGGTAGTATGTGAATTGTGTGTGGGTGATCATCCTATAAATCAATGCACAATAAATCCAGCATCCGTCCAGTTCATAGGTAACTATAACAGAATTTCGCAGAATACATACCAAAACACCTACAACCAGGGGAATCGGAACCACCCAAATTTCTCGTGGAGTAATAACCAGCAAAATCAAGCTCCACGGCCATCATATCCCCCAGGTTTTCAGAGTCACCAACAACCGGTTCAACATCAGGAAAGGAAATCAGATTTCGAGGAAATGGTGTCGAAGTACATAATTGGCAATGAGGCAACAATGAAAAATCAAGCAATGATAATGAAAAATCAAGAGATGGCAATGAAATCACAAGATTTGGTTATTAAGAATTTAGAAATCAGATTGGACAACTGGCGTTAGCATTGAATAATAGACCACAAGGAACGTTACCAAGCGACACTGAGAGAAATCTGAAGGGTAGTCATGAGAAATGTCAAGCAGTTATGTTGAGAAGTGGAAAACATCTCGGGGGTAATAATGCAGAAAATTCAGCAACACCGGAGGAAAAAGTTGCTGACAGTAACGTGGTGGAAGGTAACAAGGGTGAGGATAAACAAAGTGAGGACATAAAGTTGAACAATAAGCCAATTGTTTATCCTCCACCACCGTTTCAGCAGAGGGTTCAAAAACAGAAATCAGATAAGCAGTTCGCAAAGTTTTTAGAAGTGTTCAAGAAACTCCAGATTAACATCCCATTCGTAGAGGCCCTAGAGCAAATGTTGAGTTATGCGAAGTTTATGAAAGGAATTATGTCGAGGAAAAAGAAATGGGAAGAATTTGAAACAGTGGCACTAACAGAGGAGTGTAGTCCGGTGTTACAGTAGAAGCTACCACCAAAACCTAAAGACCCGGGGAGCTTTACTATCCCATGCACGATCGGGAAAATGTCGTTTAACAAATGTTTTTGTGATTTGGGGGCGAGTGTGAACCTTATGACATTGTCAGTATACACATAATTGGGTTTTCCCGCGCCAAAGCCTACGAATATTTCATTGCAGTTGGCGGATAGGTCAGTCATATATTCGAGAGGCATAGTAGAGGACATTCTGGTTAAAGTGGATAAGTTTATATTCCCTACGGACTTTATCATTCTGGATTTCGAGGAGGATAAGAACATACCGATTATCCTAGGGAGACCTTTCTTGGCTACGGGAAGGACACTCATAGATGTGCAAAAAGGAGAACTTACTATGAGAGTCCAAGATGAAGAAATCAAATTTAATGTGAGGCCATGAAATTCCCTACGGAAGAGGAAGAATCTTTTCGGATGGATTTAATTGAGCAAATCATCAGTGAAGATATAAGCAAGAGTTTGGTCAACGATCCGTTAGAAACAACCTTATTGGGGGATGAAGAAAATGATGACCCAAAATTTATGGACTTCTTACAGATGCTAGACTCATTGCCACGAGTTAGCCCATTCAGAGCACCGTTTTAACCTTTGCACACTGAGGAAATAGCTGCAGAAAAACTGAAACTGTCTTTGGAGGAGCCACCAACATTGGAACTTAAGCCACTCCCTAAACATCTCAGGTATGCGTACTTAGGCAATTCAAATTCTTTACCTGTAATTATTTCTGCTGCACTTAACGAATTGCAGGAAGAAAAGTTGCTGAGGGTGCTTAGGGAACACAAATCAGCGATTGGTTGGACGATTACAGATATAAAGGGAATTAGCCCGTCTTTTTGCATGCACAAGATTCTGATGGAGGAGGATGCAAGACCGTCGGTGGAGCATCAACGTCGACTTAACCCAATTATGAAGGAAGTGGTAAAGAAGGAAATTCTGAAATTATTGGATGCCGGTATCATATATCCAATTTTCGACAGTAAATGGGTTAGTCTGGTTCATTGTGTGCCGAAAAAGAGGGGAATGACAGTGGTACAGAATGAGGATAACGAGTTAATCCCAACAAGAACAGTGATAGGTTGGAGGGTGTGCATAGATTATAGGAGGTTGAATAAGGCAACCCGAAAAGATCACTTCCTGCTACCCTTTATCGATCAAATGTTAGACAGATTAGCGGGACATGAGTACTACTGTTTATTGGATGGATACTCGGGCTATAACCAGATCGCCATCGCTCCTGAGGATCAAGAAAAGACAACATTAAATGCCCGTATGGCACATTTGCATTCATGAGGATGTCATTCGGGTTATGCAATGCTCCTGCAACTTTCCAACGGTGTATGATGGCCATTTTTTCAGATATGGTGGAGAAAAATGTTGAAGTCTTCATGGACCATTTTCGGTCTTGTTGCCTCTTTTTTAGTCTTAACAAAAGAGCTCTAACTCATGCAAGCATACATGCGTCAACAAGCAATACAGAGCAAGTAAAGTATCGATCCCACAGATAAAGTTGTTTAATTCAAATCGCTATGCATTAATTAATTCACTATATTTATATGCTCAAACTAACAACTAAGATTGGTTTGTTCTCGAGTTGCAAATAGCAACTAAAATAATAATAAACAGAATAAATCAAATATGGAAATAATGGGATCCTAACTTCATTTAATATTTCATTCAATCGCCATTATCATGCATGACTTGTTCACATATCACAGGAAAGTAGCCAAGAGCACTAAAAGAGTATTAGCCATTTTCAATGCACTATGACCTACTTACACAGCATCCACAGATGATAGACTCTATGTAATCATCAATATAACCAAAATCGCTATATGTCTATGTGAAATTGCAACTATATTGATTTTAAGTTCAAGCCCTTATTCTAACTTATACGGTGAAACAGTGTATGTCTATCTGGTTCACGAAATACATAAGCCATATAACACAGCCCTATATACGTATACTATCATGATTACAATCCATATTTGCATGTTCATTGTCAATTCCATACAAATACTAAAACGAATGGTGATTAAGCATTCATACATGCAAAACAATCATGATAGACATCCCATATGATATGTAAAATAATCCAGCATTCAAGCATGCAATCAAACTACTTATTAAAATCCGTTAGAATCCCATAATGGAGTTTAGTTCATGACTGAACCAAAAGCCATTATGGGATCAAATCTAAACATGATTAATACACAAACAATTGAAAGATGAAAGGTAGAAACAATCAAACCCAATTGATGAATATATATTAATATTCAAATCCTCATAAGATTCCAGCAAAATAATAATAATAATAATCCACTCTGCTAGAAAATCCCAAGAAGGAGTAGAAAAGTAGAGTTTTGGCCTCCTTCTACGTTGGAATCTCCCCCAGAGAATAAACCCTAATTACGATGTAAAAAATACGACTAAAGTTGAATAATTGTCAAATGATACCCCTGACACCAGTCAGAAAATTATTTTAAATCAATAACAGCCCTTAAAATTTGGAAATAAAATAAAACAAATCAGCAGCTTCAGGCCTCACGCGCGGCCGCGCACTCGTCCGGCCTATTACTCGCGTGGGCGCGAGACTTGCAGTAAGTCCTGATGTTCAGCTAAGCTCTCGCGCGGGCGTGCGCTCCCTAGGCTTGTCATGCTCGCGGCCGTGCAACTTGCAGTAGGTTCCATGGTTTGGTTGGGTACTCGCGCGGGCGCGCGCCTCCAAGCTCTCTTTGCCGCGCGGCTTGCAGTTGCTGTCTTCTGATCCTACTCCTGAGCTTGGTTCTGCAATGTTGCTGCTGCTACTGAAATGTCCTATGTTTGTCCATGCTGATCCATCCATGCTCCACTAAATCCTAGCCATGCACATCCTATCTTTTGCCTCATCTCAAGCATCCATTAGCCTCGTGCCCTATAACACCACCAAAATAGGCCGATTCTTGCACTTATTCACCAAAAGGAGTTTTAAGTATGCGAAATGAAAATTAACATGAAATACAGCTAAAACCTACTAAAATGTACTTTAGATGGGCATAGTTCTCATGAATTGGTACTCCATAAGTATGTGTAAAATCCACTTATCAAATACCCCCAAACTTGAACCGTTGCTTGCCCTCAAGCAATGCACACTAATGAACAATGAAAATGCAACTATATTATTATGCAACTAACTTGTGATGCAACTGATTCTCACATTGTCCCAACTATCATAGAAATTCAGTCCCATTTGCCTTAGCGAATTTTTTTTTCTCGATTCAAGAATACAGATTCAAATAAAACTGCAGGCATAATGTCATACACTTAGATAATTCAAAAATGCTATAGAGATGGTGTGTGTATGTGTGTGTTATGTTCGCCAAAACGTGACTTAGGCACAGAATACTCATGCTATCTTGCTCAAAACAGAAATTTGCAGCTTAAATCAAGAGTTATGTATATATATGCAACCAAGACTATTCCAACATCTTAAAATAAACTAAGGTTCAACACTAGGCTTAACTGCTTTATTTCTACTCACAAGGGCGACTTTTGCACTTCCACGCGGCGTTTATCGCTATTTTTCTTATCTTTTTCTTTTTTTTTTCTTCTTTTTTTCACATGACTGTGCAATGTCTTACTCCATTAGGCACACTGCTACCCCTTAGCGAGCTTTCAACCAACGACTCCCAGACCATGAAAGACCTTAGGGCGCTAGGTGTAGAGACAATCCCCTCGGGCGTACTTACTCAAGTAGCCAGGGCCCCGAAATAAGACTAGCCACGTTATTGCTATTCTTCTTTTCTTTTTTCTTTTTTTCTTTTTTTTTATACACAGATACCCATGTTTTCCCAAAGTTTAAAAATCAATGTTTTATACAGTCTATACTCACTTTTCACATATTTCCTTTTTTAAAACTACATTTTTCTATCGAGCATTTGAAGACTGCTGCAACATGGATTTTAGAGGTTTTGTTAGGCACTTGGACTCTAATAAAGGGAGACCTCGGCCAGAACATAAGGTGAGCTAGAGATTACGTTACAAACAACAAATCACACAACACAAAAAGCATATTATAGAGATAAATTCCAGGATTCAAGTGCAAGCTTTGAGAGGAGTAATTTGAAGAGATTTTCGTGACGATTGTAATTCTAGGCTACGTGAAGGGTGTTCATCATTATTCTTCTATTTAGTCCTTTAATTGTAATTGCAAGGATGTTTTCGTTACATTATTCAGTTTTTAATTCATTCGTTATGAACTAATTCACTTATTAGGCTTGTGACGGATCTTTGGGTGAAACTATGATTTGATAACTTTGATTATCAGTTCAATAAAATATTTTTAGTTTATCTATGTTAATTCGAGCGTGAATTTATGAATTGCTTGATCAACAATTCCTTATGGATTTGAATGGAATCGAGAGAGGATATTCAAATCTAGACCTAGTTAATATAGCATGTGTCATGAATTTTGTGAATAGCAGATTCTTGATTATTGTTAAGGTAGAGATATGTTTGACATCACATGTAATTGGATAGATAACTTAAGCTTAAACCTTCTTTAATTTCAGTTCACATAGAGATATAGTGAGTTGGTTGATTTAGGTGTTTAACTTGTTCTATCTTAATTGTGGATTTAATTTAATATGGTATTAGTGCATCGAGAGGTGGCTAGTACTACATTTGTGTTCTTGATTAATAAACTGGGATATTATATTGAGTTGGAATAAAGGTTTGAAAATCAGAGTGAAGCTTAAGGTGAAATCATAAGTCTAATTCTCCATCAATTGTTTGAAATTCCGGGTTTTGATATTAGTGATTATTTTGTGATAGTTTATTTATTTATTAATTTAGTTTCTATAATTTTAAACCATTGAATTGAAGAGTTTAATAGAATTAGGATTAATAGAAAATTGATAATTGTGAAGTTAAATTTCTAGCTAATTTGTCTTCGTGGGAACGATACTTTATTCACTACTATATTACTTGTTGACCACGTATACTTGCGTGTTTTGCGTGTATTGATTTTGCCCAACAGGTTTTAATAGTAATCAATATGGATCGTCCGTTCTAATAGTAAATCAATCTTGACCGTTCGTGAATAAGTTACTATTTAGTCAATTCTCCTATAAATAGAAGCTTAATTCTTCTTCCATTCTCACCAATTCACTGAGACTCACAAGAAAAACTATAGAGAGCAAGAAGAAGAGTATTCTGCTACTTCACTATTGTAGTATCCAGTCTTCTACTAAGGTAAGGGATATTATTTATTATATTCGTAAAGGATATTATTTGTTGTATTGGTAAAGGGTATTATTTCTTTCGTATTCATAAGGAATACTATTTTTCGTATTCATCCTTTAATATGTCGGAATAACCTGTCTACGCGGATTACGTACCGTATGACAGGTGAAATCTATTTACAGTTTCGTATGTTATTTCTTTTCATATTCTTAAATCTAAACTTACAATGGTAAGTATTGCTTCTATAATCCCTGAAATTAATGGGATATCCTGTTAGGTTTGTAATATTCATGAACGCAATCAAATTTCACAAAATAAGAGGAAACGTGATAAAATAGAGTTTTAAAATTTTACAAACCATATACCCGGATCATCTTTTATGCGCAATTATTAATTAAACGAAAAGATAAAGAACACAAATCATACCCTTGAAGATTCGAGCTTCCTCAGGTACAAGTTCACCTCCAAATCTTTTTCGCATTCAACTTGAATCCACCGGGTTTGGTTTCTTCCTTTGATCAACGTTAGCCACCCCAAGTGTTTGGCCTCTAGAGGTGATCCACCAAGGAAGAAGAAAGATTCAAGAAGATGGGTGCTTGGCAAAACTCTAGTTTTTCTATCTCTCATAGAAAAAGAGTGTACTCTCCCAACTATTAGAATTACGTCTGTTGTGAAAAAGTCAACAACTCTACACCCATAATAAGACTCCTCTTATTTATAGATGTGGGCAACCCTCCTTAACAATTAAGGAATTGAGTTTTATTT
Organism: Panax notoginseng; assembly: GCA_016801055.1. Classification (NCBI taxonomy): domain Eukaryota; kingdom Viridiplantae; phylum Streptophyta; class Magnoliopsida; order Apiales; family Araliaceae; genus Panax; species Panax notoginseng. The sequence continues at coordinate 90,298,244 of CM029021.1, read as the reverse complement.
TAATTAATTAAATTCTTTTAATTAATTAGGCTCCCAATCTTATTAGGAACAATTAATTAAACTCTTTTAATTAATTAGCCTCCTAATCTTATTAGGATATTTGAGAGTACTTTTATTAATTAATTCCTAAACTCTTTTAGAAATTAAAAAATAATAATAGTAATAATAATAATAAGACTCCTCTTATTAATTTATATTTAATATTTCTAAATTATTAAATAATAAATATTAAGCTATTTAATTTATTCTATCACCATAGATTAAATTAAATATACTTAACTTATTATTACGATTATGCCATTAACTTCTTAAATAATTATTCTTCCTTTTATGGTATGACCCTTTAGGCTCTCCATATTAAACCGGTTGTGAATAAATCAATTAGAACAATTCTAATCTTATTTAAATAAATAAATTAAACTATTAATTTATTTAAATAAATAATATTTATTCTACAATATGGATAAGCCTCCCTAGCGATCAACGACTTTCTAGATAATATAGATTTCAACATTAATCATAAAAGAACCTTTGAGTAAATATTTATCGTACAATTCAATCCTTCCACCATACAATGTCCCAATTAAATATAAGACATGGAATTACTGTCAAGTCTTATTTTATTTAATTATATGTATTTCGATCCTTAAATGCACAACTCCAAATAATGCAAATTAGAAACTCCTTTCTAATTTCATTATGCCTTGGCCAAGGACTACTGGGTTGTCATTTATCGAATCACATAGGATATTTCTCTTCTTTTACTAGAAGCGGTAGATTCTTTATTGATCATACATTATCTCCATGTACAACTTATTATACCCAAGCATACCCTTTGATATACCCTAAGGGTCTTAAGGAATAATTCAAAGTATAATTCATCATACACAATATACTATGATAATCTCAAGTCCAAGGATCACTTGTACTACTATCACTACAGAAATTCCTATTGACAAGCAAGTAAAACTCCATTAGGTATTCCTTAGCGAGCCACGTTCAGTGAACTTATTCTATAATAAATACCTACATACTTGCTTTAGTGTCTCTACACAAATGATCATGAGATCAATCATCCTCATCCAATGAGCAAGCAACGTATGTACCAATCTATCCGGATTCACTAATCCCCAATTTAGTAATCCAACAACTAGGAACTATTTTAGTTTTAAGCTTTCTAAGAATTTAGATCTCATTAAAATGATTATCATCATTATTCTAAAAGCATTGGTTAAAACTATGGGTTTATCACATATTATAAACCAGCATCATGTAGATAATTAAAAGCCTTTAATAAATTAATACTTTTTATTAATAAATGAATAAGATTGTTACAAAGTATATGCTTTATCATCAAACATGATTGACTTGTGTGCATACTACTTTCAATCTCCCACTTGCACTAAAGTCAATCGACATGGTATCTCATACCCTTCTTCTCTAAGTGACTATTATCATGATGTTGGATAAGCTTTATTTAATGGGTATGTAATGTTATTCTTGAGAGTCCACTATCTCTATAGTGATTTCTCATCTTTCAATGATTCCTATAATCAAATGAAAGTGCCACAACACATGTTTAGATCCAAGATGAGACTTAGGAACTATTCCTAGTTCTGTAATAAACTTTTCATCCAAACAATCAACTTATAGCTTCATTTATAGCTATATACTGTCTTTATCACTAAACCAGCAACTCTTTGCTGTTTGAAACTTTTCCAATTCACTGCACCACTGTTCAAGGTAACGCTTTACCTTAAAGTGGATTTTCTGTCGTCTTGGTCTGTCTAAAAAACTTGAGTCTGTTAAGCCCCCTAGTTTTAAGATGTTTTTCACTGACTCACAGTAAACTTCTCCAAAATATGACTGATCAACATCAGGTCTCGTATATTTCATTGCATACATGATAGTTACTCATGCGATCTATCTTTTATAAGTCTATAGGGACTATTAAGAGAGATACACTCCATGGCTCATCAACATGAGACAAATCTTTGAGTTTGCCATGCTAAACGACTTTAGCATCAAATGAATATATGTTCCTTGGGTTAAGTCAAGCATCCTCTTGAATCTAACTATATAGATTTGTATCCCCAATTAAGATACTCTTCCCAAATCATTCATAGAGGAATGTTTAGACAACTTTATCTTTATCAATTATAGCATTGGTATGTCATTCCTTATCCGTATTATATCAACATATAATACTAAGAATGTCACAACGCTCCCACTGACATTTTGTACACACTAGGTTCATTCTTATTTTTGAAAAAATCAAACTCTTTTGATTATTTCATCAAAACGAATGTTTCATTTTTGAGAAGCTTGCTTCAATCTATTTTTCTGAGTGTCTACAACTCTTACCTCATCGTATGTAACTAGATTATCATCTTCTATGATACCTACCTCATCATCATCATCCATGATGAATCCATACCTCCCAGGCATCTTTGATACTATTCCAGATTTACAATTCGATTGTGGTACAATAGTTCTATCTACAGGTTCCTCTTATTTGACTTATAGTATTTTATGGTTCTTGAACTCTTCAAGATCTATTATCCTTCCATTAGCCCCTTTAATGATAAACACCTTTTATCTTAGAAGGTAGCGTGTTTTGCAACAAACACTTTTTGCTAAGTAGGATTATAGAACATATATCCTAAACTTATTTTAGGATGTCCCACAAATCGACACTTGTCAAATCTTGTCTCAAGCTTATCCTTTGAAACCTTTCCACATAAGTTGGACAACCCCTTATCATAACATACTTAAGATTAGGAATCCTCCATGTCCATAACTTTTATGGAGTCTTGGGGCCGGATTTTGAGGTTACCTTTTCGTAGATATGCAGCCATTTCTAGAACATGGCCCTAGAAGGATACTGGAATATCGGTAAAATTATTATGGACCGCACCATGTCCAACATGGTATGATTTTTCCTTTTAGATACATCAATCAATTATTGCGTATCAAGAGGCGTCCATTATGAGAAAACCATTTGAGATGATCTAAAAACTTATTGCACAAGTATTTATTCCATGATCTAATCAAAGAATCTTAATACTTTGCCAATTTGTTTCACTTCTGAATTCTTTGAACCTTTCAAATAATTCACACTTGTATTTCAGCAAATACACACATTCAACTTTTTGAATGATTATCTCCTTTTCTTATACTAGTTTGTTCAATTTGTAAAATTATTTTCACGTAAGTCAAGTATACAAAATCCATTAAATAATATTCCAGTTCTATACAAAATATTATTATTATAAATAGAATAACAATTGTTCTTAAATTTAATACCAAAGATTTCATTGTCTAACAATAAAATGGAAATAATATTTTTAACAAGAACTGGAATACAATAACAACTTATTGACTTAATTAATAGATTTGTCTGTAGGCAATGCTAAACAATAAGTTCCTATGTCTAATGTAGCAACATTTGCTTCATTTTCCATACATAGGATTACTTATCTTTGTTTAGCTTTCTACTTCTGCTTGGTCCCTTCATAAATCTATATTTATGATAACCAAATTCGGTATCCAATACCCAAGTAGAACCTTGACTTAAAGAAAAACTTATTTTAAATCATGAACAAAATTGTATTTGTATCCAAAACTTCATTAAGCTTCTTCTGGTTAGCTCTGCAAGATGCTTCTCGCAGTTTCTTTTCCAGTGTCCTGGCTTATTGTAGTGGAAGCAAACTCATTTGTTATCCGTATCAGTTTTGTTCTTATTATCCTTTGTTTTTGTCTTTCTATTTACCTTCTTTGAATCGTTCTTCTTTTTAGAAGATCATTTGGCTCCTACCAGTAAGACTTGGTCTTTCATGGTTGGATATTGACTCTCAACATTTTTCAACATGTTAAACAAATTAGCGAAGCTGATATCTAGCTTGTTCATATGAACAATTCACAAAAATATTGAAAGGAGTCCGGGAGAGAGTGCAAGATCAAATCTTGGCTCAACTCTCCATCCATGACAAAAACTGTTGTCCTAATTGTTCAATTAAATTGATCATGCTAAGGACTTTTTTCTGTATTGTAGTGTCATTGGTCATTCTAGATCGGAAGAGCTCCTTAGATATTTGATATATATCAGTCATACTTTCATCACCATCAACTACTTGATGTGCAGGAATATAGTAAGAGCATCTATAGTTTAATGTTGACGCTAAAGCTCGTTACTCATGGATGCGAGCATGATGCATTGAGCCAACTGTGCATCATCTTGCCACTTTCTAAAAGTAGCAATCTCTTCCTCAGAGGCATTGTCTGCAACCATTGCAGGGATAGGCGTATTAAAGACATAAGATAGCTTTTCAGTTGTGAGAACTATTCTCAATTTTCTTAACCAATCCGTTTAATTCGGTCCTGTTAATTTAGCATCTAATATGCTACGCAGTGATAGTAATTTAGACATTGTAAAATTCTGTAAATGAATTTGTTTTTAACAACATTTTAGCATACATTCTTTTATTAATTACCAAAATAAATTAGGTCTTGTTTTAAATTGGTATCTCCCACTATTTTCATCAAACTATATTACCCTCAATGTATATAGTTCGGCGATATCTAATTAAAGATACGCTAGTGAGAATAAGGATTTCATTTCAAATGTATATAGCCTTGTGTGTGCACAACAAACTATATATAAATAAATAGGTAGACAACTCTTGCCAATTACATCAACTATGCAACTCCTTGTATTTTGCCTCTTAGATCATAATGGTCAAGTGTGTGCACATCCGAACTAAAATGATCTAAGTTAAGTCATACCTAGCACTCCATATATTCAAAAGAAAAATATTGTCCTTGTGTGTGCACAACAAAACAGCATTGTTCAGTCTATTTATAAGCATTAAATGTGATAAAACAACATCTTAAATATTTAATACTTGCCTTGTGTGTGCACAACAAACTCATATTAAATATTTAATACTCTATTGTTTTACCATGCTAGAAGGCGACGTTCGATATTCCAAATATCTTTGAACGTTACAACGCATGCACACACACACACACACACACACACACACACACACACACACACATATATATATATAGTATAAGCATGCACATATTGATTATGAACTTTTATTCTAGTTTGGTTCACTAGAGCCACCAAGTGAACCAAAAGGTCAAACCTAGGGTGCAAGAATTAAATTTAAATATAACTATTACATTTAAATCTCAGACTCCATTACAAACGGGTCTTCAAGCGCTCCTTGCTCCTTGATCTCTAATTCTTCAAAATAATTCTAATTATTCCTATTACAAAACTATTTAAAATAAATAGAAACATTGATCAACAATCAAGGGGAAGTACATAGGAGGGAGATAGAATTTACATTAAGAAAAAATTAGAGAAGACGAGGTATGCAGACCCCATTTAATAAAACTCATATATTCATGCATTCGACTAAAATAAAATCCAATCACATTGGTCAATAGTCCATAATCAATCTCATTTATTATCATACACATCTACATATGCATCAATAAATAAATTCATCTCATGAATAATAAACATTCAATATATATATTGATATCATTTAATGGGCAAATTTAGTTAGCATGAAATCTGATTTGGAATCAAAATAAACTCTTTTAATTTAATCCAAATTTAAATCAAAATAAACCTCTTTTATTTTAATTTATCCAATTTTGAATAAAATAAACTATTTTATTTTAATCAAAATCTTTAATCAAAATAAACTCATTTATTTTAATTGGAATCCAATTCCAAGTTAAAAAAAAAACTCATTTATTAAATGAAACACGGATTCTCTTTCTTATTCATAAATAAACTCATTTATTTTGAATAATATGAAATCTTATTCCATATCTAAATAAACTCCTTTATTTAAGGAAATACGGATTCTCTTTTCTATTCACAAATAAACTCCATTATTTTGAATAATATGAAATCTTATTTCATATATAAATAAACTCTTTTATTTAAGAAAACATGGAATCCAATTTCAACTCCAATTAGTTATCATGGAATCCAATCTAAACTCTAATTAGTTAGCATGAAATCTAATTTTAAAATTAAAATAAACTCTTTATTTTATTATTAAAATAAACTTTTTATTTTAAGATTAAAATAATATTTTTTTTATTTTAATTATAAAATAATTAAGAATATATTATATATATACATATAATATATTATATAATATTTAATATTTTAAGATTCGCACGAAATCATGTAACTTAAGCTATATATATATATGATACTCATGTAACTTATATAGATGAAATCATGTAACTTATATAACTTAAGTTATATAAGTTATTATATATATAGTTATAACTTAGTAATTCGCCTATAACCGAAGTAATAGTTGTGACGTCCCCAAAACAGGTATACATCATCCATCTTGAGTCGCCAAATACATAGTACAAAATTCAAATATTACTTAATTATACAACAGTCATGTAAAATACGACATAACATAATCTAAAAGTTTTAATAAGAATATTGTCATCTAGACAATATCCACACTCAATGGAGTCCTCATTACATTTATTGTCACACTATTTTATAGAATAGTGAGGACTGCTAAAATAACCATCTGGACCGTCAATCCGTTCCCCGACTCGTCCCAGCTATATTCTCATTTCCTGAAGAGAACAATGAAAGAAAGGGTGAGCTCAACTAGCCCAGTAAGAAATATTATGACTAAGATAATGCATAATAAACTATCCTTAACCTTCAACAGTATAACATCTGATATAATACAATAGACAACAAGTTTTAGATCAACAACTGCAGTGGAAATAAGCAATCCATTAGAAGAGTTAAGTAGAGCATAAAATCTACTATCTTCTATGATTTAAAAAGTTTTTCATCAACTTTATCGCTGAGACTTAGCTTCATAAATAAAATCAAATCATCCCTGCACAACGGCTAAGGATATTCATGTAATCATCAATGGTCATGATTATACCGAATAATCCTTGGTCATAATCATACCAACAACTGTCCATCAATGAACTACAGGCCAATGAGGACTTTCACCACATCATTTGTCACATTACGGTCATGATTATACCGAATAATCTCCGGTCATAATCATACCAAGTCCATCTTTACACGTAAGCCAAAGATGACTTTCATCACAATATAAGCATGAGGATGATGACAATGACATAATAATTCAATAAAACAAGTTCAAGGATAAATTTTAAAGATTTATAATTTAATTTATCTAGAAATCAATAACGTCCAAATTGTCAACATGATACTTCTTTGTAGAGTAAAATTCAAGAATAATATTCATGTACCAAAAATAATTTGGACAGAAAAGAAATATATTTTTCAGGTAAATAGTACCTCGTGAATAGTACCCCGACATAAAAAGTACCCCAAATAACCGAGTGAATAATATTTGGGTGAATAGTAATTTGGGTGAATAGTAACTCGTGAATAGTAACTCGTGAATAGTACTCTGACCCAAAAAGTGCCCCGGATACCCGAGTGAATAATACTATAGTGAATAGTAACCGGGTGAATAGTAACTCATGAATATTAACTCGTAAATAAAATACCAAATAAAATGATATTTCATGACGAGTACAAAAGAAATGATATCTCATACGAGTATAATAGAATATACGAAACTACAAATGGATTTTCAACCGCCATGCGATAATCCATGTAGACAGATCATTTTCACAATTTAATAAAGAATGAATACGAAGGATCACTCACTATGCACGCGGTAATCCACATAGATAGGTTATTCCAACAGAATAATAAAGAATGGAACCAAGTCATGCGTAATCCGCACAGACAGGATATTCCAACAGAATAATAAAGAACGGAACCAGGTCATGCGTAATTCGCACAGACAGGATATTCCAACAGAATAATAAAGAATGGAATCAGGTCATGCATAATCCGCACAGACAGGATATTCCAACAGAATAATAAAGAATGGAATAACAACATAATTCACCAGGCATGCGATAGACCGCACAGACAGGTTATTCCAACAGAATAATAAAGAATAGAATAACAGAAGAATTTCACCATGTATGTGGTACTTCACATAGACAGGTTATTCTAACATAATAATAAAGAATAGAATAACAACCCTTACGAGTATTGAAAGAAAATAACTCTCTTCATGAATACGAAAGAATAATACCACTTACCTCAAAAGAAGACTGGATACTGGAATAGTGAGGTAGCAAACTTCTCTTCTTCTTTCTCTCTATAATTTCTCTCTATAATAATTGCTCTATAGCTTTAGTGAATTGGTGAGAAATGAAGGAAGAATGAGCTTCTATTTATAGGAAAATATAGTTTTGATAATTGCACGTTTTGGGGCTCGAAATATTATAGTATAATACATTCCTCTTTTTCTTTATTTTTAATTTAGTCCTGAAAGTATTATCAAACATGCACCACCTCCCCTAATAGCAAATCATGTGAATCAATACTAAATTATGTGACTCTGTTAGTTCCCGGAGGCACAATAGTTATCTAGAAGGGGGGGTTGAATAGATATTTAAAAATCTTTACGTTTTAAACTTGTTAGTTGATACAGATTAAAACTTAGCGGAATTAGTATTTATTTTAATCTCCCTTAAGATATAGTGAAGTTATGAAAGTGAGGCAGTTATGGCAGTTATAGCAGATATAGCAGTTATGGTAAGTATGTAAGAGACACAGTCGTTTTTAAGTGTTTCAGAGCACTTAAAGCTCCTAGTCCACTCTCTTACTCCTCGAGTAGGAAATCCACTAAGGATGTCTTTTACAACTTGTGAATCACACAGATTCCTTCTAGACCAGCAGTCTAGGAACTTCTTAGTTCACTCTTGAACTCTTCAAGTCCAGTAGACTTGGCTCTTTACAGTTCACTTAGAACTCTTCAAGTCCTTCTGACTTGGAACTCTTTCTTCAGTTTGTTGGTAGTTGTTGAGTTCTTGATTGGTGCTACTCAGTTGCTGTTTAAGCACTTGTTCGAAAGAACTGAGTAGCTGAGCAAGCTTCCCCTTTTTCTCAGATCGTAGAGTTGAGTATTTGTGTTCTTGTGCGTTTTTGTTCAATACTTGCTTACTTCTTTCATCTGCTTGATTTGCATATATGTGATCTTGAAAACTATCCATTGGATCCATCCGTTGAAGCATTAAATACGTTTGACCTTTATGTTCTTTGATGGAGACTTTTCTGCACATCTTCTGAATTTCATTCTGACCCACTAACACAGCAGACTACTTTCTCACCTAACACCTGAAAAGGTGTTTTCCCCCTTACCAATGGTACTTTCCTTAGCTTCTTCAATACGCTTCTTTGTTACATACTAAGGATATCTCTTATGTCTTTGGGACTGGTGAGTACTACAACGTTTAGAATCCATTCCTCATATGTTGGAGTTTGTCTCCATATAAAGCGTGAGGCTTGATGCTTCTGACACAAGACAGATGATACTCTACGATTCAGATCGTGGTACTCTACGATTCAGATCATGGTACTCTACGATTCAGATCGTGGTACTCTACGATTCAGATCGTGGTACTCTACGATTCAGATCGTGGTGACTTGTCGCCTTGGTGCTTGGTCTGATGCTATCAGCCGAGAGCACTACGATCTCTGAGTTGGCTCGATAAACGTTGGGACCACTCTACAATTTCCGAAGAGGCCCTTCAAGGCAGGCACATTACGATTCTTGAAGATCCACATTTTTGCCTTGACTTCTGCAATCTTGATCAGATTGATGCACTAAGAATTCTTCGAAGCCTATCTATTACATCTCAAGATCAACCTAACTGCTTTGATCTTTCTATCTATACATTCATTTCCAGAATGATACATATTAAGAGCTTAGATCAACCTAACAAATTTGATCTATCACTAAGTCCTTGTACGTATATTCCTTGAAGGACTTTACAAATAATCATGAGCATTTATATTTAAACATCAAATCAACATATGCATTCTCCCAACAATCTCCCCCTATTTGATGTTGACATAATTAAGGAGATTTATTGTCATGATTATTAGTATCTAGATGCAATTGTAGGAAAGTAAACATGACTTAGTATTTCAGTGAGCAGCTAAAATTTCTAGAGAATAAGCATGAATTTATTGATGTTCAAAGAGTAATACAATTTAGCTTTACATCAATAAGAATTTAACCTTTCACTTATCTCTACTTCTTTGGTCTTTTGCGTGGAGGATTGGCATACTCCCCAGCCCTTCTTTTTCTGCTTGCTACATCCCTTCTGACTATCTCTTCCAGCTCACTTGGGCTTATCCTTGGGTTGTGATCATGCATATTCATGAATGCAGGATCTCCAATTGGCATTCTTAGGCCTGTAGTGGTCACATTTTATGAGCTGGTAGTTGGCCCTTGACTCTTTATTGGCTGAGCCATTAAAACTTCCTGCTGATCAGATCGTTGAGTCTGATTGCTTGATCGTGGAGTCTGTTGATGGTTTCTTGAAGCTTGAGTGTGGAATTATCCTCTACCTCTTCCCTGGCTTCCTTGACATCCTCTGCCTCCGCCCTGGGCTCCTTCTCCTTTCCCTTTATTCTCCCCTTTTATGTCAGCTTCAAGGGTTCGAATGTCTGCTGAGAGGCGATTCAGTCCTTGGACAAGCTCGTTGAGCTTACTTTTAGTCTGAGCAATGTCCTCTCGATTTTCTTCGATTAGAGCTTCAGACTGAGCTTCCCTATGTTGGAGAACTGATAGAATGTTGTCAGTTCGCTTGCCACTACTAACGTAGAATTTTTGGAATTCTTTGACGGCAGTTTGTAGATTGAGTAAGCTTTCCAACATGTTTTTATTCTGATTTTCTTGAGTTGTCTGTAGGGCAAGGACATCTTCTCTGTGTTTCTTGGCTGCTAGAAAGTGAATGTCATCCCGGTCCTTTATGCTTTGAATTATTTGCTTGACAAACTCCTTAAGTGTCTTAGAGAGCGTAGAGCTTAGGGATTGTGGGAGTTTGTTGGCAGCATTGATCATTGTTGTTAATCGCAGCTGAATGAGGTCAGTGTGCTCTTCAAGACTCTCATCGAGTTCCTTGATCACTTTCTTAGACATTTTTGCCAAGTTAGCTTTTGTGGACAACTCTGAAAGAATTTCATTCAGTTGGGGAGTTTGTGAGGAAGGGGTTTGTCTCTGGTATTGATCTTATAGAGAGTAGAGGGCAAGATCAAGATTGAAGTACTCATTTGAGGATGAAGAGGGAATATCTGATTGAGGGGCCTGTGTTTGGGTGTCTTGAATAGGTGGCTCTACGATTTCTTCGTGGGACTCTACGATGGGGATAGAGTCAGTGATCGTAGAGATGATGGGATTTTGGATTAATATGAAGTTTGGTGTATTTGGTTCATCAGTTATAGAATTTTGGGATTCTGTAACTGGGAGTTGACTTGGTGGATTTAGAGTCACTTCCAACCAGCTTGGAAATTCATAAAATTGGCTGGAAAAAGATAGTGGATAATGGTTTACTCTGAAAAGGATTGGGATAGACAATACCTCATGCACCACTCTTGAGGAGGGTTCATTTATGTTGAGCTTCTTGGCAAATTTGAAGGTGCCTAGAAATCCATGAGCCAGCACAGTGATGGCTGGATATTCCTTGAAGCTTCAAAACATGTGGTTCCATGAGTTTAGGATTTGGGCTTTATGATAAGGCATCATGGGTAGGTAAGAGAACATCTGATTGTAGAGATAAGTTCTATACCCATCTTTGCTCACACCAGTGATCTCAAGGTCATCATCATCTTCTTCTCCCTTTTCTTCACTATCTTCTTTTGGGGATTCCAATATCTCAATGACTTCATTTTGTTCTTGCTGTGGTTCTCCCTCGTTTTTTGTAAGATCAGCTTCTTCGGTCAAGGGAATATCATGGGGCTCCCCCTCAACATGATCATCCCTTTGCAGGACTAATAGCTCCCCCTCAGCTGGAGCATTTTCTATCATTAGAACTTCTATAATTTCCCTTTCAGCTTAAGCATTTTCTTGAATGAGAGTTTCAAGCATCTCCCCCTCAGCTGGTGTATTCTCTATCATAAGAACTTCAGGTGTCTCCCCCTCAGCTGGAGCATTGTCCTCTTGACTTTCTTGGACAATTCCTTTTTAGTAGTCATTCTCTTGTCTTCCTCCTTGAGCACTCCTTCATTGACAAGGATATATTTCTTGACCAGTTTTCTTCTTGGTTTTCTAGGCTGAGCCACAGCCTCACGACTTTCTTCAGCTCTGCCCTGTTGATTAGCTAGATTAGCAGGTGTTGCAGCTTCCTTGCTCAAGGTGTTTGGTCTGGTCTCTACGATCAGTAGAGACTCTACGATTGAAGAAATAGATGGATTTTTGGGCTTGTGGCTGATCTTATTCTTCTTCAGCAGCTGAGATATGGTAGCTCTATCTTCTTCTGCCTCAGCCTGCTATTGTTTCTTTCTCAGGATCCTTAGAGTCTCAATGTCAGAAGACTCTACAGGTATATCAGTGGTAGATCCTTGAGGTTCTTCTACCATTCTAGCCTTGAGCTTCCTCTTGCCTTTACTTTTTCTGACAAGGTCAGAAGGTTCTCCCTCGTTGGTTTCTTCTTTTTCTTCTGCAGTCTCTCTGACGACTGACATATTCCCTGGAATGCCTGAATTCTTCAAATCACCAGTTCTTCCACTGGACTCAGTCATCATGCGTACATACTCAGTTGGATTTCTTTTCCAATTCTCAAAAAGTCGCTGGGTCATTCGTCTATTTGGATTGATGGACACCCTTTCATCGTCCCCAATCTTGTCACCCAGAGCAGACTGTAGTATGATGCTTATGAATCGTCGGTAGAGCATCTTTTGAGAACCCTTTGTCTTCTTTGAGTTGTGAATCCATTTTCCTATCCATTCCAATAGAAAAGCTCCATAGTTAAGTTGTATCCCACAGCTTCAACTGTACCTCATTTACAGAGTCGTGCCTAGTGCTCTTGCAGCATATGCATTTCCCAATAATGTTAGCCAAAAATTCGTACCTCTAAGGAAACTCCTTCTTTTTGTATCCTCTAACAGTGGGGGATTTCTTGTGATGCATCTTCTTAAGTCCTTTATGGAAGTCGATGCTATCTAAGAACCAGTAACCTTCAGATTTGAAACCTAGGGCTAGGTTGATGTTTTCAGCCTTTAATTTGATTTCCACGTCCTTGACTCTCGTCGTGAGGACTTCATTTTCGTAGACTCCATTTCTGTAAAATTCCCTTATTAACTTTGGGTAGATCAGTGTGCTCGTACCCAGAGCATCTTCGAGACCCGCCTTCTTTAGCAATGCCAGAATCTTGTGAAATTTTGGTTCAGCAGTTTTGAACTCATCGAAGTATAGACTGTATCCCGAGACGATGTTAGAGGCTGCCATTTCTATCTTTGAAGGGAGTATGGTTGTTTGAGCTTTCTTTTGGGGTTAGGGTTTCTACTTGCAGAGAGAAAGAGAAGAGAGAGAGATAGGCTTTTTGAACTTCTAATCTCAAAAAGCGTTTTCAAACTTTGCTCGTAACTTCCCTCTCTTTATTTTGTTTAGTGGGGCAGGTGTCAAAATCTGCTTGGCTCTGCGATTTTGACTTAGGAGGATTGTACTGAATTGCCCTTAGTTTCTTTTGAGCTACAGTGTCCTTAGGGAGGACTACGATCGTTAAGGTAGCCTTTGTGATCGTTGAGTCTGAACTCCATTAGTCATGTCTGAACTACGATCGTCGAATCTGAGCAGCAATCTTCGTGTCTGAATTACGATCGTCGAGTCTGAGCAGCAATCTTCGTGTCTGAACTATGATCGTCGAGTCTGAGCTACGAATGTTGAGTTTGTCCAGATCCTTGTGATGAATTTTTGACTTAGCATCCTTTTAAGGTAACTCAAGGAGGGCCAACCTCAAGAATGAATCGAGGGTTAGGTTTGTCCCTGAGGCGCTTATCAGAGGGATTGCTTAGTTTTGAGCTTTCTCATCACAGGGTGTACTCTTGCTTTGTAGATGGGGCTTCTTCCATCGTTGAGTCTGCACTATGATCGTTGTCTTTTGTAACTTCAACTCTACGATCGTAGACTTCCTTTGATCATGTCTACGATTTTGAACTTAGCCTTTTGTATCTGTACGGTTAGCATAAACTAGAGCATATATTTCATGGTTGTAAATTAAGCATGCCTAGCTCACTTATTTACTTGTTAAACCTGGATTCATCTAGAAGTTTTTTAAAGACATCAGCAAGTTGATTTTCAGTAGGGATATATTGTAAAGATATATCCATTTTGCACATAATCCCTAATGAAGTGATACCTTATTTCTATATGCTTGGTCCTAGAATGCATGATAGGATTATGTGCAATTGCTATTGCACTTGTGTTATCACAGTGAATGGGTATGGATTTGAATTCAAATCCATAGTCAGCTAGCTGATTTTTCATCCATAGGATCTGAGCACAGCAGCTGCCAGCAGCAATGTATTCAGCTTCTGCAGTTGAAGTAGATACTGAATTTTGCTTCTTGCTAAACCAGGACACAAGTCTGTTTCCCAGTAATTGACAGGTGCCACTGGTACTCTTTTTGTCTATTTTGCAGCTTGCAAAATCAGCATCTGTGTATCATGTTAGTTCAAATGAGGACTCCTTGGGGTACCAAAGTCCCAAGTAAGGTGTACCTTTGAGATACCTGAAAATCCTCTTTACAGTAGATAAATGTGATTCTTTAGGGTTAGCCTGAAATCTAGCACATATGTATGTTACAAACATTATGTCTGGTCTACTGGAAGTTAGATATAGAAGAGAGTCTATCATACCTTTGTATTGAGTTATATCAATACTTTTACCTTTTTCATCTTTTTTAAGCTTAGTTGCAGGAGCAATTGGGATTTTCATGGGAGAGGCTGATTCTGTGCCATACTTCTTGAGTAAATCTTTGATATACTTGGCTTGGTTTATGAAGATTCCTTCATCAGATTGCTTTACTTGCGGTCCAAGGAAAAAATTTAGCTCACCCATCATGCTCATTTCAAACTTGCTCTGCATAAGCTTGGAGAATCTCTTGCATAACTTTTCATCAAGAGAACCAAAAATAATATCATCAACATATATTTGAACTAATAAGACTTTGTCTTTATGCTTTCTAAGAAATAATGTGGTATCTACTCTACCTCTAGTGAACTCATTTTCAATAAGGAAGTTAGTCAGTGTTTCATACCATGCTCTAGGTGCTTGTTTAAGACCATATAGTGCTTTGTCTAATCTATAAACATAATTAGAAAGAAATGGATTGATAAAACCAGGAGGTTTCTCTACATTGACTTCTTCTTGGAGTTCTCCATTCAGGAATGCACTCTTGACATCCATCTGGAAGACCTTGAACTTCGTGTGAGCAGCAAAGGCAAGGAATATTCTGATGGCTTCTAGTCTGGCAACTGGTCCAAATGTTTCATCATAACCAATGCCTTCTTCCTGAGAGTAACCCTTAGCCACCAGTCTTGCCTTATCTCTGGTTATAACTCTATCTTCATCCATCTTGTTTCTGAAGACCCATTTGGTTCCTATGACAGGATGACTCTTTGGTCTTGGTACCAATCTCCATACTTTGCTTCGTTCAAATTAGTTGAGTTCTTCCTGCATGGCTTCTATCTAGCTGAAGTCTTCCATAGCATCCTCTATCTTCTTTGGTTCCATTTGTGACAAGAAGCATTAATTTTGTGTGGCAGCTCTTGTTTTGACTCTTGCACTCGGATCTCCAATGATTAGATCTTGAGTGTGATCTCTAGCCCATCTGTTTTTGGTTGGGACATCTGTCCTGACACCTTCTTGTCTTAAGTCTTCAAGATCTATTTCTTCTTCTTGGTGTGGAGGTTCGTCGTCTTGCATAGGCCTCTCTATGATCTCATTTTCTTGCTCAGTGATTTTCACTATCTGGCACTACGATCGTAGTGTTGAGCTCGACGACTTCATTCGTAGTGTCTGCACTATCGGTCGTAGTGTCTTGAAGCACTGATTTGTCTAAGTCTGTTTCATCAAAGATGATGTGAATCGAGACTTCAATACTCAGTGTCTTTTTGTTGAATACTCTGTAGGCCTTACTGTCTGTGGCATATCCAAGAAAGATTCCTTCGTCTGACTTGGGTTAAAATTTTGTCAGGTACTGCTTTCCATTGTTGAGAATGTAGCATGCGCAGTCGAATACATGAAAGTAGCTGACACTTGGCTTTCTTCCTTTCCACAGTTCGTAGGGTGTCTTCTTGATCGTAGAGTGTATCAGTGATCTGTTCTGCGTGTAGCACGCAGTGTTGACTGCTTCTGCCCAAAAGTATTCAGGTAGATGGGATGTTGCTAGTAGAGTTCTTCCAGCCTCTATCAACGTTCTGTTCTTTCTCTCAGCTACTCCATTTTGTTGAGGAGTTCGTGGAGCTGAGAAGTTATGATTGATGCCATTGTCTGTGCAGAACTGGTCCATTTCTGAGAAGTCGAATTCTCTGCCATTATCACTTCTTATGGCCTTGATTTTCTCTCCTTTTCGTTCATAACCAACCTGAACATCTTGATCAGTTGGGAGCTTGTTTCATCCTTTAAGGTTAGAAAGAACACCCATATGAACCTGGTGTAGTATCTTTTCCCTCCAAGACCAGTGGGTATCTTTTCCCTCCAAGACTTGTTGTTGGAATTGGCCCAAATAGATCCATGTGAAGCAGCTGCAGAAGCTTGTCTATTGAGTTGGCAGCCTTGCTCTTGAATGAGCTTCTGGTTTGCTTTCCAAGCTGACAGGCATTGCATGGCCTTTCTATGACAAAGTTGAACTTGGGTAGGCCTGCAACTAGATCTTTTGATGCCAGTTTGGATATGCTTTTGAAGTTTAAGTGAGACAATCGTCTATGCCATAGCCAGCTCATTTCTTCAGATGCTTTAGCCAGAAAACATATTGTCTCATCTAAGCTTAGTTTTTCAAGATTCACTGTGTAGACATTTCCTTCTCTTGTCTCGGTTAGCTTTATAGCAGATGTCTTTAAATCTCTGACTTGACACTGGTTGTTGAGAAAAGTTACTTGATGACCCTTGTCACAGAGTTGGCTAATGCTTAGAAGGTTGTGTTGGAGACCTTCCACAAATGCCACTTTGCTGAAAGACACTGCACCATTACCAGCTAAGCCATATCCTCTTGTCTTGCCCGAGCCGTTGTCTCCAAAGATGACTGAGGGACCCTCCTTCTCTATGTAGTTAGACAGAAAGGCTTTGTTCCCAGTCATGTGTCTTGAGCATCCACTGTCCAGATACCAGGTAGTGATCGTGGAGCTCTTTTCCTGTCATAATATTAAACCTTCATTTTGGTACCCATATTTGCATGGGTCCTACTTTGTTAGTGCCCTTGGGGACCCAAATCTGTTTGATCTTGAGTCTCACATGCATTGAATTATAATAGCACTTGGCAGTCTTGTGACCAACTTTATTGCATATAAAACATCTAGTATGATGCATGTATGTGTGTGTATGATAATTCATCCTCCATTTGGACTTGTGTGGTTCTTTAGTTATCCTTTTGTTAAACTAATTTTCCTTCTTTCACGTGTCCTTGGGTTTCATAAGTTGTGATGAGTGTGTCTTACCTCTACTGTACCTACCAAGTTGATTCGTAGAGTTGGTCTTGCTAGACTCTACGATTCTTCGAGGTTGGTGAGTAGAGGATGGGTTACTCTTCTCTTTTATGAAGCCCAGTCCAGCATGAGATCCTTTACTCCTTTGAGTATGGATGGAAACAGAAGAACAGGGTTGGGCTGGTTCTTTCTTCTGTGAGGATTTCACAAATGTAATGCCTCTACTAAGGCTTGAAACATTACTAGTGCTAGTTTCCTTTCTCTTTACCACGCATGGCTCTGTGGTGGATTCCCCAAATCCTAAGCATGTTCTGTCAGATACACTTCTCTGACTAGAGAGCAGGGAGTCCATGGATGATGAGGATTTGTTCCATGTAGAGATAGTCTTTTCTAGTTCCTCAATTTTTTAGAGGTTAAATTGGACTCTCTTTGTGCATTTAGCTCATTAGTCTGTTTTAGGATTTCATTCTCAGCCTCAAACTTGGAGAGAAGGTTAGTACTTAGAAGAGCTGTTTCTAGCTCTCCTTGAACTTTCTTTTTCTCCTCTTGAAGAAGTGAATGATCCTTGGACAGAACTCTGAACCACTTCATGTATTGATGTAGATCAGTTGTTATGTCATACAATGCAGTTCTTAAATCATTAATGTCTACATCATGGGAGTTGAATTCAAATACCTCATCGAGACTTACTTCATGTATATTTTATTTTAGTTTGGCATTTGCATGTTTGGCCATTAGGCACAGATTAGCCATTTGTGATTCTTCGTTATCACCAGATTCAGGATTGGAGTCATTGTCTGAATCACTCCACGATCCTCCAGCTACCAGGCCTTTGTCTCTCTTCTGAGGCCTTTTGTTGCCTTTGTATTCCTTCTTTGCATGTGATTTCTTCTTTAGTTCTTCTCTGAGAGGTTTGTTGCAGTTGACAATGAAATGGCCAGGCTTCTTGCAGTTGTAGCATAGATCATTCATTTGCTCCTTGCTGCTGTAGTTGCTGACCTTCTTTGGCTTGCTGGTTTTGCCTTGTCGCATGAACCTTCTTAGTCTTTTTACCAGCATAGCAAAGTCTTCATCATCGTCTTCATCATAGTCAGAGTCAATCTCAGTATTGACCTTGGATGTACTTTCTGCTGCTTTGAGAGCAACACCCTTATCCTTCTTTCTTCCTTCTGATAGGGTTTCAGCTCTTTGAGTCAGTTCCAGTTTGTATGTCAGAAGGTTGCCATATAGTTGTTGAACTGTCATCTCATGAAGATTCTTTGACTCTCTAATAGCAGTGGTTTTGGAATCCCACCTGCTTGGTAGGGCTCTCATGAACTTTATGATTAGATCTTTGTTTGGATAGATCTTCCCACAGGCTCATAGAGAGTTGAGCAGAACGTTGAATCTCTCGTAGGTGGCAGTGACGTTTTCTCCTTGAACATGAGCAAACATTTCATACTGCTGTGTCAGGAGTTTTTTTTTTCTCTCACTTCTTCTGTTCCTTTGTGCATGATGAGTAGAGCTTCCCAAACCTCCTTCGATGTTTTGTTGTTGACAACATTTTCGAACAGATCGTTTTCTAAGGATTGAAACAAAATGTTCTTTGCCTTCTTGTCGAGTTGGACAGCTCTTTTCTTGTTGTTAGTCCATTATTCTTTGACTTTGATTTGTATTCTGTTTGGATCGTCCGTAGTTGGTGCAAGCTTTGTTGGAATATAAGGCCCATTTTGAACGGTCTCAAATAGATCTTCATCTATTGAGTCCATGTATGCTTGCATCCTAACTTTCCAGTTTGCAAATTTATCTTTGTTGCACATTGGTTGCTTGCTGCCTCCTCCAGTCCTTGATTCACTTGGTAAGTGTGCCATTGGATCTACTAAAGCTTTGTAGGCTGTATAATAGAACCTGCTCTGATTTCAATTGTTAGTTCCTGGAGGCACAATAGTTATCTAGAAGGGGGGTTGAATAGATATTTAAAAATCTTTACGTTTTAAACTTGTTAGCTGATACAGATTAAAACTTAGCGGAATTAGTATTTGTTTTAATCTCCCTTAAGATATAGTGAAGTTATGAAAGTGAGGCAGTTATGGCAGTTATAGCAGATATAGCAGTTATGGTAAGTATGTAAGAGACACAGTCGTTTTTAAGTGGTTTAGAGCAATTAAAGCTCTTAGTCCACTCTTCTACTCCTCGAGTAGGAAATCCACTAAGGATGTCTTTTACAACTTGTGACTCACACAAATTCCTTCTAGACCAGCAGTCTAGGAACTTCTTAGTTCACTCTTGAACTCTTCAAGTCCAGCAGCCTTGGCTCTTTACAGTTCACTTAGAACTCTTCAAGTCCTTCTGACTTGGAACACTTTCTTCAGTTTGTTGGTAGTTGTTGAGTTCTTGATTGGTGCTACTCAGTTGCTGTTTAAGCATTTGTTCGAAAGAACTGAGTAGCTGAGCAAGCTTTCTCTTTTTCTCAGATCGTAGAGTTGAGCGTTTGTGTTCTTGTGCATTTTTGTCCAATGCTTGCTTACTTCTCTCATCTGCTTGATTTGCATATATGTGATCTTGAAAACTATCCGTTGGATCCATCCGTTGAAGCATTAAATGCGTTTGACCTTTATGTTCTTTGATGGAGACTTTTCTGCACATCTTCTGAATTGCATTCTGGCCCACTGACACAGCAGACTGCTTTCTCACCTAACACCTGAAAAGGTGTTTCCCCCCTTACCAATGGTACTTTCCTTAGCTTCTTCAATACGCTTCTTTGTTGCATACTAAGGATATCTCTTATGTCTTTGGGACTGGTGAGTACTACAACGTTTAGAATCCATTCCTCATATGTTGGAGTTTGTCTCCACATAAAGCGTGAGGCTTGATGCTTCTGACACAAGACAGATGATACTCTACGATTCAGATCGTGGTACTCTACGATTCAGATCGTGGTGACTTGTCGCCTTGGTGCTTGGTCTGATGCTATCAGTCGAGAGCACTACGATTTCTCTTAAATACTTGCACACTACTATCTTCGCTTACTTGAGTTGTAAACTCTACGTTTTCGAGAGCACACTACGATCTCTGAGTTGGCTCGGCAAACGTTGGGACCACTCTACGATTTCCGAAGAGGACCTTCAAGGCAGGCACATTACGATTCTTGAAGATCCACGTTTTTGCCTTGACTTCTGCAATCTTGATCAAATTGATGCACTACGAATTCTTCGAAGCCTATCTATTATATCTCAAGATCAACCTAACAACTTTGATCTTTCTATCTATACATTCATTTCCAGAATGATACACATTAAGAGCTTAGATCAACCTAACAAATTTGATCTATCACTAAGTCCTTGTACATATATTCCTTGAAGGACTTTACAAATAATCATGAGCATTTTTATTTAAACATCAAATCAACATATGCATTCTCCCAACAGACTCGATAGTTCTAATCATGTGAAAACAATAATTACAGTATAGTACATTCATCTATACCTCCAATTTTAACTTAGTCATGCAAGTATTATCAATCTTGCACCACCACCCCTAATAGTACAAGAATGTGAATCAATAGTACACACATGTGAACACATAGTTATAAGCATGTGAATTAATAGCAATTAATTGCTCATTTATCCGGTTAATTACCCGATTGGTCAATATAACCTCCAAACATCAATTATTATCGAAATAAATGTCGATTTCTACTAACACTAATAATTTCAACACAATGGAACTATCAATTCACAATATTTAACAACCAGGTCGTTCCCAAGAAAGAGGGGGCTTTCCGATAAGGATTTCTCTTTATTGGCGCGCAATTAGGTGACCAAACCTCTCCTTGATAGAACTTCTAGACATTGTCAATATTGCAAATAATAATATGAATAACTTTGCCGTCTCAATTATTGATTTAATAATATAACATATTATACAGATGATACTGTGACAATAATTGAATCAATAATATGGGAGATATGATGCAGCAATTAATGTAGCAATAATTGAGTATAACTGAGTGACTTCTTACGTAAGCATCAATAATCAATACCGTGTGCTACTATGCAACCACGCGTATTACTGTACTTTTACTACCGGGTAGTTCAACAGTTTTAACGGTAACACTTTCGTCGTTATTTTTATAAAAAAACAATTCTGTCATTTTCTTACTACGACAATACTTCCGTTGTGCGGTCCACCAATGATTGTGTCGTCGTACGGATATTTTCCGACAAAAAGAATATTCCCTGACCAAACGAATATTTTATAACAACTTGCATACTTTGCAAAAAAATTCACATATCACCCTTAACTTTAACCTTTTATCAATTTAACCATTTACGAAATAAAATAATAATTATAAGAAAATTGAATACTTTCTTTTCATAAAATTTGGGGTCTTACAATCTCCCCTTCTTATGAAATTTCGCCCTCAAAATTTACGTACGTACCTGGTATGCCGAAGAAATGAGGATACCTTGACTTCATTTTAGATTCTAACTATTGAGGTATAACATTTGAGTGTCAAATATGATCATTCTTATCCAAGATTTTAACACGTATCTCCTCATACATTAAATCTTCTGCTATCTCGTCTAATTCCAATTCAATAATGTGGTTCGGGTCGTAACATCGATACGTAAAAAAAACGTTATGAACACGCAACATACTTGGCGATAAAATGAGTTTATAGGCCACAGTTCTTACTCGATCGAGGATTTCAAATGGGCCAATTACATCGAGGGTTGAGATTTCCTCTATTCATCGACTCTTGCTTCTAGAATAACGCCTTCTTGAACCTTCTTCTTCATATTCATCAGCTCCAGGTGTGTAGTTTGAGCGGCTTTAACTTTATCGATTAAAGTCGATTCTACTCGAATATTCGTTATCTTAACGTAGGTCCCCAGAGTCTTTAACTCTATTTTCATCATTTGTAAGTTATACGAAATGGGTTTTTGTGTTAACAACATCGCACTCGAAAATGCATACGATCTTCTACTCAACGCGTCAGCTACCACGTTCGCTCTTCCACAATGATATTGAATGGTACGATCGTAATCTTCAACAGCTCGAGCCAACGTCTTTGGCGCATGTTACGTTCGTTTTGGTTGAAGAAATATTTAAGGGTTGAAGAAATGGGTTTTGTACTAGGGTCAATACAAAATTCGATTTCACGTTCTGGGGGTAGGCTAAGAAGTCTTCAAGAATATGTCAGGAAAATTATTAACTATAGAAATATCATTCAGAACTGTGACTCTCATCCAAGACTTGGATAGCACATGTAATGAAGGTTTCTCCTAACAAAGTTTCAACCGATAAGTCAAAGTCTAATTTCTTCGGAGTCAAATTTAAACGTTGAGCGCAAGCAAGAGAGATTAAAGAATAGGTAGAACCGGTATCTAATAAAGTATAGACTTCGCAAGAATTTATAATTAACTAACCCGTGCTAACTTCGTTCGGGTTACTCGCTTTTTGAGAAGTCACGAAAAAATGCTTTTCCTGAAATCACCGACTTTGTTTTGTCCGTATCCGCCTTTGGTACCACCGTCCCAGCTGGACTTAACTTTGGTGCACGACAAAATCAAGCTAGGTGACCTTCTTTTCCACAACTAAAACATACCTTGCTTTCTTTTCGGATTGTACCTTCCTGGTTATTTCCTCTCTATCATGATTTTCCCATTTCTCATCTCCTGTATTTCAGATATCATTCTAGAATATAGTTTCAAAATAAGGGTTAATTGACATATCACATATTATCCCTATACTCTGACCGACCAATTAAATACCAAATAAACTTAGGTAGGTCATACTAGCAAAGGAATTTCCCGTCTCTCCCCTCCTAGTTCTTATCTCATATCTCAGCCAAGAATCATATCCTTAAGCTTTGATACCAACTGTGACGCCCCCAAAACAGGTATACATCACCCATCTTGAGTCGCCAAATACATGGTATAAAATTCAAATACAACTTAATTATACAACAGTCGTGTAAAATACGACATAACATAATCTAAGAGTTTTAATAAGAATATTGTCATCTAGACAATATCCACACTCAATGGAGTCCTCATTACATTTATTGTCACACTATTTTATAGAATAGTGAGGACTACTAAAACAATCATCTGGACCGTCAATCCATTCCCCAAATCGTCCCATCTATATTCTCATTTTCTGAAGAGAACAATGAAAGAAAAGGTGAGCTCAACTAGCCCAGTAATAAATATTATAACTAAGATAATACAGAATAAATTATTCTTAGCCTTCAACAGTATAACAACTAATAGAATACAATAAACAACAAGTTTTAGATCAACAACTGCAGCGAAAATAAGCAATCCATTAGAAGAGTCAAGTAGAGCATAAAATCTACTATCTTCTATGTTTTAAAATATTTTTCATCAACTTTATCGCTTAGACTCAGCTTAATAAATAAAATCAAATCATTCATGCACCACGCCCAATGATATTCATGTAATCATCAATGGTTATGATTATACCGAATAATCCATGGTCATAATCATACCAACAATTGTCCATCAATGAACTACAGGCCAATGAGGACTTTCACCACATCATTTGTCACATTACGGTCATGATTATACCGAATAATCTCCGGTCATAATCATACCAAGTCCATCTTTACACGTAAGCCAAAGATGACTTTCATCACAATATAAGCATGAGGATGATGACAATGACATAATAATTCAATAAAACAAGTTCAAGGATAAATTTTAAAGATTTATAATTTAATTTATCTAGAAATCAATAACGTCCAAATTGTCAACATGATACTTCTTTGTAGAGTAAAATTCAAGAATAATATTCATGTACCAAAAATAATTTGGACAGAAAAGAAATAATTTTTCGGGTAAATAGTACCCCGTGAATAGTACCCCGACATGAAAAGTACCCCAAATACCCGAGTGAATAATATTCGGGTGAATAGTAATTTGGGTGAATAATAACCTGTGAAATGTAACTCGTGAATAGTACTCTGACACGAAAAGTACCCCGAATACCCGAGTGAATAATACTAGAGTGAATAGTAATCGGGTGAATAGTAACCCGTGAATAGTAACTCGTAAATAAAATACCAAATAAAATGATATTTCATGACGAGTATAAAAGAAATGATATCTCATACGAGTATAATAGAATATACGAAACTGCAAATGGATTTTCACCCACCATGCGGTAATCCATGTAGACAAATCATTTCCATAATTTAATAAAGAATGAATACGAAGGATCATTCACCATGCATGCGGTAATCCACATAGAAAAGTTATTCCAATAGAATAATAAAGAATGGAACCAGGTTATGCGTAATACGCACAGACATGATATTCTAACAGAATAATAAAGAACGGAACCAGGTCATGCGTAATCCGCACAGACAGGATATTCCAACATTATAATAAATAATGGAACCAGGTCATGCATAATCCGCACAGACAGGATATTCCAACAGAATAATAAAGAATGGAATAACAACAGAATTCACCAGGCATGCGATAGACCGAACAGACAGGTTATTCTAACAGAATAATAAAGAATGTAATAACAGAAGAATTTCACCATGTTTGCGGTACTTCGCATAGACAGGTTATTCCAACATAATAATAAAGAATGGAATAGCAACCCTTACGAGTCTTTAACTTTATCTCCATCATTTGTAAGTCGTACGAAATGGGTCTTTTTTTTAACTGTTAGGTTTGTTATTATTCATGAACGCAATCAAATTGCACAAAGAAGCAGAAGCATGAAAAATTAGAGTTTTAAAACTTTACAAACCATGTAAAACCCCAACTTTTTGAATAAAAATGAATTTTCTATAAATATTAATTTTGAATATTATGGAGTGAAATTGATATAATGTTATAGTTGTGGGTAATATTTATAAATTTTGCAAAGTACGCAAGTTGTTATATAATATTCGATTGGTCGGGGAATATTCGTTTTAACAGAGAATATTCATACAACGGCACAATTATTGGTGGACCCCACAACAGAATTATTGTCGGATTGAGAAAACGACAAAAATACTTTATGAAAATAACGGCAAAAGTTTTACCGTTAACTGTTGAAACACTCGGTGTTAAAAGTACAGTAATACGCGTGGTTGCATAGTAGCACACGGTATTAATTATTGATGCTTACGTGAGAAGTCACTCAGTTTTGCTTATTTTATAGACACCCATTTGCCCATTTTTTAAAATAATCGGTAGAAACTATTCTGTGTATAGTGGTAGGTCAGGTGGGGCCCACGTGTTGGTGGAATGTTGAAATTTATCTTGGGAGATTTTTTTTAAAAGTTGATTCAGGTGTGTTAGATTTTTATATATATAGATATGTATATAAACATGTGCTGCAGGAAATGTTATATATATATATATATATATATATATATATATATATATATATATATTGGTATAATCATGTGGGTAAAGTGGTGGTGGTCCTGGTGAATAATTTGGCAGGATGTAATATTTGTTCAAAACTTGCACATTATTTGGTTGAAAATTCCACAATGCTGTCAAACCTATGAATAAAGTCAGTTTCTTTTTTGATAAAGTCCTTATCCGGTCATATGATAAATTGTTTTCCTCTACTAATTGGCCAGCACCAAACCCGTGAAATTTCGTTCGAATTTATATACTGTGCGTCCATGATTTTTTTCTAAATAGTATCCTTCCATTCTCCTATAAATAGAAGCTCATTCCTTCATTATTTCTTACGAATTCACTGAAACTCTAGAGAGAAAAAATTATAAAGAGAAAGAAGAAAAGTATTCTGCTACTTCCCTACTCTTATATCCAGTTTCTTTTACGGTAAGGGGTATTATTTCTTTTCTATTCATTAAGAGAACTTCTGTTATTCTATTATTTATTATTCGATTGGAATAACTTGTATACGCGGGCTACCCTATACTTGGTGAAATTCTTCTGTTATTCCATTCGTTATTATCCTGTTGGAATATCCTGTCTGTGCATTTTACGCTGGACCTGATTCCGTCTTTATTATTCTGTTAGAATATCCTGTCTGTGCGTTTTACGCCGGACCTGATTCCGTCTTTATTATTCTGTTAGAATATCCTGTCTGTGTGTTTTACGTCGGACCTGGTTCTATTAATTATTATTCTGTTGGAATAACCTGCCTGTGCGGTCTATCGCATGCCTGGTAATTTCTTTTGTTATTCCATTCCTTATTATACTCAGTTGGTTAAAGTTTTGACTTCTATACTCCATGAAATTAGTGGAATATCCTTGATATTTGCGCTTCATCCAGTATCTTTTCATGGAAATATTCTTCTGAGCATCCTTAAATTTTACTCTACAAAGCAGTATCATGTAGATAATTTGGACGTTATTGGTTCCTGGATAAATTAATTCTTGAAATTGTTTTATTGAATTCTTATATCATTGTCATCATCCTCATGTTTATATTTTTTTAAAGTCATCTGTGGCCTGTAGTGCATAGATGGACTTGGTATGATTATGACCAGGGATTATTCGGTATAATTATAACTGTAATGTTACAAATGATGTGGAAAAAGTCCTCATTGGCCCGTAGTTCATTGATGGACAGTTTTTGGTATGATTATAACCGTAATGTTCCATTCTTTATTATTCTGTTGGAATAACCTGTATACGCGGGCTACCCTATACTTGGTGAAGAACTTCTGTTATTCCATTCTTTATTATTCTGTTGGAATAACCTGTATACGCGGGCTACCCTATACTTGGTGAAATTCTTCTGTTGTTCCATTCTTTATCATTCTGTTGGAACATCCTGTCTGTGCGTTCTACGCCGGACCTGGTTCCGTCTTTATTATTCTGTTGGAATATCTTGTCTGTGCGTTTTACGTCGGACCTGATTCTGTCTTTATTATTCTGTTAGAATATCTTGTCTGTGCATTTTACGCCGGACCTGATTCCGTCTTTATTATTCTGTTGGAATATCTTGTCTGTGCGTTTTACGCCGGACCTGATTCTGTCTTTATTATTCTGTTGGAATATCCTGTCTGTGCGTTCTACGCCGGACCTAATTTCGTCTTTATTATTCTGTTGGAATATCCTGTGTGTGCGTTTTACGCCGGACCTGATTCCGTCTTTATTATTTTGTTGGAATATCCTGTCTGTGCGTTTTACACCGGACCTGATTCTGTTATTTATTATTATGTTGGAATAACCTACCTGTGCGGTCTATCGCATGCCTGGTGATTTCTTTTGTTATTCCATTCCTTATTATACTCAGTTGGTTAAAGTTTTGACTTCTATACTCCATGAAATTAGTGGAATATCCTTGATATTTGCGCTTCATCTAGTATCTTTTCATGGAAATATTCTTCTGAGCATTCTTGAATTTTACTCTACAAAGCAGTATCATGTTGACAATTTGGACGTTATTAGTTCCTAGATAAATTAATTCTTGAACTTGTTTTATTGAATTCTTATATCATTGTCATCATCCTCATGTTTATATTTTGTTGAAAGTCATATGTGGCCTATAGTGCATAGATGGACTTGGTATGATTATGACCAGGGATTATTCGGTGTAATCATGACCGTAATGTTACAAATGATGTGGAAAAAGTTCTCATTGGCCCATAGTGCATTAATGGACAGTTGTTGGCATGATCATGACCATTAATGAATACACGAATGTCCTTAGCCCGTAGTGCATGTATAATTCATGGTCGTGATACTAAAGAATATCCTTGGCCGTAGTGCAGGGGTGATTCAATGATGTGGATTATTTATTAAGTTGAGTCTCAGCGATAACAGTGATGAAAAACCTTTTAAATTATAAAAGATAGTAGATTTTATTTTCTACTTGACTCTTTTAATGGATTTCTTGTTCCGCTGCAGTTAAACTTGATGGTTGTTATATTGTACCAGTTTAACACTATTGAAGACTAAGGATAATTTATTCTGCTTTATCTTAGTCATAATATTTCTTACTGGGCTAGTTGAACTCACCCTTTCTTTCATTGTTCTCTTCAGGAAATGAGAATATAGCTAGGACGAGTCGGGGAATAGAGTGATGGTCCAGAGGATAGCATTAGTAGTCCTCACTATTCTGTGAAATAGTGTGTTAATAAACGTATTGAGGACTTATTTTGAGTTTTAATACTGTCTAGAAGACAATGTTTGTATTGAAACTCACAGCTTATGTTGTATATTTAAAGATTGTATTTGTATTATGTACCATGTATTTGGCGACTCAGAATATGTGATGTATACTTGTTTTGGGGGCGTCACGGTTGGTATCAAAGCTTAGGGATATGATCCATGGCTAAGATGTGAGACTAGAACTAGAAGGGGAGAGACGGGGAATTCCTTCGCCAGTATGACCTACCTAAGATTATTTGGTATTTAATTGGTTGGCCAGAGTATACGAATAATATGTTATATGTTAATTAACCTTTGTTTTGTGGCAGTATCGAAAAATGACATCCGAGAATGTTGAGAATAGCAATAGAGCACAGGAGACCGTTGAGTCTCCACAGATCAATAATCAGGATAATGTGCATCAGGAAGACGACAATCCTCAGAAAAACAACAACACTGACCAGATGATGAATGATGGATTGTTCAGAGGCTTTATGCAATTCATGCAACATCGGGTGAGAGCGGCTCCTGTCCAAAATGTAGGTGGAAACACTGGAAACTCTCGGACGGTCACCGCTAAACAGTTCAAGGAGCTGGGACCACTGGAGTTTATTGGAGAGCCAAAACCACTTAAGGAGGAAGCATGGATAAAGCAGATCACCAAGATATTTGATGTCTTGGGATGCTCTGAGGAGCAAAAGGTTCCCTTCGCCACCTTCATGTTGCGTTAAGAGGCAGATTACTAGTGGGAATCTGTAAAACGTACCCAGCCTGACGCACTCAAGATGTCTTGGGAGAAGTTCCAAGAGTTATTCAATGACAAGTACTTTCCCGAGAGTATTCGTCACATGAAAGAAGTGGAGTTTATCAAATTAGAACAAAACAATATGACCGTGTCGCAATACGAGGCTAAATTTACGGAGTTATCCCGGTTTGCATCCCATTTGGTCGATAATGAGGAGCGAATGACGCGAATGTTTTTAAGAGGTTTGAAATCGGAGATACGTCAATATTTTATTTCTCATAAACTGTGTTTGTACTCAGATGTTGTAAATAGGGCTCAGTTATTGGAGTGCGGTAACGAGTCAACGCAACCAAGAGAAAGCAGCCGACAGCATGAAAATACCAGTGGTATCAGTCATCGAAACGGTGACAACAAACGTGGAGGGAATCAACATGCCAGAAATGGTAACCACTTTGGTGGTAATCAGGGCCAAGACAGTAAAAATGGACATTTCAAGAAAAGGAGATTCAACAATGATGGAAGGACGTCAGCACCAGCACCCGTTGTTAAGGAAGGAGAACGACCACCTATCATATGCTTCAAATGCGGAGGGGAGGGACACATCAGTCCAAACTGCGCGATGCCGTCCAAAGCATGTTATAATTGTGGAAGAGAAAGTCACTTAACCTGATTTTGTCGTTCAACGAAGACAAGTTCAGCCAGGATGGAGGCACCAAAGGCCGTCCCAGAAAAGTCAAAGCCGGTAGTGCAAGGAAGAGCGTTTGTTGTGACCTCCCAGAAAGCAAGGAACCTGAATGAGGTCATCACGGGTAAGCTTATCATAAACTCTAGCGAAGTCTATACCTTATTTGATACCGGTTCTACCCATTCTTTTATTTCTCCT